>JAODUP010000317.1:362500-417500 GCA_025642065.1 Paralvinella palmiformis | reverse complement strand
AAGAATGCTTTTAAACAGTGGATGTTCTTAAGATTGTAGTAGGCAGCTCGGCATACTGATGTGACATGTTCATACATGTTAACACATTGGTCAAAAATAACCCTTAGATTTGTTACTGACCCATTAGGGATAATGGAAGATGCACCCAACTGTAATGCTGGTGTCTTTAGGGATTTAACACAATGTGATGATGCCAAATATAAAATATTTGTTTTATTATCATTTAGTTTTAGAAGATTTTGAGTCATCCATAGCCGGATATCGGCAATACAATGTTCTAAATTCTTCAAGGAAGAGGAGAAATTTAACTCATTGTCAGGATCCAGTGATATATACAGCTGTGTGTCATATATATATATATATAAGCGATTTTCATGAGTAAACATCATAGTCCCAATTATAGTCTCAACTAATGCCATATTCACCATCATTTAAGACTCCTTTGTGATCATCTGTTTACGAACACACAGATAACGAAACGGACAAAGAAACACATTCGCTTTATTTACATAGATATACGTATATATACGTGTTTATTATATCGACATATGCGATTATTGGTAGCAGCTGCCTAACCCACTCGGAGCTGAAACTGTTTATATACACAATCTATTACTGACTATTACTGTTGCTTCTACATAAAGTGAAAGTAAAAACGTTGAATTATTTTCAGTCTGTTTTGATTATAAGAGTTAAACTTCGTTATAGACAAAGACGACAAATGTTAACAGTACCTAGCAACGCGATTAAATAAACATTGAAGATAAAGCATCCTTGTATAAACCACCATTCTGACAATAGTTAGGAAGATTTATCAAGGGACTCTGCTTTATCTATTTTCGCTCTCTCTCTCGCTCTCTCTCTCTCTCTCTCTCTCTCTCTCTCCCTCTCAATCAATCAATCACGGTTAAATAACCGACCCATCACGGCCACGTATAATCTAAGGTATTTTGTTAAGTCACATTTTCCGACAATCGATTCCACATTTTGTGACGTCTAACAGTCGACCAGAGAACTTTTAGACGTCTACTCTCGAGTCTATAACAATACTGCCCGGACTATAACAATACTAATTATGACGCTAAAAAGTTCGAAACTCAGGGCTGGAGTTAGAAAGGGAAATAAATCAACTCTAATATCGAGAGTGAGACGATAGAGTTCTCAACAACCATATATCAGTTGACACACTGACACACGTACAACAATATATCAGTTGACACACTGACACACGTACAACAATATATCAGTTGACATACTGACATGGGTGCAACAATATATCAGTTGACATACTGACATGGGTGCAACAATATATCAGTTGACACACCGACACACGTACAACAATATATCAGTTGACACACTGACACACGTACAACAATATATCAGTTGACACACTGACACACGTGCAACAATATATCAGTTGACATACTGACATGGGTGCAACAATATATCAGTTGACACACCGACACACGTACAACAATATTCAGTTGACCACTGCACGTACAACATATATCAGTTGACACACTGACACACGTGCAACAATATATCAGTTGACATACTGACATGGGTGCAACAATATATCAGTTGACACACCGACACACGTGCAACAATATATCAGTTGACACACTGACACACGTACAACTGGAAAAGGTTTTTAAACAACCAAAACTAGTCGTCTTGTCTTGTTTGGGGTCGAGTGAAATATCTGGTGTTGCTGCTTACCTCAGTAGAAAGAGTATTATGGCTACATTTCATTGTTATGTACCAATATATATATATATATATATATATATATATATATATATATATATATATATATATATAGGTGGTATTGTTCTTTTATTGTTAAAGTCTGTTCGCTTGTTTGGTTATTTCTTTTGTTTATTTGTGTTTAAACACATATACAGAAGGTGTGTCTGTATATTAAACAAGCTATGGGTTACGTTTACTATCATTTTGTTTTCTATTCCAGGAACACGAGGATTATGATAGTCGTGACATCTTCAGTTAACGATGAAGCCCTCGTTGATGGGGATAATGCAAGTGACACAATAGCCATCGCCTTCAATACTACCATCTTCATCATCATCATCAGCAGCAGCAGCATCAGCATCTGGAGGTTACCTCAACAATATCAGTACTCCAATAAAGGTCATTTGGAAAATATGTCATGTCAAACGATGACGCCGCTAAAGCCTACTTGTAGAGGCTGACGTCACACCAGGAATATGTCAGTCATGTGACGTGGTACAAAGTCGATGGATTGTTGTGTTTATGATGAAGGATGTATGACGTAATGTAGAATATTTGTGATGAAATGTGGATCTCTGGAGCTGAGGTTTTGGGTTCGTCTGGATCTGGTGACGTAAGGGGTAAGTGTTTGAATATGTCACGTTATCGTGGCTACCAATGATATTAACTTAGGGCATGGTGAATGATGTATTTAGTTCATATACTGAAATTACCTCGAACAGCAGGTAATTGATGGATTGATTAATTGATTGATTTATAATTTATTTATTTATTTATAATTGATTGATTGATTGATTGATTGAGTGGTTGAGTGGTTGATTGATTGATGATGATTGATAGATGATAGTGAGTTGATGATATGATATGAGTGAGTGATGAGTGAGTGAGTGAGTGAGTGAGTGAGTGAGTGAGTGAGTGGTGGTGAGTGAGTGAGTGAGTGGTGGTGGTGAGTGAGTGAGTGGTGGTGAGTGAGTGAGTGGTGAGTGAGTGGTGAGTGAGTGAGTGAGTGAGTGGTGAGTGAGTGGTGAGTGAGTGAGTGAGTGAGTGAGTGAGTGAGTGAGTGAGTGAGTGAGTGAATTGTATTTTCCGTGTTATTTATTTACCAAAAGCTTACAAAGCACCAGCTCTTCATTCGTAAAAATCCCTTTCCTAATTGAAATACAAACGGCATTAGTTCAGATTATGACAACACTGTTATTTCCAATGTTATTTTAGCTGCCATTTTTTTCCTGTGCCAGTGTTATGTTATACGAGTCACCTTTCTGTATAACAGCGTATTTATGGAGTGCTGAGGAAAACAGACCTGAACTAAATGATTTAGTTCAGGTCTGTTTTCCGGATTTCGCCCTATTTCCGGATTACACTTCTATTGGTGATCCATCCGTAATCATACGTATCATGGGATTCGGTTATTTGGACCGGAAATAACACCCAGAAGAGACGAAGAATTGAAATCGAGACAAAAATATAAAAACTTAAATTTAGAAATAGGATATTATACATGAGACCAGATTTATAAGAAGAAACTATGAATATAATAATAATATTATTTTTAATATTATCATTTTTGATCAGATGAATGTATGTCACCTAACCAGTGGCGTCCTCTACTCAGCGGATTATAACTTAACTAATGAGGTTATCGATGAAGAAGAATATTATATATTTAGAGTCGTCTGAGCTGAGAAACATTATAATATTCAGTGTGTACATCCATTATGGGATGTAGCTTATGGACAAGCAGTGATTCATACCTACATACATTCATATATACATACATACAAAAAGACACTAACACACACACACACACTATATATATATATATATATGCCTAGTTTCTCCACCAATACATCTGGAAAAAGCTAACATTGGAAATCATTTACGTATGATAATATTTTTCAGGACAATAAGAATAGATTGGTACACTAGCACATTTGATAGCCACATAGTGACGTCATGTTGTTCCATGTTAATTCCGATACCAAACACTTCATGGACTACAAGTGACAAGTGACATGTGATATATATTTGATCGTTTTCCGTGTCTTTTGTACCCAGTTCGGTAATCCCATGTTTTCATTTCATATCATTATGTTTCTAATACATAGCTATATCTTAATATCGTACCCCCCCCCGCCAGTTATATCCATGTATTATCTTTAATATCCCAATCTTCCCTATTACTAGTGTCTCGGGATATCTCACTATCCCTCTTATATTTCATTATCTCATTTTATATATATATATATTCACTAGCTGTCTTGCAAATAACAATAATCCCAACTCCTGCCAAAGTCAGAATCCTTGATCCTGATATCTAAAGAGAGCCCTTTGGATATCTTTCCCGCCATTCCTCTGGACAACTCTCCCAGTGGTCATCTGGATATCTCTCCCGCCAGTCCTCTGGATATCTTTTCCGGCAGGCCTCTGGATATCTTTCCCGGTAGTCATCTGAATTTCTCTCAGTAATCCTCTGGATTTCGGCCGACAGCTCACCATATATCAGTCAGAATTGATATCCCGCAATAAAATGACGACAATTTCACCTATAAATTTCTGATCACGTCGATAGAGAACGTGATGACGTCATCTGTTGTGACATTGATTGCTCTCATTGTCAGTGAGATCCGGCAACGGGATAAACACTAGAGGGCGCCATGAATTGTATAATCAGGTCAATTCTTGTATTTCGGATGCTGATGGTTTCATCAACCCGGATGAGTGTGTGTGTTGGGGTGTTGTGTGGTGTGTGTGAGTGTGTATGTATATCCTTGATCTACAAACCTAAACAAGGTTAATACCTCTAGATGACTTTTCTGCCAATGACTGATACACGTGCATGTAACTCACCCAAAAACCCAGCCACCACCCACACACACACACTCACACACGCAAAGACAACACAAATGGGCATAAATGGACATAAATAACAAAATAGTCCGATATTTGTAATGTTCAACCAACAAATATAACGCGCATGTGCATTCATCGTCAGGGAAAAGCTAACTACCGCCCGTAATCGACGTGTCAGTATTTCGTTCTGAGTGCAAATGGACTATTAGCGATCCTGGTTGATGGTAAAATATAAGTGTATGGATAAATTAATTATCTCCATTTAATAAAATCACATCAGCTAATGAGTTTATTACACATACTCGGCAAATCTGTGACGACGGAACCTAATCAATTGACGTTTTATCGCCAGTTCTATCGCCGTTTTGAGGTGTTACGAAGATATTTGTTCCGAAATGTCAGCGGAAGAAAAAGCAAAGACCAAAAGCAGTTGATTAATATAAATTATGCTGCGGTTTTGTGACATTTAATTTGTCGATTTGCTAATGTCTGCTTTCTGTATGTTATCTTTTTGTTCTCTCTCTCTCTCTCTCTCTCTCTCTCTCTCTCCCTCTCTCTCGCGTGCGAATTGAGGAATATGTAACAACATGAAGTAAGTCTGATGTGTTGAGGTACATTTTGTTTGTGGTACGATGATGTAATGGGGCCACTAAAGGTCAAGGGCTCTGATGGCTCTGGTGGTTCTACAAGGTTCGATGCCCAAAATTTGATCTATATATATATATATATATATATATATATATATATATATCATGTATTTGCATATTCATCTGCTAAAGAATGAATAATACAACAAAATAAAACATAATCCAGAGTAAAATATAGAAAACAACTTTATCACATTGTTAATTAATCTTCAATTGATGATGAGTTTATAAAGTTTTGATATATCAACATTAACACTGTCCTCGTGACTGACATCTAGATATAATTAACTGTATATTATTGATGGCAGCATGGGTTGACACATGTGTCATATGGTCACATTAGCTATGGTCACGTAGACATATTTTCTATGGTCACGTGGACATATTTTCTATGGTCACGTGGACACATTAGCTATGGTCACGTGGACACATTAGCTATGGTCACGTGACCACATTAGCTATGGTCACGTGGACACATGACCTATGGTCACGTTGACACATTAGCTATGGTCACATGGACACATTAACTATGGGCACATAGACACATTAACTATGATAACATGGAAACATTGGCTATGGTCACATGGACACATTAGCTATGGTCACATGGATACATTAACTATGGTCACATAGACACATTAACTATGGTCAAATGGATACATCTGCTTAGACGATTGACAATTCCAATGGCTTATTGGTTAGAGTACTGTCGCCGCAAACCTCTATGTTTGGGGTTCGACTCATACCTGTCTTTGTGGGATATGTTCCCAACGGGGTCACCCATAGGCTATACATCCCAGAACGTGACCAATGTCGAGCTTAAACAAATCTAAATCTACCAAGACGAATGTTGACATCATAAACTATTGAAGTCTCCCATTTTCAGTTTGTACTCGGAGAATCCTCCCGTCAACAATGTTATCTCGTTCTATAACTGTGTACTATCTACAATCGATATACTCAATATTGTCTGTACGCTGCAATGGTGTACACACCTAGTAAAGGATACGACTCGCTGGAAACATTATCCACTTCGTTCTGGTTGTTGTTTTTGCTGACACAATTAACACGAAGACGTTATAATCCAGAGACCAACATGGAACTGTATATTATTCTCCATCCCTTGACCTTGACATCACCTTCAGAGTTCTGGATAACACATCACACCAACGGACAGAGCATAGAAGTAGCGGCAACATCTGCTGACCTGATTATCCAGGATGGTTCCTTGCGCAATAAGTGTCGACCAATAAACATCCATCTGGATTTGGTTGCATTGAGAACGATTTGGCATTCATCAGGATCTTTAGTATACGTATCAACCACAAGTTCCAGGACTCGGAGGGTGACATTAATAACATTTACGTCGTCAGGATATACGAACGTCTCAAATTGGTGAGGTCTTATCCTGGATCCGGACTGCGTATCTTCCGCTTCTTTCATTAAATTACTGAGGAACAAACTGAACAAAGCTGATCTTGAGACATGGAGTAAGGTGAACTATGCCGAGAGAGTGTGTGTGAGAGAGTGAGAGAGATGAGAAGAGAGAAGAGAGAGAGAAAGAGAGAGAGAGTGTGTGTGTGTGTGTGTGTGTGTGTGTGTGTGTGTGTGTGTGTGTGTGTGTGTGTGTGTGTGTGTGTGTGTGTGTGTGTGTGTGTGTGTGTTTTAGCTGTGTATAATAAGGCACAGGCACAGATAATCTCGAAACGTTTCTTCAGGGACTGAATCCAGAGTGGCGACTTTTCTTGCTGAGACATGTATAATGTCTCACCAGTCCCTAAGCCGCCAAGCAAAAACAAAAAGCGAATAACCTACAGACGTGGAGTTTGGGAGTAGAACACCCAAGTCAGATCACGGCAGTAGTGAGAATGTTTAGATTAATTATCTAAGCAGCCCTATTTATAGCTATTTTTTAATTGCTGTATCTTTCTTCAAAGCAATACTATATAAACCATATAACCCAATTGTCACTGTCTTCAAAGATCAGTTTTTACAACGGGCAGGCGTCATGAAGCGACTACTATTAAAACTGTTTATCTTAATTCCTATTAAAAGACTGACATCTGCGCTGAAGCAGACCGTAATAGCGAGTCATAGCTTCCGTACTGTTTGAACTATGCTATCATTTTCAAACCTGACCTAACGTCTGCTATTGTAGTTCTTATATGTTATTTATGACAAGCAGATTAGAGCTAATCTTGAATCTCATAGTACAAACTGGACATAACTGGACCTAGGAAAGATAATTCTATTCCCACATACAACCAAGGTGAATTTTATAAGTTGTTATATAAAACCCACCAACCGCGCGAGCTGTGTCCAATGCCACCGCTCGAGATGCGATGCAGTGTTTCTATTCCTGAGTACATGCTTTAAGAGGGTACTGTATCTGCTACAGTCATTTAAATGCTGGATAATCAGGCCAAACATCTAAACGGCGTGCCTCCAAAGACGCAAATAGTGCACGGAATATATAGCTCTAGATCAACTTTTCTTTTAAAGCAGGGACCGGGAAATATGGTCTCCATGCATAGAAAACGGAACTTCCTCAACCGCAGCATAACATGCCTTGTGATATTTGCTGGAGGGTCAAATACCTCATAAACATACAAATCCAATAAATACTATGACCTACTCGTCACTATTATAACAATTTACATCGGCGCTTTAGCAGACCGTTATGGCGGAATTGCCGTTCTATATATTAACATTTTCAAATCAGACCTAATGTCTGCTATACAAACTATAATTATAATATAGGGTTTTATTAATGACAAGCAGCCTAAAGTTAGCCTTGAATGTCATAGTACAGACTGGACATAACTGGACCTAGGAAAGATAATTCTATTCCCACAAACAACTAAGGTGAATTATATATACAACTAAAGTTGTTATATAAAACACACCAACCACACGAGCTGTGTCCAATGCCACCGCTCGAGATGCGATGCAGTGTTTTAGGAATTAAGCAAAAACTGGATAACAGTCACTCGAAAATGAACGAATTGACGACTTATAATGATAATGATAAAGATACATAAATCAATAGATACAGACAGACAGACGGACGGACGGACAAGCAGACAAGGAAGCAGACATATGGACAGAAAAATAGATAAAAAGGCAGACAGACATATTGACCGACGACCATTTGTTATGTCTAACGAAATTGTTCAGTTTTTTCCCCTACAACCCGACAAACTGTGTGTCAGTCGTCAGACAGCAGACATCGTAATAAACTTCCTGTTACGTGAATAAAGACAACAAAATTGTTTTTATTTATCAGTATTCAGACAAATATTGTATCTTTTTTCCTCGTCTCTGACAGTTCTTTGTCCTAAAGGCTGATGTCTTGATTGGTTTACGATATGTGTCTCCAAGAAGCCATATATATGTGAAGAGTTAAAGACTGACGGCTTCTTGGTTACACCGCAAGGAGTTCGTTTAAAAAAATAGATTAACTTCTGTCTTTTTAAAACCTATTCCATCCCCCCCCCTCTCTCTCTCTGTGTGTGTGTGTGTGTGTGTATTTACTTCAGATTGATAGTTTAACTGATTCATTGTTTCATCCATCGCATACTGTTGAGTGTATGTTTATGCCCGATGCGCATGTGCGTATGCGTGTGGAATATCGCGGTCAAAAATCACAAAGACGGCGCCATTAGCAGCCGATAATTAAACACGGAATTGACCGATTCACAAAAAAATAACAACTGACCATAAACTGTCCAGGGCCTCAAAGCGCTGCCCCCCCCCCACGCTCCGGTACAAATAATCATGTGGCTAACAGCGGCTTTTGATTGAACACAAAAGTCACGTGTTCTAATGAGAATATGTCGGACACAAAGTCAACCGGAGAAAGGAAAGCTTCCGAAATTCTGTCAGTTTATGATGGATAATAGTTGTTAGGATTTGACGTCATTTGGCCAATATATCCAACTAGTCAGGCCGTGGTTTATTCCCAAATTGTGACGGGATAAAGGGAACCAAAACGGATCGTCCAGAATCCTGGATTATATCCACCGCCGTCGGAGAAGGAGAAAGTTCCGAACAAAATCCTGAAGACCGGAAGTAGGAAGGCAGCCATCTTAGTCGATGGTCTATGAACTAACGTCACATAATTAGGTCTACTGTCTGTCTGTCTGTCTGTCTGTAGAGTCGTACAAGTTTTACTAAGAATATATGATGGATTATTTGTGTTGTAAATATTATTTTTAATGTAGATTTTCTTCTTTGTCTTCTTTATATCCATCTGTCTGAGTTTTGTTCGGTGTTTAGTATTGGCTCCCTGAATGTGATCCTTATATTATAAGAATTGAATAAAAATTGGCGAGTCGATATGTTGCTAAACCGTCCTCATTCACCAATCTGAGTGAGTGAGTGAGTGAGTGAGTGACTGACTGACTGGGTGAGTGAGTGAGTGAGTGAGTGGGTGGGTGGGTGGGTGGGTGGAGTGAGTGAGTGAGTGAGTGAGTGAGTGAGTGAGTGAGTGAGTGAGTGAGTGAGTGAGTGAGTGAGTGAGTGAGTGACTTACTGACTAACTGACTGACTGACTGACTGACTGACTGACTGACTGACTGACTGACTGACTGACTGACTGACTGACTGACTGACTGACTGACTGACTGACTGACTGAGTGAGTGAGTGAGTGAGTGAGTGAGTGAGTGAGTGAGTGAGTGAGTGAGTGAGTGAGTGAGTGAGTGAGTGAGTGAGTGAGTGATAGACTCACCCACTCACTTACTCATCCACCCATTCATCCAATCATTAATTAACTCCACATCTCTTTCCTCTACAGTCATTCTGATAAAGATCTACAATAATGAAGCCCGGAAGTGATATATCCTCGGTGGTTGTTGTAGTTATTGTTGTAGTTGTTGTTTATTATTGTTGTTGTTGTTATTATTGTTGTTGTTATTATTGTTGTTATTGTTGTTATTATTGTTGTTGTTATTATTGTTGTTGTTTATTTTTTATAATAGTGGCATTAAAATAAATTAGAAGCAGCGATCAAACGAGAAAGACAAGTGATATTATCTACCCATCATCTGATATATGTACATACATGTAGATATAAGATGGTGATATTGTTAAATTATGTGCCAATCTTACTTGGTATTCCAAGTAGGTACTCGGAGTATATACTCATGATAAAAAGGATTAGGCTAAAAAAGAGTCGGAAAAAACCGGAATTGGAATTGATAAATTTGATCTCGAATTGCAATTGATAAAATGGAATTGATCCCATGTCTGTTGTTAATACACTCCTAAACAATCTGTTAATTTTTGTTTGTTTGGTTTGGGGGGGGTTCTCAGAAAGCTGATATTTTCATCAGTCCCCTCACGAAAAACGGACTTAACACTCAATGATTGTCCCGTCGTCGTGTGCCCCGCAGCTGTTCTGTACGATTACAATGTTGACATCCCGGGAACACATTGTTCATTTCTTACATCCTCTAACAAATGAGTCGTGTCTGTGTGGTGAAGGATTTTTGATGAAATCTGACATTCTCTTCTCCGAATTGGTCACGATGAAAAGCTTCGCAAAATGTCTCAAATTCGAGCCACAGATCAGTCTATCATTCGTATTCATTAGGCTCATGGCAAAAATGTCTCAAAACATTCGCAATATTTGCAAAATTTGCATCTAGTTTTTCCAGATACTCTTAAAATGATCATTTTCACAAGAAAAGTCAATTATAAAGAACATGACAGATGAAAATAAGAATCGTAAATACGGAAGAAAAACGTGTTACTACCAAAAGAAACAAAATCAAAAGCAGACGTATAATATTTATGAAAAAACGCAATTAATACGAACACAGCCGTACATCCTCAATGAACGTTTAACATTTATCTTTGAGAGTATGTTGACACGGACGCCTTGCTCTTTGATCCCATTTATTATCGCTCAGTTACAATGACACTATATTGAAGTATCAATCAGCCTACGTACTATTGTCGTACGTGTGACGTTAATATGAAACAATTATGTTAATGAATGACTAAAATACCTGGATATTTGATCAGATAACACCAATAGGCTACCTGGAAACGGTTATTCTATCCTGATTATTTAACCAAACAATTATCAAAATAATTAGATATATTTGAGTAAATAACACGTAGATTTCACACACAGAATCATATATATATATATATATATATATATATATATATATATATATATATATATATATATATATTCACACACACCTCACTAACGTGCTCTCCAATAATAAACATCATACTTATTGTTTATGCATTATGTCAACATCAAGGATAATCAGCCAGTGGAATTATTAGTATTTAGATATTAAAAAATATGAAAAATGGCGATATATAAAATTATATGAATATATATATATAATATATATATATATCTCCAAATCGACATATATTCAAAAATGGTAGGTAACCATCTGTTGTTTTTATCAAATGTTTTCTATACGACATCTAGTTCTAGAATATTGATATGACTGGTTAAATAAAAACTGGACAAGTTGGGTGACGTAACAAGACACTGACAGCGGTCATATATTATGTTAATCAATACGACATTCATCGGTTAAAATATTTCTGAATCCTATATCTGGGTCAATTATTGGAATATGTCTACAACCACAGCCATCAATATGTTAAATAGTTCATATATGTTTGTTACTATAGAATTCAGGGGTGTGTGTGTGTGTGTGTGTGTGTGTGTGTGTGTGTATGTGTGTGTAATGATATGGACATATTGAAGGTTGATGCTGCCCGAAGGGCATTTTCCACAGATGTACGAGAGGTGACCTAGAAAGATATAAGATGACTAAGAGACAGGAGTGATAAACACCAATGATATGTCCAGATAATGGACGCTGGTCGCCAAATATATAAAGATAAATAATAAAATTGGACGGTCAGCAATAAGAGGAAGGAAATATAGGAGAAAGAGTGCACGTAGTATAAGGGCTACATATGTGAATGGAATGAGAAGGGCGGGGTGGAGGGGGGGGGGCCCAGGGAGTGCCTTGGCGTCAGGAGGGTGGTCTATAGAATTGGATCATCTTCATCATCTGGTCGCATCACGTAAAACTTTTCGAGGTTAATCAGATTAGCTACAGCAACGCGTTACAGATGAGTATCCTCCGCTCCCCTCTCCATACCGTCCTCCGTTTTACCCGTTTAACCACTGCTCATCATGGCGACACGAAACCCCCCCCCCGCCTCTTTCGGGCTATACAACATAACAATGCATATAACCAGGTTAAACTGCCCTCATTGGCTGTAATATAATTATGAAGTGTATACAGGAGCCAATCAATGGTTGTGGATTTTGACGAATCTACACAATATAGGATAATATTATATTAACCCGGTATCATAACCTTTGGTGGTCGTTTGACCTATTTTGTTTACACTTTGTCACAATAATAGCTGTAAAGCAACAGCGTGTCACATGACTCTGTATCAGTAATACCATCTTGTGCTCCTTGTCTACGTCTTTGTTACGTAAATATCAGTCTAAAAAAATACGAATTGATATATAGAATACGTGATGATGTGACTGACATAGATAAAGATATGGAGATTGTTTCTCTTGATATGACGGGAATATGACTCAGTAGTTATGATAGCAGCTACTCCTGATATGACGGGAATATGACTCAGTAGTTATGATAGCAGCTACTCCTGATATGACGGGAATATGACTCAGTAGTTATGATAGCAGCTACTCCTGATATGACGGGAATATGACTCAGTAGTTATGATAGCAGCTACTCCTGATATGACGGGAATATGACTCAGTTATGATAGCAACTACTCCTGATATGACGGGAATATGACTCAGTAGTTATGATAGCAGCTACTCCTGATATGACGGGAATATGACTCAGTAGTTATGATAGCAGCTACTCCTGATATGACGGGAATATGACTCAGTAGTTATGATAGCAGCTACTCCTGATATGACGGGAATATGACTCAGTATTTATGATAGCAGCTACTCCTGATATGACGGGAATATGACTCAGTAGTTATGATAGCAGCTACTCCTGATATGACGGGAATATGACTCAGTAGTTATGATAGCAGCTACTCCTGATATGACGGGAATATGGCTCAGTAGTTATGATAGCAGCTACTCCTGATATGACGGGAATATGGCTCAGTAGTTATGATAGCAGCTACTCCTGATATGACGGGAATATGACTCAGTAGTTATGATAGCAGCTACTCCTGATATAATGGGAATATGACACAGTAGTTATATAATATAATAATTACATAACTTCTATAGCGCCAATATCCTCAAAAATAATCAGTGGCGCACCTAGTGGATGGGTTGGACAAACTCATAGTCCGGGTACGATCCAAAGTTCATCAACAAAGATCAGATGCAGTGGAAACTTAGAAGGGATAAGCAAGTTTGAAAGGGTGAGTTTCAAATGGCGACTGAAAGAAACTATGCTATTTGATGGCTTAGCGTGTTCAGGGAGTGAATTCTAAAGAGTAGGGACAGCAACTGAAAAAGTCTCGAGTCGCAGCATGAGTTTTAACCCTGGGAACAGACGACAAGTGAAAACCAGATGAACGGAACTCTCTTGGCTCGGGTGATAAAGAAAGCATAGAAAATAGATATGAAGGTTCTCCAGAAGAAAAGGTTTGATGGGCAATAGTGCGGAGTTGAAAATGATACGAGATTGAACAGGGAGCCAGTGAAGAGATTTCAGAAGTGGGACCGTGTGACAACCATAGCTTATTATTTGGAGTATTATTATATTACATATTATTTGTACAGCGCCTTTGAATGGTTCCTGCTAATGAGGGCGCTTTATTAAATATACAATATTAGTATTATTATAGCTAAGCAGTTCTGAACACACTGAGGTTTTAGAATATCCTTACATGCAATGTTATAAAGAAGAGCGTTTCATCTGCTCGTGATATGACGGGAACATGACTCAGTAGTAATGATGACATCTGCTCGTGATATGACGGGAACATGACTCAGTAGTAATGATGACATCTGCTCGTGATATGACGAGAACATGACTCAGTAGTAATGATGACATCTGCTCCTGATATGACGTGAATATGACTCAGTAGTAATGATGACATCTGCTCCTGAAATAACGAGAACATGACTCAGTAATAATGATGTCATCTGCTCCCGATATGACGTGAATATGATTCAGTAGTAATGATGTCTCTGCTCCTGATATGACAAGAATATGAGTTAGTATTAATGATGGCATATTCTCCTGATATGACGAGAACATGACTCAATAGTAAACAATGAGTCAGCACTTTATTTATGTTCGTCGCTGATCTCACCTGGGATACATAGCCGCAGGCAACTCCGCAGGCAACCATCCCACAAGCACAGGTAATTTCGATTTGAATCCACAACATAGAGTTTTGCCCCACAGCGCTCTAACCATTGTTCTGTTTCGGCACCCGACATTTTCGATTAGAAAACTGTTGATGACGTGAAACCGCCTGGATGTTGATGTAATCAGTTAGCGTATACTCACAACACGGATAATGAAGTTGACACTGTTTTCCACATTTCAGATTGAGTATTGTTTACATTTTGATCCAACTATTTTTGTAATTATCATTTTTTCTTTCATGTCCTAATGATAAGTGTTCGTGTGGCCATTTTGTGTCGAGGTCTAAGAAGATGTGGAATTACTGACTTTAGGGGACTTCAATATCCATAGACAATTTTACAGACAACACAAATGCCAGATATGTGTTTTCTGGTCAGTCCCTTATGTACGGGGTGAACTTGGACGAGGGTGCTAGACCCTATATTTATAGGAGCTCACAGAGTCCAGCACTTGACCCAGTAACTTGCATAATATGATAGTAAAACAGTATTACAGTTTAGGGGTGGACGGGGATATATGTGTGTATGAGAGAGAGACTGTGTATCCGTGCGGGCGTCCTCATTTCTGGTACGTCGCTGCAGCCGGATTGGTCCTGATTCCATATCTTCCAAAGGATGAGGTCTGCCTTCCTCATCCGTGGTATTCCCATCACGCGACATGTACCGGAAGTCACCAGAAAGATGTGTGAAGATGACAATTTATTTGTACTGTCCGATCATTTCCTCGTCGACTTTTGATGTATCTCCTCACAAGACGTCTGATTCATCTAAAATATTAAAGGATCGATAAGAATGTCCTCCTTCACAACTTCGGAGTATTTATCCTTTTATTGGACTCAAGGGGTCATCTTTATTTGAACCCAGCTACTAGAGGTCGGTGGCCGACCACACTATTAGTGAAGCCATTAAAACTCCACCCGATGGGTTAATTTGAAAGTTCCAGGAACCCAAGTCCACATTTTGATGACGTAGGTTAGATCCTTCCCGAGATTCTAATGTTTGTTTGTTCTAAGAAATCCGGGAAAAAAGTGTTTTATGTTAAAATATAGTCCGTTATTAAAGTCTCCAACTTTTCAATTAGACCTGGCTGGCCTTTGCTTGTCAGATTCTAGAAATATTAACACTTAGAGTCGTCTGTATTTGTCATATTTCGTGCTAATGAAATAGTCCAAACATCACTTATTCGAATCTTCCAGGAGGATGTATTTCTTCACTTAATAATTTGTTTGACAGTTTTATATCTAGTTTTTGGTCTTCGTTTCTCGAAACCTTTATTTGAAACAATCAAATAGTAAATAATTAATGACCTAATATTGTCAACATCGCTGATTTCGGATATAAGTCTTCCTTGTCTTTTCCATTTATAATGAAACCCAACTCGTTTGCAATTTTACCTGTAAAATATTATTAAAACAAATTAATAAACTATTTTTGTGTCATTAAATCTATTTATTTATCTATTGTAACATTTGTTTAAGGTTGGGAAATATAATGTTGCATGTATTGTGGCCATTGTGATACAAGAATATAACAAGAGACTGTTAGGTAATTAGAGTCCTTTTGTTTGTTGACTTTGGTGTTATTCTTCCGAGAAGAGCCCCTATTAGACTATAAACAACTTGTACATTATTTTGGTTACAGGCAAAAACCAAATTTTGGTTAAACAATTTTTTTTTAAATTTGAATTGGGAAAAATTTTCTTTTTCCTTTTCAAAAATTTACCAAGATGTTATGTTAAGACTCCCTGTCTTGTTGACATGGTGTTAAGAAGAGTCTATTAGCTATACAATGTACATTATTTGTAAAGGTTTTCTTATTGATGGAAGAATCTTCCTAATACCTATCCAATGATGGTTATGTTTGGATCCTTATTACTGACTGAGATAAGAGAGAGTCCTTCCTATCCAATGATGGTTGTGTTTGAATCCTTATTACTGACTGAGATAAGAGAGAGTCCTTCCTATCCAATGATGGTTATGTTTGGATCCTTATTACTGACTGAGATAAGAGAGAGTCCTTGCTATCCAATGATGGCTATGTTTGGATCCTTATTACTGACTGAGATAAGAGAGAGTCCTTGCTATCCAATGATGGTTATGTTTGGATCCTTATTACTGACTGAGATAAGAGAGAGTCCTTGCTATCCAATGATGGTTATGTTTGGATCCTTATTACTGACTGAGATAAGAGAGAGTCCTTCCTATCCAATGATGGTTATGTTTGGATCCTTATTACTGACTGAGATAAGAGAGAGTCCTTCCAATCCAATGATGGTTATGTTTGGATCCTTATTACTGACTGAGATAAGAGAGAGTCCTTCCTATCCAATGATGGTTATGTTTGGATCCTTATTACTGACTGAGATAAGAGAGAGTCCTTCCTATCCAATGATGGTTATGTTTGGATCCTTATTACTGACTGAGATAAGAGAGAGTCCTTCCTATCCAATGATGGTTATGTTTGGATCCTTATTACTGACTGAGATAAGAGAGAGTCCTTCCTATCCAATGATGGTTGTGTTTGAATCCTTATTACTGACTGAGATAAGAGAGAGTCCTTCCTATCCAATGATGGTTATGTTTGGATCCTTATTACTGACTGAGATAAGAGAGAGTCCTTCCTATCCAATGACGGCTATGTTTGGATCCTTATTACTGACTGAGATAAGAGAGAGTCCTTCCTATTCAATGATGGTTATGTTTGGATCCTTATTACTGACTGAGATAAGAGAGAGTCCTTCCTATTCAATGATGGTTATGTTTGGATCCTTATTACTGACTGAGATAAGAGAGAGTCCTTCCTATTCAATGATGGGTACCACTGATGGGGATAAGAGAAGTCCTAGTGGAGAAGTCCTCAAGTGGAATATATTTGATAATGTCTTAATATCAAACAGAAAGTCGATCGTGATATTTTGTTGGGTATACTAAGGTACAAACCACTGATTGTCCATCCTTATGCACATACCAAAAAAGCCATATAAATATATTCGACACACACACACACATACTGTGTATGTGTATATTTATGCATGTTTACATACCTAGACACCTGTATTTTAAAGACAATTCGACTATCATTGTTTATATTTATAAACCAGACAATTGTCGGTCACATTGTTTACGTTCTTTGTTTCTTTCCTCATATTTTATTATTGTTGTTCCAATAATAATTAAATATTGTTATGTATAAAATAATAGAATTTCGAGAGAAACTCATTCATTGAGTACAAAAATAAATTTCGAGTGTAATACATTTATTAAGTTTAAATATAAAATTTCGAGGGTAACATATTTATAATATGTACAAATATAGAATTTAGAGGGTAACATGTTTATTCTGTACAAAAATCGAATTTTGAGGGTAACACATTTATTATGTACAAATATACAATTTCAGTGGTAACGTATTTATTATGTACAGAAATAGAATTTCGAGGGAAACGATGTAAAAACCTATAAAATAAATACCATAATATAATGAATTTCGCAACATATTGAACTATACTATTAATTCCACTAAAAACCTTGTTGATGTATTGATACTGTTGTTGCTGCTGCTGCTGCTGATGATGATGATGATGATGATGTAGCTGTTGTCGTCGTCACATAAAGTCGCTGGTTGCCCCGAACGTTTGTAAAAGGCTTACAACATACAATATAGAAGTGGCAGTCAGAGATTAGCCATACATCAAGCTGTTCCCACGAGCCAGGTGTTTACTGTACCGCCTCAACACGTGTAGATTAATACGATAACGAGTCAGTCGCCTGCTACACCGAATGAGAGCCATGTACTTTTGTCATCCGTCATCTCGGCTTCGTACCCTTTCTATTTCGTTGCCCGGTTTCTGATCGCCTCTTTTCAGTCGGCGCTAATGAATCATGGCAGATTGTTAGCGACTTTTCGGCCGAGCTTGGCTGCTTTACGCAAATCGAGCCTTTCTCTAGCACCTAAACGGCCACCGATGTCACATCAGTGTTGAGTCATTCTATTGGCGAGGTGCTGAAGACGTCGTAATCGGGGCTTTAGCGGTTTTTCTGATGGAACTGTATACGAAGGTTGCTGGGTACGAACAGAATTAGGCAACCGATTGAACTCTGTCGTATGGTCGATGTGAAATGAATCTTTTATGTAAAAATTCCATATTCCCTAACATTTACGTCCGATTTATTACGTATTCAAATTACGGGACCAATATAGCCATAAAATGTCGTCTTCCCAATGATCCTTATTCTAATTATGATGTCTTTAGACGAACTCTGATTTATCTGATGAGTAAAGAAGATGTTATGACATAGTCTTTCGTTATCTCATTTCCGATAATTGAATGTTGACTTAGTCTGCTAATAAGTGATAGCACGTCTGATTGAAGCATTATGGCGATCTAAACATTGAAGTCCCCTTTTTCCTGTCACTTCATCAGAATAAATAGAGACAAAGAAAGCGTATTTCACAATATATCCACCTTAAACAGTGAAAAATGGACCATTATTGTAAGACCTTCTGTGTCACCTGAAGATGTCATCAAATTTATCATCTCGCTCGATGTTATCAACAGCGAATCCGGATCAACATGACCGTTATGACCGCACCAGGAAGAATCTTCATAAATAAAAGTCAGTAATGTTTTTACTGATCCTTCGGAATACAAACTCGACAACGTATCTTTTCTTAAATTTCTTATGCCATTGTTTAGTTAATCCTACAAGATCGGCAAATCACAGAAAGAACTGAGTCTGACCTAATCGCCTAGGGATATGTCTTTCTCTGACAATGAGTCAGCTCCGGAAGAGAAATAGTTGCTTATCAAAGGTCTCCATGTCATATAGGAATACAAGAAAACGGCCATTGATGGAGCCTTATCGCGGATGGGGGAGGGTCTTCTTAAAGAGACAGTGGCGACAGCCTGCGGCCGTTTTAAGCAACGTGAAGGTCGAAGAAGCTGACTTCATCTGGATCGTTTTTGATGATATATTGTGACATTACCGCGTGTTTCTTCCGCCGAAACACGCACACCTTCAGTATACGCGACATTCAGTACCATGGAGATCATATGTTAGTGATTATTTGGGGGGAGGGGAGATTCCGCGAAAGGTGCCTTTGCTTTATATGTTTTTTTCCAAAGCGGTGCTTAGTTTTATTCATCTCGTTTCTGATGTGATACTTTTTACATCAGTATTACGATATACTATCACTTGTCTACCATCTTGTATGACCAGTATATACAATAGTAATGATTCCTGATGGCTGTTTGTTGACATGCCGTAAGAGAAACATATAGTGTCGGTTACTGTTGCTCTTTATCATCTCGGCCGATGATCTAACAACTGTCATGATGATCACTGTCCTCGTACATCACCAGGCCGCCGTGAACCTTTTGCTCCTAGAGGGCAGCACTTGTGATCCAGAAATGATCAATTATCGCAATATCTCTACTCTATTTCCAATATTGTTCACTGTCGGCTTTAAAATAATCGTATTATAAATATTAAGCTAATATTATATATATATATATATATATATATATATATATATATATATATATATATATATATATATATTCTGAATTCTATAGTAACAAACATATATGAACTATTTAACATATTGATGGCTGTGGTTGTAGACATATTCCAATAATTGACCCAGATATAGGATTCAGAAATATTTTAATCGATTAATGTCGTATTGATTAACATAATATATGACCGCTGTCAGTGTCTTGTTACGTCACCCAACTTGTCCAGTTTTTATTTAACCAGTCATATCAATATTCTAGAACTAGATGTCGTATAGAAAACATTTGATAAAAACAACAGATGGTTACCTACCATTATTGAATATATGTCGATTTGGAGAGAGATATATATTCATATAATTTTATATATCGCCTTTTTTCATATTTTTTAATATCTAAATACTAATAATTCCTCTGGCTGATTATCCTTGATGTTGACATAATGCATAAACAATAAGTATGATGTTTATCATTGGAGAACATGTGAGTGATTGAGTGAGAGATTGAGTGAGTGAGTGAGTGAGTGAGTGAGTGAGTGAGTGAGTGAGTGAGTGAGTGAGTGAGTGAGTGAGTGAGTGAGTGAGTGAGTGAGTGAGTGAGTGAGTATAAACATTCGTACTAATCCGCCCAGTCGCGCCGTGACGCCCCCAGATTATTCGGTACTAAGTCTCTCATTTGTTGACACTGATCTGCTGGTAATTGTTCGGCATTTCCGAAATTGGATTTTTTCTCTAAAGAAATGGAACCATCAAGACATAAGCATGAAGTATCTATCTCACTAGTTGAGAACCTCGGAAGTCAAGGCATCGGGCTGAAAAAATTACTTTATCCTACAAATACAGTTCATACTCGGTTAAGCGCGATCCAATTATCCGAAATTTCGTTTAACCGAATATTTGTATGTCCACCGAAATTCATCTCGACTATATAAAATATGAAGTATTATTTATAATTTCGGATACCGTTACATTTTGGTGTTAATACATAAATACACAATCTCTTTCAGTAGATTGTTTTCACACGTTTCAAATAATCGCATTTCAGACTTAATTACTTTCATGCTGCGATAACTGTTAAATGTTCGGATGTTTTAATGTTTTACGGCCACTTTTGTGCACAAGGTAAGCCACCTCAAAACGTAATGAGGCGAATTGGAGGATGAAACACCCTTCAGACATGCCCACGCCGAGATTTAAACTGACACGACGTTTGAGTAGATTCGGAGCAGATCAACTCGATAAAGCGGTAAGACAGATACTGTCCCCGTTGATGATTACGTCTTTGTTATCAGCAGATACGTGTACTGTATTTGTGAAAACTGACGATATCATTTGTAATAGATTCATTTGAAGTCTGTCAATAAATATTCCCCCAAACGAAGCCGATTCTAAACACAACAGACAGTTGTCAAGCGTGGGACAGGATTGAATCAGAAGGACATTACATCTTTCTTCAAATTAAATTAATTCCTGATTAAAATTATTCAATTGATTGCGCCATTTAATTATGTCCGATAGTTTTTGTACGTGTACGGTAGCTATGCGTGCGCATGCGTGGTTGAACGGAAACAATATGAGTGGCCATTTTGCTGAGCGAACGGCTATGAATTATATCAGCTGTATATCATTAGGTACACACATAAAAGATGTGTTCAATTGAATGTCTGAATTTTTGTTTATTTAATACGAAGCAAGAGCCTGTTTTATTGACTCAATTCATCGTTTGTTTCTGATAGAAATGCCTCAAATATCCGTTCTTTATTAAGACTAGTCGGCTACTGTTGATTGCATGGCGTGGTATGCCTTTGACAATACCACGTCACAGCAGAATATTTTGTAAATAAATCGCTCATCCGAAACTTAGTTGGATATTTAGTGTCCCTCAAACTTTGCGGTTAACCGGATCTGACCTGTACTTGTAAACGCCTAGATATTCGCGTAGCTGGATCGTTACAAGAATTTCGAGATAAAAATGCAAACTTTAATTATCTTACTCTTAAATAATAATAATAATAATAATAATAATAATAATCCCCCATCACATTTTAATTACAAATATATAGGAATTAAAAATCAAGAAATTTAATCAAGAAAAACAACAGAAGATACAAACCCCGCTCGATGACTAATCCATATTTTATTATGAGACTTTAGTACTCTGTTTACCAAGAATTATTTCCCCGTTTATGTATTGTTTAATTAATTATATTTGTATTATTAGTGTATAGAGTATATTTGTATAGAGTACATGCCTGTATATATTGTATTAATTTGGCAGAAACTACCAAACTATAAATAAAATACTTCCTATTCTCCGGAAATACTTAAACGGCTAACTATAACCCAGTTCCACAGCAACGCCATCTAGTGAACTTTGTTCGTCAATGTGACATAGTCAGTCAATGAGTGACTATGTGAGCGATGCTTTCCGTTGTTTATCCAGCAAAGACAGGCCGCGGGGCAGGGCTGTATTTTCCATAAAGGAAGCCAATGGACCCTGCAGGGACTAGGAGTCAACTATTTTGCTTAGGGACTGTTGCCAGCGCACTATGGCACCAATTGCCAAATGCACTCTGTGCCGTAGCGATACTTATACATATGTATTTATCCATATGTGTGTGTGCGTGTGTGCGTGAGTGTGTGCGCGCGTGTGTGTACTCTGTAGGAGTACAGGAGGGAGCCCCAAGTACCCTAAATCCCTAGGGGCCAGGAAATGAGTTAATACGACCCTACCGATGGACAGCTAGAGAAATAACCATATCAGACGACATGAAATCCCAAAGACACTGACGATCTTAGGATTTGAACACTGATCCAGAACTAGAAACCTCGAGACCAATAAGCCAGAAACTGTGCTTTACGAGTAATTCTAGTGGACATAATATAATTTATTCTTAAATTTAAAATGCCACAATCTTCTACATCTAGCTTTATTTATTTTTATTTTCTAGCTGTTGTTTTCCACCAAAATGAAAACGTTGCCGAGTTTCCGACACGAACGAGATATATTTAGATTCAGTTTACACATCATCTGTTCCATTCATGTTTAAACTCGTTCTGACGTCTGACGTCATTCGGTAAAACTATTTGTTCCGCCTCCTCAGAAATCCCGCCTCGTATTGAGATCCAATGTTTACATCCTGGCTACGGGTCGTTGTTGACACGCGGAGATGATGGCCGACTTTATGGCAAACAAAATACCAAATTACATCTCGGAACAAATATTGGAGGAGAGATTCTAAATACAATTACAGTCAATGTGGGGGTCCATATTGTTAATGTAATAATTTTACGGAGATTTCTCGTTTATTAGTTTTAAGATCTCACGATCATCTACCGTGTTATATATGATGACCTTGTCAGATAGGAGTTAATTAAGGAAGAACAGACGATGGGTAAAATGATAATGGACAGACAGGCAGGTAGACAGGCAGACAGACAGGCAGACAGACTGATATTTAGTTAGATAAATATGTCTCACCATGGAGAAATATACCATGACAGATAGATGATGATTGATGTTTTACGGCTACTTTTGTGCACAAGGTAGGCTAAATGGGCCGAGCGACCTCAAAGGTAATGAGACGAAGTGAAAGACGAAACAACCTTTAGATATGACCACGCCGGTATTCGAACACGGGTGGTAGTGATCTGTGGTCCAGCACGCTACCGCTAGACCACGGAGGCGCCCATACCATGACAGATAGATAGATAGAAAGTCAGATATATAAAAATATCATATAATCACAACGAGGCACATACACACACACACACACACACACACACACGTATACACACACACACACACACGTATACATATACATACGTATACACACGTATACACACACACACACACACATATATATATATATATATATATAATAAAGAGAGAGAGAGAGAGAGAGAGAGCTTTGTCTTAATCATAGATCAGTTGATAATCCAACATCATACTCGTCCGAGATCCTCCCGTCTACCAACAACAAAATTAATAATACAAATCGATCTAGACTTATAACTCGACAGAGATCCTTCTGGATCGTCGACCGGAAGTAACATTTCCTACAACCTCCCGATAGCGACAAACCTCACTCACTCTCTGGCAAGTGATGGGTGGTTTTTTATCGGATGACAAGTGCTGTCTTCTGCTCGGTCGGACACATTTCGAAATCCTATCCAACGCTGTCGTGTTTAGCCCGAGCGCCATCTGACGGTCGGTCCGGTACGGCCCCGAAGTCAGTCGACCCGGCTGGTCGCTGTGATTGGATCTAATTTGATTTGTCGCAATAAATATCCAGTGTTCCCGAGCCTTTATGCCGGGGACGATCGATGATCGTTCACTTGGTAATTGGTGAAGTTTTCGTCGCATTTCGCTGATCGAGATGTACGAACGTGACTGGTTCGAATTTTGCGGTTGGCGAAAACGACGAAACGGCGCGGTGGCAACTGTTGAAAATCTATTTTAATCGAATGAAACGCGGTGACTGGAAGCTAAACAAATTATTGTCGGGCGAGAAAAATGTCCCGAATTTCCTGCTCTTAGCAAGGCCACGAATCGATACCAATAAACTCGTATACCATAGCAGCTAGAGCTATTACTTGGACAGTTCTAATCACTTCAACGAAATTGTTGTTTTTAGATCTACCCTTGTTTGTTCCACTTACACAATTACGTCTGAGTGTTTGTTTAAAATACCACTTTGTCTTTTTTCTTTGTCATATCATTTATTATAATCTTGTCTTAAAATAATCTTCTTTTTTTCTGTAGATAGAATTGAATGGTTCCTGCTAACAAGGACACTTTATTAAATATACATTGTTGTTGTGGTCGTCGTTGTTGTTATTATTGTTATTGTTGTTGCTATAATTACTATTATTATTATTATTATTATCATGAGAATTAAAATTTTTAGCTGGTCTAGAAATACACGACTATTCCTAGTCCTATTTTGTTATATACTTTGGTGAGAGCATCATACCTAGGTGTCACCAGAAGTGGGGAGCCGGGTAGGAAGGAATATATGACGTAGGATCTGATAGAAGTAAAAATTTAGCTTAAATTTAGCCTTCACCTGAACGCATCCCCAATCAAAGAACAATGTACGCCTGGAACCCCCCCCCCCCCAGGACACAACCATTTTTACCGAAATGGCAGTTCTATCACAACCCACCCCCACTCCCGCTCTGACTCCCGCCCCACGTACACATTTAGACTAAAAATACCAGGGCCACCTGGGTCCTGAGTTGTCTCGCCGTATACACAAACGACAACCATGGCGACACCTATCTGAGGTTGTAGTAATTAAAGCCGAGTCGACGAAATCAAGTACTAAAGTACCTGATTGAAATCGGACGCGATCCAGGTTCGATTCCACCAACCAGCTAGTGGACTTTAACAAACGGTGGTCTTTACCGGATGTCGCTGGATTGCCGCAGAAAATAGGCCTACAGTTGACACAGCTAGAAACGATATTCTCCCCGAGTCGTTGATGTCGAATCATGACTGTACATGTTATAGAGGCCTTAATGTAGATCGGTAATCCTTTAAAAAAGTGATGATGAAGTCCCCCTCGAAAATGATGGCTCAGATTTCAACTATAAATACCTATTAACGCTAACAATTCACAACAAGAAGACGACTCCTTGTGGCCGTGACAAGATAAAAAAAACAACGATGAAGGTAACTAATTAGTGTCTCTCAACAACAATCCCTCTCCCTCAGAGAATCCAGTTTCCGGCCGAGCATCGGTTAAATGTTCCGATGTTCTTTTCCGAGAAACACACTTGAGTGTGTCCAGACTCCGTGAATCTGTAAACATCGCCTGGCTTCGCCCAGATTTGATGAGACATCCATGCATCATCCGTCTGGGCGAGATGTCTCCCCGAAGAAATCAGGTTTCCATCGATCCGGTCTCGGGGACTGCAAGCCTCATTTCCCTCCCCCCCTCCCTCATTACTCCAAAATACGGCATTTCGGTTATTTTAGAAGAGTTTCCTGATGCGGCTTCGGACTTCATTTGTTACCATGTCCATTAGTAACTTCCTTTTGAACTGAAACGATCTGAAACGATGATGTTTCACGGTCACATTTATGCATACGATAGGCCGCCTCCGTGGCCAAACTGGTAGCGGGGCTAACCACATATCTATAGCACATGGGTTCAAACTCCGACTCCCACCGATAGCTGTGTTTGGGGGATGTCTCCATAACGAATCGCTGTCACCCATTATATTATATCCGAGATGTAGCCGGGACCAACGATAAACAAATAACTAATTCACTGATGAGTTTCAAATACCGAGGCCTGAGGTACAGCACGCAATGTTTTCAACAGAGCAATGAGAGCATTAATGAAGATAAAATGAGTGAGTGAGTGAGTGAGTGAGTGAGTGAGTGATGTGAGTGAGTGAGTGAGTGAGTGAGTGAGTGAGTGAGTGAGTGAGTGAGTGAGTGAGTGAGTGAGTGAGTGAGTGAGTTGTATAAACCTGGGGCTTTAGTGTCAATTCTGAAATAAGGTACGGGTGCCATAATCTGATAGAAGAAACCTCTTACACAAGAATAAAATATCCCACGGATACTTCTAACACGTCGCTTCGATCCCACAAACTGAGGGTATGTAGCGCTTGGTACCATCAACTGCTCTACTGAGCTGTCACCATATATATTTCTTGTATACAACTTGTTATCCCCACTCTCTCTCTCTCTCTCTCTCTCTCTCTGTGTGTGTGTGTGTGTGTCTGTGCGTGATCCAGTTAGCCCGACCTTCTAACAGGATCCAGAATCCATTCATTGGCCCGCTACTTGGCTCTAATCCGCCCAAATAAATAATAAAAGAGCGGCCATTGGCTATTATAATTAAACGTAAACACAATCAGTCATGTGACGACGCCATAAGTGAAGGTCATCCGGATCAGACATCCATTACCCTCCATCTGTGTCACCTATAATTGATGTTTTGTAGATGTATGTTTGTTGTTTTGCTGCTGCTGCTGTTGTAGCTCAATGTGGTCAGGTGGAACCACATTGAAATTGTTGTTGTTCTTACTGCTGATGCTGTCCCAAAGACGTGCACGGGAACATAGTTGTGTCTCTACACTCCCTCCCCTCATTTTCGGATATATATATATATATATATATATATATATATATATATATATACAAGCCTAACGGGATTAATAAATGAAAGGAGGTTTCATTGTACAGGGGGGGGGGAGCTTTTATGCGCAGGTAATCACTATCTATGTGATAAATGATGACTATTGATGACCTTTTCGTCGCCTTATCATGCTTAATGGCTGCTGATGATGATGGTGGGCATCACAAGTAAAGACGGTCTCTCAACCACACTTCGTACATCGTCGAACAATACGGTCAAGCGACGTTGGAAATGTGCCGCCATTTTGTATCTTAGCAACCGGTACACACACCGGCATCGAATTAAACCGCTATAAAACTACGGATCTATTGTTATCGACGCGGAGGACATACAAGTCAACGTGATGTGTTTACGAGCTCCAAATCCGGATAAAGCCGCCCCTTGTTCGACGAGACGAGATCCGGACCACATCAAACATTCCACCGACTATAATCCCTGTATTCCTCTTTTGTTATTGTGGTAACAATGACCTTGATCGTCTGGTATACTCACACTTATGAATGGGGGGGTTGTGTTGTTGTTGTTGTTGTTGTTGTTGTAGAAAGGGATGCTTTCGTTTTATTCTTGAGGCCCAAGTTTCCAAGTGCAACGAAGGCGCCTCTTACACAGTTGATAGCGCGTTGCGTTCAATGTATACAGGTCGTTGGATCAAATCTCGGTATTGCCTGTTTCGTATTATAATAAATAGTTCGGTGTCATCATTTCATTTTACAAGTGAGCATTCCGAGCCATAAGTAAGATTAGTGCCGAGACTCACTCACTCACTCACTCACTCACTCACATGTTGTGCAATTTGACGCCCGACTTCAAAAATAGAAAAAAAGGTAATTGCGCCCACAGCTGGACTCGCACCGAATGACCCCTGTAGTCAGTAACGACGCAACTTGTCAGCTCTCACTAACAAGTCTACGGTGGTGCCCCCAGCGGAGAAAACGTCAATAATGAAGCTACGAATGTTACCATCGAAGTGAATTTAGTGGAAGATGAAGAAACTGTAGTTTAACTGCTGGTACTCGTGAGTAAGCCGACGAGTACATCGCTCACTCACTCACTCACTCAGTCACTTTTACCGGTTAGTTTTGTTTCGCGAGAGCTGTGGCTCATAACTAACTGCAGTACGACTGCAGATTGGCCGCAGTACGCTGCTAGACGAGCACATTTACTGCGGCAGTAAAAGCGTTTCCAGTTCCCAAAGGAAGTCGGCAAATAGTGATGTATGTTATGTCGGTGGCTCGTTGACGAAGACCTACGACGTCCGACGTTAGAGGGCGCCACACCCCGAGCGAGAGGGTTAGTTTTGTGAGCTAACCACTAACGGCTCGGTAACAACATATATATCAGGCTATAAGTGGTAATATAGGTTTGTGGGGATAATACTGAGATATGTGTAATGGTGTCTACAATCTCTCTCTCTCTCTCTCTCTCTCTCTCTGATGTGTGCCTCCGTGGTCCAACTGGTAGTGCGTTGGATCACAGATCACTACCACCTGGGTTCAAATCTCGGCGTGGGCATATCTGAAGGGTGTTTCATCTTTGACTTCGCTCTGAAGGGTGTTTCATCTTGAGGTCGCTCGGCCCATTTAGCCTATCGCGTGCACAAAAGTGGCCGCAAACATCAAATCATTGTCATCTGTCTCTCTCTCTCTTTTCTCTCTCTCTGTGTTGTGTGTGTGTGTGTCACGTGATTATATGAGAGGTCAGATGCAAATAGAGCGAGGTTATCCGACATGATTGGATCATGTCTGGTGGCTATACAAAAATAAGTCTCGACCGTCGCCTGTTAGATCCTTCACAATTCAATAAAATATCGCCATATTATTGACCGTAAACAGAGAAAACTAACAGAAGTCCCCGTCGTCTGCTCATTCAATATTCAGCAGAAGAGACTGGACGCTGTGATCCAGATCGTAAATCCGAACTATGTCAAACATTCTTATATCCTTGTTGATCCAGATAAAGTGGGCTATATATATATATATATATATATATATATATATATATATCCACACAATCAGGTTGGCGTTTCTCATGCACTCCCGCGTTGCGAACGTCTGTTATGAACGTTTGCACCGGATGTCTGTCACGATGGGTTATCATGAATATTTGCATCCAAACGTTCGCCACGAACGTTACTCACGAACTTTTAGCGACAATTTATTGTGAACATTTGCGATGGAATGTTTACAGCCGACGTTTGTCACGAACATTTCCTGTGGATGTTTGTCAAGAACGTTTATCAGGAACGTCTTACTTTGTCATACGTTTGTCTTCAGTTTATGCGTCCCACTCAGTTATGGGTTGCAATAAAACATTTCCTGGAATGCCAACTAAACCGCCGTGCGGCGCCACTCCAAAGCGTGACGTCACTGTTTCAGCAACTGGCGGCAACTGACTCTTTGAGAAGAATGAAGCTATCGTTAATTACTATACGTCATAAGTATAAGGGTATGTTAATAATGATTTTAGTGTTTTCAACAATCGAGATATTATATTCCTTTACTATGCTAATTACATATGGATACGGAATCCCAGCTATGGCATACGGAAAATGTTTTTAACGGGACGCATATACCGGCGTGGGACACACAAACTGACGACAAACGTTTGCCGCTGAATGGAAAAGTTTGCCAGCATTTTATCGAGCTTGCTCACTTGACGGTCGAAACAGCATCAGGAATAGCAGTAATGTTGCATTTCTAAAAGAAATAGGTTTATCTTCCGTTTAAACTAAAGTTTCCCCCCCAATCTATGTTTAATATATCGTATGAAACTAGTTTACTAAAAGAGCGAACAGCAAAGAGGAAGATGATATCAAAATTTAAAACATTTGGGAAAATTTAATTATTGGTATAACCGCTATTTGAAACTCATGCAAATCATTATTATATTATTATAAATATACCAAAACGGATGGTGTTTTTGTGTATTTATATGTTTTCTGTGTCAGAGAAAACATATATTAAGCACAATGAAAAGACTCACACGAAAATGTACGCGATGTGAAAAAAATATCTCCATGCTTCAGAAAGTTTCTCTCTTCGAAGATTATGATATTTAGATATAAATAAAAGTGAATGTGTGTTTATTTGTTTGTTTGTTTGTTTGTTTGTTTGTTTGTTTGTTTGTTTGTTTGTTTGTCTTTGTTCTCGCAAACAAAATGCTGAATAATGGAATCTTGAGTGAGTATAACATTGATTGGGACTAGAATGTTTACTCATTAATGTTCTAGGCAGGAGTAAGCTTTAAAGTCAGAGCTGCGCGCTGCTTTTAAGCTTTTATGAATTAAAAGTTAAATATTAGTCGATTAGACAAGGTTTACTGTAATCTTTGTAGAAACTATTATTTGTAAAACATTTAAAATATTAATTTTATGAAGTTGAGAGAGAGAGAGAGAGAGAGAGAGAGAGAGAGAGAGAGAAAGAAAAGAGAGAGAGGGATTCACTCTTGTTGTTGGACGTCATTTTTGTTCACGAAATAAACTCATTTAGTTTACAATGGTCCTTTTCATAGAGATCGGCAATCCTCGGTAAATCAGCCGACCAATCAGCAGCTGGCAACCTTTTTTGAGTTCTTTCGTAATAACCATCAACGGGAGCCGTGATTTGTAGTATTTTACTCTATTAAAATCGACTTTGGTTGCCATACTGGAATGCTATTCGATCAAATCAAATACTGTTATCTGTTTTTGACAGTTTAAAAGTAAATTTGTTAATTGTGACTGCAAACATAACGAAAAGTGAACTGCATTGTGAGAAAATAATGACTCCCTTTTCAGGGCGAAATCCTTAACAAGATTTACTATTCACTGAAATAATTATTTGTTTATGGTCCCTTCGCTTCAAATTTATGGACCAAGGTAGAAGGTATATTCAGGCTTATAACATAAAATATTGAACTCACAACTTATTTCTAACTGTGGCTAACAAATAGGATAGCTCATATCGATCTTTCAGACGAAAAAAACATTTGAAATACAGATGGCTATTTCGTATTATCAAACTGACACTAAAATATAAATTTAATTCATTTCTCACGTATTTATGGGAGACATTTGGATATTGTAGAAAGAAGAGGTTTCGCCCGATTAACGTAAAGTATTATAATTTATTTTTAATAACCATATCTACTTTCATCACTGGAAAAAACTTTGGTTATATCCAGAGCCGGTGTTTTCTGATGTAGCTGAAAGTAGTTCAACTGGATTCTTGTCACCGAGGTCAATCGCTAGGCAGCTTCTGATTGGCCAGTACTTCGGGAACCTCCGGAATGAAAAGGACCATTTTCCTACCAAAAGACAGTTGGAGTATATTCAAATTGGATCATTTGGCGTAAAGTATCCACAAAGGCGTTCGTAAAATGGCAACATTTAACTTAATAGATACCCAGACTGATTGACCTGAAAGTTTTCTTTTAAGTCAATACCCAGACAATAATGTGTTCTGGTCAACGTTTGTTTACCCGCTAATAATACGATAATAATAAAATAGTGTCAGTAATTGAAATCATATTCAAATCATACAGTTTATTTCAGTTATATATATATATATATATATATATATATATATATATATATATATATATATATATATACTCACACACACACACAAGAGAACACTTTTTCTAACTCTTCTACACCAAAATACAAAAAGAGAACAGTTTTTCAATCTCATCGAGTACGAGCATTATTAATTAGGGTTAATGTTATTGGATTTTAAAGCCACACTTTTGTTTACATAGTAGATCAATTGGATTGAGCAATTTCCAAAAGTAAAGGGAAAAATTAAACACCTTTCAGATATGCCTAATCCAGACGGTGGAGTTCTAAGACTAACCGCGCTATCGGCTGAGCCATTGAGAGAGTCATTCAGAAGAGCAGATGAGTAGCAGCTTCACCCCACTCACCCCCCCCCATATCGAAGAATGTTCGCGATATTCTGGCTTATTCCCATGTAATAAAGCGATTCCGTAGTCTGGACTCAGGATTTTAAATTTGGGGTGCTCTACCTATGTTTGAGGGATCTTTCATCCTTCATTTCGCCTCAATACTTTCCGTATGCGGAGAAATGTCGTAAAAAGACAACCTTTCAACCGACAACTCGGAGACATATATATTTCATCACAAGTCTGCTTTTTGTGTGTGTGTGTGTGTACTGGGTTATAGGTGGCGTATAGACTTATATTTAAGTCGGATTAACATGTTGATGTTGTTATTGCTGGTAAAGAAAGTCGTATTTTTGGTGGCTTTGTTCGGCGATCATGAACTATTTTATGTGTCTATTATTAGATATTATGGCTCTCGTCCTTTGTATGGTCGTATCTAGATCTTTAGATCAGAGTTACTGTTATTGTTATTATCGTCATAAAAGTGCTTTATTGTCAAAATAACCCTATATCGACATACTACCTCCACCCCCACCCCACACGCATCCCCCACACGCGCGCACACACACACACATCAACACATACACCAACACACACACCAACACGCACACACACATACACACACCCGTAAATGGTAAATGATGACATATCCTCTGTTAAATTGATGGTTCTATAATATAATATAATATAATATAATATAAAAAAAAGGTGGGGGGGGGGGGGTCGCTGAGTATTGAGTTGGGGTGGGTGTGAGTATTAGCCGATAGAGGGGGCCGTCGTCGCTGACATTTAGCATGTATTACTATGGTATAGACGACCCAGTATATTTGGTCGTCAATAGACCTGGCCACGACCACTTCTGTAGCCGTATAGATACTAATTAATTGACCATATCGCTGGCCTAGCTTTATCCTCGTCTAGTCGTGGTGACCTCTACACGGAGAAAGGTCACACCAGACATCAAACACTCTAATGGTATCGCTGGAGAAATGGGAAATGTTTTTTGCTTTGTTTTACGGCCACCTTCGCGCATGCGCAGATGGCGTATCACATCAGTAACTCTGAAACGAGAAAAACGGAGGACCAAACAGCCTTCAGACGTCACTGGGCAGAGATTTGAACACCGGTGCTAGAAATCTATGACCAACCACGTTACCAATTCGATTTAAGAGACAACCCGCTATACTGCTAGGAATTATTATAAATACTGATAAGATGGTTGCCTCCTAGTGAGTGAGTCAGTGAGTGAGTGAGCGAGTGAGCGAGTGAGTGAGTGAGTGAGTGAGTGAGTGAGTGAGTGAGTGAGTCAGTCAGTCAGTCAGTCAGTCAGTCAGTCAGTCAGTCAGTCAGGAAAGTCAGGAAATTCAGTCAGTCAGTCAGTCAGTCAGTCAAGAAAGTCAGGAAAATCAAGAAAGTCAGTCACTCAGGAAAGTCAGTCACTCAGGAAAGTCAGTCAGTCAGTTAGTTGTTCAACCTCGGCGAGGTATACACCGGGAATATATGGTAGAAATATGTCGCCCAAATACAGGTAGGTGGATTTGGTACAAACTTTAAAATGTTCTAATCGCTGTCCCACAGGAGCGCCCGTCTCTGTTTGTTAGATATTTATGTGCATGTGTATTTATGTGTGGGGAGGTATATGAGTATTGGGCTGAGGGGTCGCTGAATATTAAGTTGGGGTGGGTGTGAGTACTGATCGTCGTTTGAAGCACGTGAATTTTTTTAAAAATATTTCTCTGTGACTTCGTGTGTGTGTGTGTGTGGGGGGGGGTGTTTTAGGGTACATAGTAAGAGGCAACAGGCACAGAGCATCAACATATCTAAACATCCTTCGAAACCTACCTCCAAAAATCTAAATATAACTATACATACATTAATCTAAAAATAAAATGTTCCATACCTCCACATATGATAGATGTGTGCGTATACCTAAGCATGTGTCTGGTCTACTCATCAGCCTGTGGGAACCAGCTAATTCGCTTTTCGTACGCGAAATATGTCACGCCCACAGGAAAGCGTACATGCAGGCTACGTACAAAAAGCGGAAGCACGTAAAAAATATACCATTTGATATCACAGCTCGCAACAAACAACACGTGCGTGTGGTTCAATGGTGACTTGCATTGGTGATGTGCATGTGTGTTTATGTGTGGGGAGTTATATGAGTGTTGGGCTGAGGGATCGCTGAGTATTAAGTTGGGGTGGGTGTGAGTACTGGCCGATAGAGGGGGCCGTCGTCGTTTGAAGGACGTGATATTTATTTATTTTTCTCTGTGACTTTGTGTGTGTGTGTGTGTGTGTGTGTGTGTGTGTGTGTGTGTGTGTGTGTGTGTGTGTGTGTGTGTGTGTGTGTGTGTGTGTGTGTGTGGAAGAGAGAGAGAGAGTTCTACTCATCAGTAAGGAATCAAGCCACAAGTTACTTACATAGACACCTGCCTTGTTCGCATTATTTACGTCCTTCGTTTATTTCCTGATTCATCTTTTGTTAGTTTCATTGTTTTTTAGCTCATCAAAACACGTCTGATCACAAACACTGATGTAGCCAGGTTTGGGTATTAAATAATTCATTCAGTCTTTTGCTAATCTATGGATACGACGAATTGTAGTCTCCTACTTGTTTTGATTTATATGAATATGAATACTTTTGAAATATATTTTAGTAGTATTAGTAGTATTAGTAGTAATAGTAGTAATAGTAGTAATAGTAGTAATAGTAGTAGTAGTAGTAGTAGTAGTAGAATTAGTTGCAGTAGTAATAAAAGGATTATTATTAATATTGCATGTTGTAGCATTAGTATGAGTATTAATAGTATGAATAGTATTAGTATAAGTAGTAGTAGTAATAATATTAGTATTAGTAGCAGTGGAAGTAGTTATGGTAGAATTATTAGTATTAAAATACATTTAGTAGTAGTATTTGTATTAGTGTTAATATTATTATTACTGTTATTGTTATTATTATTAGTAATAGTAGTAGTAGTATTTTGTTGGTATAAAGAACACCATTCCCCGAAATTCCTTTTTACTAATCGTTAACAACTTCCTATAGTTTCATCATTAATAATATTAATAATGATATTGTCTGCTCTGAGTACACACCGGCTGCTGCTCTCCGCCGAGTTATTTAAATAGTAACTGACACTACTGCATCATGGGAAGGTCGCTGCCAACCGGAAATTACTCTCTACAACGACTGTTGTGACGTAGTTAATTTTATATCGATTTTATCTATGTATGTAGGGTGTCGTTGTATGTGGACGAAGTTCTGATTACAATTTTTTCTAAACAAATTCGATCCTCATCAAATGTGTTTGTATCCGGAAAGTGGTCGCTATTCTGATGGACTGCTTTTTTTCTTCCTGTCCGTTCCTTATTTGTCGTAATTGTTAACGTTCCATTTAGATCAAAATAAGGACAGATCATACGTAGACTTCAGTAAGGAATGTTGGTGACATTTTAGTATTTGCGATCGGCAGATTATCACGTTGTTACGAATTAAAACACAAATAGCTCAAACGCCACCAATGAGCAGTGAGCATGCGGTAACGTGTACTTAATTCAAAGAGCCAGTCCCTCATCCGCTTATACCAAATAAGACGACATCAAGGCTAAATAACACAGTCGGAAAAGTACTCGTTTAATTCGAAGAGGTTTAAAGCGAGTTTGCCTTTTTATGTCGAAACTTGTTTGTTTCGGGAAGAACAGAGGCCACCTGTACATTAGCCAAGAAAATTAACCACGTGCATAAATCGAACTTTCCCTCATTCGACGAATCTGAATTTATGGACAATGATGTTCGATTCCGTTACATTGAACTTTCGCTTCCTGATCAAACCGTGCTCTACTTCATTAAATGTGGGAAAGCAATCACAGGTACACAGATGGTTAGTGTACATATGTTTAACTGTCTGTCAATAACATCTGCTCATCTCAATAAAGCTGACATCTAATTGGTAAAAGGAAACCGATCGGTAATCTAATATGAAACGGTTTTGAAAAACTTCGTACCCAAAACACAATTAATTAATAAGGCTTACTGTTAAGGTAAACAAACAATCGTTTGAAAATAACAAACACTGACAGACTAGTAACATCTTATTTAATACATTAGGAATTGTTATTATTACAATAAGAAGTACGACAGACAAATTGACGAACTCTAATATTTTAATAACAAATGCTGATACGATAACAAAAACTAACTCGTGCTGAGCGAAATTAACAGAAATTAACAATCTATTAATAATTATAAAGGTCAAATAAACGACAAACGATTAATATAAGTAGCCAAGATTGTAATTAAGGTCATTTAGACACACACACACACACACACACACACACACACACAATATATATATATATATATATATATATATAGGGGTCGCTGGGTATTAAGTTGGGGTGGGTGTGAGTATTAGCCGATAGAGGGGGCCGTCGTCGCTGACATTTATTTATTTTTCTCTGTGACTTCGTGTGTGTGTGTGTGTGTGTGTGTGTGTGTGTGTGTGTGTGTGTGTGTGTGTGTGTGTGTGTGTGTGTGTGTGTGTGTGTGTGTTTTAGCTGTGTATAATAAGGCACAGGCACAGATAATCTCGAAACGTTTCTTCAGGGACTGAATCCAGAGTGGCGACTTTTCTTGCTGAGACATGTATAATGTCTCACCAGTCCCTAAGCCGCCAAGCAAAAACACCAAGCGAATCACCTACAGCCGTGGAGTTTGGGAGTAGAACACCCAAGTCAGATCAGGCAGTAGTGAGAATGTTTAGATTAATTATCTAAGCAGCTCTATTTATAGCTATTTTTTAATTGCTGTATCTTTCTTCAAAGCAATACTATATAAACCATATAACCCAATTGTCACTGTCTTCAAAGATCAATGTGTGTGCGTGTGTGTGTGTGTGTGTGTGTGTGTGTGTGTGTGTGTGTGTGTGTGTGACGTTAAGTGTCTCTCTGATGTCTGCTAGAAGGCGTTCTCTGTCTTTCAGCTGGTAGAGTACCGCGATACAGACCTCAAAATCATAGGATCGATTTCCCGTTTTGTTCCAGTCTGTGGGATGTTTCTTCCACCAATAAAAGACGTTAGACTGGTCATCTCATTTCCTCCTCCACGACTCACTCAAACAAACCGCTCATCAACTCCCTCAGTAAACCAATGTACATGTATTAAATGAGCCATCTTGGGATGACTTTAAAGGTTTATTTTATAAGATGACATGAATATATAACATATAACGTGGAATATCTAACTGTAGGTAATACAATAGTCACCTACTATCCTCATTTGTGGTTTTCATAGTAGTGGTTTATTAATACATTGTCCTCAGTAGTGATATATTAACATGGTTTCCTCAGTAGTGGTATATTAACACATTGTCCTCAGTAGTGGTATATTAACAGATTGTCCTCAGTAGTGGTATATTAACATGGTTTCCTCAGTAGTGGTATATTAATACATTTTCCCCAGTAGTGGTATATTAACAGATTGTTCCGAGTAGTGGTATATTAACAGATTGTCCTCAGTAGTCGTATATTAACATATTGTCCTCCGTAGTGGTATATTAACATGGTTCCTCAGTAGTGGTATATTAATACATTGTCCTCATTAGTGGTGTATTAACATGGTTTCCTCAGTAGTGGTATATTAACATATTGTCCTCAGTACTTGTATATTAACTTTTTTTCTTTCAGTAGTGATATATTAACATGGTTTCTTCAGTAGTGGTATATTAACACATTGTCCTCAGTAGTGGTATATTAACACACTGTGCTCAGTAGTGGTATATTAACACATTGTCCTCAGTAGTGGTATATTAACATGGTTTCCTCAGTAGTGGTATATTAACACATTGTCCTCAGTAGAGATATATTAACATGGTTTCCTCAGTAGTGGTATACTAATACACTGTCCTCAGGAGTGTTATATTAACACATTATCCGCAGTAGTGGTTTATTAACATGGTTTCCTCAGTAGTGGGATATTAGCATATTCTCCTCATTTGTTTGGATATTAATAAGTTGTCCTCAGTTGTAGTATATCAACATGTGTCCTCAGTAGTGGGATATTAACATGACATCCTCGGTAGTTGGGATATTAAAATGTTCTTAGTAGTGGCATATTAGCATATTGTCCTCAGTAGTGACATATTAACATGTTGTCCTCAGTAATAGGATATTAACCTAATAATTCTTTACCTGGATATTAAAATCGTGTCCTCAAAGTTGATTTTTTATCCTTATTTTTAAACAAAGAATAATCAGTTAATTAATATAGTGGATATATATGTCTGGTAGTGTGTGCGTGTGTGCGTGCGTGAGTGCGTTTGTGTGTGTGTGCACGTTTGTACGTGTGTATGTGTGTGAGTGTGTCCCTGGTTATTCTGTATTAGACTACTGTATCTTCCTGGGTGATGTAGGAGGTTGTAAAAACAAGACGAATCTAAATGACCTTTTGGTGCCGTTATGTTAATAAACCTTACTCGATCACATACATACATATAGACATACATATAGACATACATACATACATACGTACAGAAATACGTACACACATACGTACACACACACATACATACATACATACATACGTACGTACGTGACTACATACATACATACATACATACATACATACATGCATACATACGTACGTACGTACATACATACGTACATACGCGCTACCGCTTAGACCACGGAGGCGCACCATTTGGACGCAGAAGTTCCACACAGGAATAGTATTATTATAGTGGAACCAATTGATAAACAATTATCATTCGATATCGAATATAAGATAAAACATATAATAAACCAAGCTCATAGATCTAGATTACATTTTATTAAAAGCCGACGGAAAACTCGCATCTACAACTTGGTCCATTCAATGGGTTTAAAGGCAATCAAAAGATCTAACAGGTAATTGATGCGACATAAATGCAGGTAGTGTTATTTGGCGATCCAAAAATGTCCTTTTACGACAAGCTGACGATCATGGTTAGCCGTTTTCTGCATAGTTCCTTTAGAGGGCACACGAAATAACAATCCTTCTATCAACATATAAAAGAAGCTTTTCGGATTTTTAAGTGACGAAGACTTTAATTTTACGCCGAGTGTTGTTGTTTTCCCAGTGATATATCTTGTTGGGTGTGTGCTAAAAGTTTTTAGAAGTTTGATTTAATTGCTAGAACCTTTAAATCTATTCTCTACCCCACCGTTCCGTTTCGTTGACAATTCAGGATAACATTAGTGATGAACACTGTTTTAATCGACAAAGCGAAATGAAAGATGAAACACCCCTCTGATATATCCCAGCCGAAGCTTGAACCCGGGTGCTATAGATCCATAGAGGCGCCCCATTATATATATATATATATATATATATATATATATATATATATTGCACTCATATATTAGGGATGTTGAAATATTTCAAAGTTGCTGACCCAATCCGGTTAATGTAGGACGTGTCCCAATATCAGATCAGAATGCCACCTACATCTAATATATCCTCGCCCTACAACCTGCGGCTCAGTCACGAATGATAAAAACACACTTTGTGAGAAGACTGTGAGCAGGAAATACGCAACATGGAAGTGAATCACCGTCTTATCAAGACACACACACACACACACAGAACACACACACACACTAGCTGGTAACCATTATTACGAATATATTGCTTAAAATACAGTATAAACAAATTACACATACACGTTAAAAATATAGCATTGGACACAGAAACCACGTTAACAATTAGGTATTTTTCCTTTTAAAATCATTTGGCAATTTGGTCGCGTGATTGTTTTGTACTTGAGAATATATACATTACTTACAAGACTAAATAAAACCTGTGTTTCTTGGTTGGGTAGTTGTTTGGGTGTTGGTGAGTGAGTGAGTGGTGAGTGGTGGTGGTGAGTGAGTGAGTGGTGGTGGTGGTGGTGGTGGTGGTGGTGGTGGTGAGAGTGAGTGGTGAGTGGTGGTGAGTGAGTGAGTGAGTGAGTGGTGGTGGTGAGTGGTGGTGGTGGTGAGTGAGTGGTGGTGAGTGGTGGTGGTGGTGGTGGTGAGTGTGTGAGTGGTGGTGGTGGTGAGTGAGTGGGTGAGTGAGTGAGTGAGTGAGTGAGTGAGTGAGTGAGTGAGTGAGTTAATCATTCAGTCAATCAGTTAGTCAATCAGGATTAGTGACTAGTTCACCCGATATACCACACCAAACAAGTCAGTCAGTCAGTCAGTCAGTCAGTCAGTACGCGAATATTTTGTATAGCCTCGATACTGTCGCTGTTCACATCTGAGACATATGATCGTGGAGCGACTACTCGGCGCGAAACATCCCACAAACACAGCTTTGGATCGGATTCTAACTTTCATATCGGAGGAATGCTGAGCAGTGGTACATCCACTACGCCGTCAAAGAGAGCTCTGTCGCGGAGAAGTAACTTAACAATCCCGGTTACTTCATACTCTAAGATGTCGATATTATGTCCAATACAGACATCACCCAGTCGCCAGCCTTACCGTGATGAACCATCACGAAATAACGCAGCGCGTTAACAATCAGCCAATTTGGATGGGAGCGTCTATTTTCTTAGCTTTCTTTAGGCTCCCTGTTATAGAGCGGACACTGTTCATCAGTAGAACTATTACGGAGATGACAGTCAACGGAATTTGTCAGCCTCTCATTTCATATTTTGACTCGTCAAATCGGTATTCTATGAATATACAAGCCTTCTATGACAGACATCAGCGACTGACATACATTTAATATGAAAGCGAAATGTTAGCTATATAAAGCGGGGAGGGGGGGGGCTGTTTACAGTGAAACAGCGTTCGGTCATATGAAGGTCAACAATCGTCATATTTGAAATATCAGATAAATTGGTATATTGTGACAATCAAAAGGTTTATGATATGGTCGATCGGCCGTTCACATCAAATCGAATTTAGTTAACGTGTGTTAACTAGGGCGAAACACCACCCCCCCCCCTCTCTCTCTCTCATATATATATATATATATATATATATATATAGAGAGAGAGAGAGAGAGAGAGAGAGAGAGGGGGGGGGGGGAACGAGAGAAGATGAACACTGGGGTTATAAATCAAGTCTTTATTTCTAAGACTGTCTCATAATCAAAGTATCACATTACTAGACGAGATCACACACAAACACATAGTCTTCCTAAATAATTGTTTCTTTACTTTTGCCGCAAGTTACCCGATCTTATTATTTACTAAAGAGCATCAATCTTTTATATCCCATATTATTAGGTTGCCCGAGTCACGTGTCTATTGTGACACGATTAGTGGCGTAATCTGATTGGACAGAGACGCAAATAGACGGCTGACGACTGTATATTAATGTTCTACGGCGTAACGTTACCATTAGGCTGTTGGGTGGCTCGAGACAACAATACAGTTAATGATGCGAAGTGAAAGATCTTTCAGACATAGCCCGATGAGGATTTGAAACCTGGAGCTAGTGATCTGTGGCTAACTACACTATCAGTTAGACCAATAAGACGTCCCGTTTATTTGATTGTTGTTTTTATTTCATTTGAAGCTTGTATTAATTATGAGACAGTTGGCTTATATTAATTATGAGACAGTTGAGTTGTATTAATTGAGAGGCAGTGGGCTTGTATTAATTATGAGACAATTAGCTTGTATTAATTATTAGACAGTTGGCTTGTATTAATTATGAGACAGTTGGCTTGTATTAATTATGAGACAGTTGGTTTGTATTAATTATGAGATAGTTGAGTTGTATTAATTGAGAGGCAGTGGGCTTGTATTAATTATGAGACAATTAGCTTGTATTAATTATTAGACAGTTGGCTTGTATTAATCATGATACAGTTAGGTTGTATTAATTAAGAGGCAGTTGGCTTGTATGAATTATTAGACAGTTGGCTTGTATTAATCATGAGACAGTTGGGTTGTATTAATCATGAGACAGTTGGGTTGTATTAATTAAGAGGCAGTTGACTTGTATTAATTCTGAGACAGTTGGCTTCCTTTTGGCTTCCTTTTGTTTTCATCTCAAGAATATTAAAAGATGGCCACCGTTTTTTTTCCGTTAATTGTCGTCTCTTTTTGGATTAGTGATGTCACTTTCTTTATCGCGTGAGTACGGTGGCGGGGCAAAAAACGGGCACTTCCCGGTTTGAATCAGTCACTTGTTTACGTTTGGGGATACTTGTCTTTTGGTTCAGAGAGTGAGCGATAAATGGGTAGATGGTATTGTGTGATAATGGATTGTTTGGGATTATGTCTCTGTAATTGGCGGCGCGAAGCAGGATACTCCCCGGGGTGTTGGGAAATGGTGCTGGATTACAAAGTTTTATAACGGTATGGAATTAGATGTGTGTGTGTGTGTTTGTGTGTGTTTGTGTGCGTGCGTGCATGCGTGCGTGCGTGCGTGCGTGCGTGCGTGTGAACGTGTCTGATATTAGAAAATTTCTAATTTGTGGCGGGATAAGATAACGGGACACGAGACAATATTGATGAGACACTAATTATCAAACAAATGGACAAAGACAACAAATGTCTGCTAATTGAAGATGTCCTTTATGTCTTCCATATCCCCCCCCCACAAAAAAAAGATGTCATCTATAGAGATAAAAATAAACCAAAGTACAAATAAAAACGCTGACTTTCTGATGTCTCCGAAACCCTATCGTCCTCAATCTAGTTAAGTTTGTTATGTTGTTCTTTTCTTGTTTTTACTTTTAAAAGCCGATCCCTACGTCTTCCGGAAGACGTATTTATTCTGGACACCTGACGCCATCTTCTAGTTTGATGCAGCTGAAAAAGATGTCGCCGTCAAATAACGAGACATCGATTTACCTATAATCAGTTCATCTTCAGGAATTAATTCGTCGGTTAATAAAAGATGGCAAATGGTCTAACTGGGTTTGGACTACAGATGACTACCACCTGAGTTCAAATCTCGGCGTGGGCATATCTGGGCACATCTTTCAATTTGCTTCATTACCTTTGGAGGTCGCTCGGCCCATTTAGCCTACCATGTGCATAAAAGTGGCTGTAAAACATCAATCATCATCTGACAGTTGTCCCGGGTTATCATCTATCATCATCTGACAGTTGTCCCGGGTTATCATCTATCATCATCTGACAGTTGTCCCGGGTTATAATCAAAAATCATCTGACAGTTATCCCGGGTTATCATCGAGGACGCAAGACATCTGTGACGTATGCGATGTTCAACTCATCAATTGCATCTTCGGATTGCGACTATCCAGTCAAATCACGCCTCATCTTTTCAGGATCTCTGATGTAGACTATCATCGTTTTCTCCGATTCTGTCCGTGTCACTTTACTCAATCGTGGTTCATATAATCGGATTGTTCTGGAACTGTTGCTGTTGTGCCGTACGACCTCTAATGACAGTGTTGTGTCGTCGTTGTAATCCGTGCGCATCTACCCCGAGTCCACCCTCAGAAAAACATTCTTAAATATATAATGCTTAGAACAGTAATTATCACGAAATATACCTGATATCATAGATATAGGGAAATAATAAAAATTACCGGAGGGACCCCATTGCGGCTGCACCAGAAGCCAAATGCGAAGGTGGAAAGGAGAAAACTGAAATACTCTGACGTCATATGAGCTATCTCTATACTGACACGGATTATAGTTACTCTTGAGCTTTAATATCTCAGCCATTTTGAATCATCTTCATCTTCTAAGGTTCCTTCCGGCTGTTATGGTTGTATGTCATTCATGACATAATATTAACAAGATAATTGCGTTTTGTTCTGGATTAATTCTTTGCTCACACCTGTTTACATGCTTTTGTTTGGGCTCTACAGACTTCCGGTCAAACTGCTGGGTTCAAGTGACGTCAGCATTCAGGAGCTTCCGTTCTCTGTTTAGCTTTAAAATGGCGGTGCCCACAGGCCATTAAAAGTAGATTAATCAGCACTTTGAACTGGATTATTTAATGTGTGGGTGGTCGTTTACACATTTTGACATCATTTACGATCTTTGTAAACATAGCTGTATTAGTCCTGAAAATTTGAAATGAAGGTGGATTATCCCTTTAAGTTTTAGAGTCGAGGTATAGCGAGTTGCACCACAGGGCTCAAGGTTCTGAAATTGAATCCTAGTCTTAGCTGTCCGTGTAGGTTATTTCATCTGTAATAAGGTTGATGAGTGAGTGAGTAGGAGTGAGTGAGTGAGTGAGTGGGAGTGAGTGAGTGAGGAGTGAGTGATGAGTGGTGGTAGGAGTGGTGGTGAGTGAGTGAGTGAGTGGTGGTGAGTGAGTGAGTGAGTGAGTGGTGAGTGGTGAGTGAGTGAGTGAGTTGGGGGTGAGTGAGTGAGTGAGTGAGTGAGTGGTGAGTGGTGAGTGAGTGAGTGAGTGGGGGGGAGGGGGAGTGAGTGAGTGAGTGAGTGAGTGAGTGAGTGAGTGAGTGAGTGAGTGAGTAGGTGAGTGAGTGAGTGAGTGAGTGGTGGGAGTGAGTGGTGAGTGAGTGAGTGAGTGAGTGAGTGAGTGAGTGAGTGAGTGGTGAGTGAGTGAGTGAGTGAGTGAGTGAATGGCTGGATGTCAGAATTGAGATGGTGAGATGGAGTGAGTCGAAAAATCGACCAAATCTGGACGCATGACGAGCGCGCGCACACAGAAACATACATACACACACACACACACAACACATGCACTCACGTCAACCTATCTAACATAAGCCATCAGTGATGCTATATCCAGTTATTCGTTTACCGATCCACCAATAGTTATCTAATACTTTGACCAGCTGTGTCTGGTAAGACAATATCAAAAATTAACATCGGATCGGAAACCAATCAGATCTCGTCGATTTGGGGATAAATCCGCCAAAAATGGCCCGGCTCAGTCGTCCGCTCAACAAAAGCCTTATTATATAATAACGAGACAGGTCAACTATGACGTCATGCGCCCCGTAACACGTGTGCACATAAGATGGATCGATTGGCTAACATTATCGGTCGAGTAGATATATAATTTATTTTGGTTTACGATTAACTCGCTAGGTGGCGATGGTGTTATACCATCCATTCTCTCCACGCCGACTTAAAGTAGTGAACAATCACGTGAACCATTTGATAATGATCTACAGTGCATATTTCCTATTCCTGAGAATGAATCCTGGTTTTATTTGTATATCTGTCGGATCATCCCGTCTCTCTCACGAGCTCCGTACATATTTCAGGTGTGACCGCATTGTCTACTCACTCACTCACTCACTCATTCACTCACTTAATGATGTTCACTTGAACACTTATTTACAAATTATATTTTGATCAGTTATTTATTATTATTTTAACAATTACTATAATTCTTTTCATGTTTTAATTTGTCTTCACAACTTTTATTATACAATTAGATTGATATACAAACTGTCAAAATATAAACAACAAGACTGATAAAAGAATTAATTGTTGTATGAGTAACAACAACAACAACAACAACAACAATAACTATTTCTATTGCTGCTATTGCTGCTATTACTACTATTATTATTACTATTACTGCAGCTACTACTACTACTACTATTACTACTACTATTCCTACTACTACTACTACTACTACTATTCCGACTAATACTAATACTACTACTACTACTAATAATAATATTAATTTATAATAAATTAAAAAAATATATTATTATTATTATGTTTATTATTATCATCATCATCATCATCATTATCATCATCATCAAGATAAATTATGATAATTTATGATAATTTACGATAATTAGGTACAAAGATTAAGTCTATTAATATATTACTATTGCTTTTCCTACTATTGATGCTTTTCTTACCATTACTACTACTATTAGTACTAGTATCACCATCTTTGTTATCAATAGTACAGTCATCACCGTACACTATCACTACAATAACAGTTACTCGTGTGTGAGTCGTGATGGCTCCAGCGACGGTGAGAAAACAATACGAGTGAGTCTTGAAAACAACACAAAAATTGGCTTCTCTCAATCACAACCACTCTCTACACTCGAAGTCTTATCTCTTTACAACCATAAACTAGCGCCATTAGACTCGGTTGGTGACATAATAATGGTTCTATTACGTGTGTTAGTGTTTATACGACGTTGTTATTATAACCTTCGCACAACGTTGTTATAACCTTCATAGACCGTTCGTGTAACGTTTATATAACGTTTACATTGGGTTATTATAGAATTTATATAACGGTGTTCTAATGTTTATATAACGTTGTTACGACGTTGATTTAACGTGGTTATAATGTTTAAATAACGTTCTTGCGACGTTGATTTAACGTGGTTATAATGTTGCTTTAACGTTTATCTAACATTTTTCAAGAAATGAGCACCAACAATAAACACAGTACTCTAATTAATACGAAACTCGTTTATTCATGGCTCGTTTGACATCGGGTTTCTTTTTCGCGATTGGCCATTTCTGTGTCACCGACAGTATTAAGATCTCCGAGTTAGTGTCAGTAGTCCGTTAACGCTTTAGCCTGGACTTTTATGTCATAAATAATAAAGCGTCATTTGCTTACCAGGTTCAGTTCATTTCATATGCTTTTAGCGGAACTCTAACGCATTTCTTTATCTGTGGCCCTATACTTTTCAGATAAGAATAGGAATTTTAGAGTTTTAGAATTTCGAAATATATTTATTTGTATATTGATTGTAAACAAATATACAAATATATAAACGAATTATTAAAGGTAATTTGTGCTAACTTTGTTCCACTTACGATTTGTGTAAGACAAACGCGGGTCCTCACTTTCACGTTTATCCGAGTTTCAAAATATTCCTGTCCCATTACCAGCGCTTAATGAAATTCAAGAAGACAGTCCCAGGATTTATCCATGAGGTATATTAACAAATGACTTCGGCAAAAATAAAAGGGTTAACATATAAAAGTCGGTACATATTACACGATGCGATATTCCTTTTATATTCCTGCGGTTGACGTTTTATGTCGCCATTTTTCAGCGAAGACGATCTCCAGCAGTGGGGGAGAACATTACGAAGAGACGTAAACAATAATTCCAGCTCCACGTGAAAATATTTCAGTGTCGGGCGTTCGCATATTTTGAACGAATGAGTGATGGAAATGTACCGAGAAGACCCATTAAAATGGATTTGATGTATTATGGTGTTTTTTTTTAGATTCTGAAAATATAATATTAAATTGCTGTTTCTGTCCGTCCGTCCGTCCGTCCGTCCGTCCGTCCGTCTGTTTGTCTGTCTGTTTGTCTGTCTGTCTGTCTGTCTGTCTTTTTTTCTTTCTTGATCACCGACTTTTTATTTTCCTATTTATCAACTTGTCTACGTGACTGTATTTCCCTCCCTGTTTTTATGCCAGTCTGTCCCTGCCTGCCTGTCTGTCTGTCTGTCAGTCTGTCCTGTCTACCTGACTATCTGTTTTTTCTTTCTTAACTACCGACGTTTTATTTTCCTATTTATCAACTTGTCTACGTGACTGTGTTTTCCCCTGTTTGTATACCCGTCTGTCGGCCTGTCTCCGTATCTTTGCCTGTCTGTTCTCAGCCAAACCATGCCTCGCATCATCTGTTTTCGAGCCACCATCAACACCTATACCACCACTACTATATCTAAACCATGTGGCCGTACTGCACCTGTCGGATAACGTCCCACCACCTGGCATGAGGTATAACAGAGAGCTGATGTATTTATAAGATAATTCTGTCAACTTCCATTGATTACTCTTACCATTTATATCCCATCAACAGCTGGCGAACAGCAGAATTAACTCTTCTAAAAAAACACATTTAAACTGGAAAATGTAGATTGTCATATTGTACATATCGCGGGCTGGCTTACGTCATCGTGAACATAGTATCTGTGAAAGTCAACACGATAACTAACCTCCAGTTCTGTCATATATATATGTGCGTGCGCGCGCGCGTGCACGTGTGTGTGTGTCCTCACTGTCCGTGTGTCTGACTAATGCCTCTCCGTGTCCGGTTTTCCATCTCCTCCATATATGTATATCTCTCTCCTTCTGTCAGTTAGCCTATTTGTTTATTTGTCTGTCTGTTCATCTGCTTCTCTATCTGTCTATTTGTATATCTGTCTGTCAGTATGTATGTATGTGTGTATGTATGTATGTCTTTCTGTCTGCCTGCCTGTCGTTCTGTCTTTCAGTTTATCTGTCTGTCTGTATGTATGTTTGTAAGCATGTCTATCAAAGCATTATAAAATGGTCGATCGGCCGTTCACATTAAATCGAATTCAGTTAACGTCTATAAATTAGGGCGCACCTACCAATGATAAATAATGGAAAACTTCTCTTCCTCTCTGTCTCTCCGTCACTCCCTCCCTCCCTATCTTTCTTTCTCTCACACGCATGAACACAAACACGCACACACGTACGGATGGACGGATATACATATCTATATATGAGCATAGATTGCTAAGTCATTTGTAGCTATAAATTAAGTCCCTGGTATACGAAAACTGTTCGTACTTTGTGAGTATACATTCATCAACCTCGGATGTGAACACGTACTGGCAAATATGTTTATCTTTTACAATAAATAACAGTTCCCAACCGTTCAAGTGGAGATTACCCTATCACCTGAAGGGTTGGTTGGTTTTGTTGTTCGGGGAGAATCCCCAGGCTGTCGCTTAATCAGCACAGCCTCTATGTTGGAGTGGTTGAGAAACTCCTCCCCACCACTCACAGGGGAGCAGTACGGAAAGATGGAGCCGAAATACCCTGAGGGTGGTCACTGCCAGAGTGTTTTACGTCCTCAGGGGGTTTTTAACGTCCCCCTTTATTTTAAATAATTCAGTGGAGACGGCAGCGCCATTTAACGTGGTCATCTACCCACGATGTAGTGAGCCGAGAAATTAATCCCTGGAAAAGTTTCGACCTCTTACGGGGTTCGAACCTGCGACCATTGGCACCAAGTGCCGGGTGCTTAACCACTAGGCCACCAGAGCTCACCTGAAGGGGAAATTCTTTGTACGATGCATACCTGGAATATGTGACCGGAGGGCGACTTCCTGCGAAGACAGCACATAAATATGGTATGACTCGATTTCGAGCCCTAAACTAGAGGTTTGCGGTGTAGTGCTCTTATCGCCGAGCTATCTGAGTAACCAAATGTATAACAGAAACATCGTTCTCAACTGTCGTATCACCAAAAGACATCAGGTTAATCTACGTACAATTATTCCGGAAGAGATGAGATAATCTATTTCCGGATACGGTCGAAGTTCAGAGAAACCTCAAAGAGAAAATCGTTCACATTTACGGCCACTTTTGTGCACGCAGCAGGCTATAAAGAGCGAGAGACCCGCAAAACTAGTGGGGCGAAGTGAGCGCTGAAACATCACACAAAAAATAGCCCAGTCGTACTACCATGTAAGCATAGGAAGAAACTCTGTCGGCGGTTTAATAGTCAATATTTAGATTCCCGCAGTCACGAATACTTCTTGTAACATAAGTACAGTCATACCCCACGCTAAGTCATTAATTGGTTCCAAAGGCCGTGACGTGACCCGGTTTTTGACGTAAGACGGACGTAATGGCTTCAAATGTTTTTAATGTGTTTTTGATGTATTTTCATTTGGGTTTTAGCTTCTCTTATTCTATATTTTAATGGCATTAATATATAACATATATGGACTATAAGACTCAGCGGGAACATATGCCTTCAATCTGCTTATCTATGACACTATATACATGTATACCAGTAATCCAACTGGGTGATCCATCAGGGAATAGACCTTGGACGTCTACAGTCACACGCGCGCACGTACGCAAGCGCACGCACATTGATTAGTGCGTGTCGTAAGTTAGTTTAAGGTGAAGCACACACTGCTGGCTAGATTGTGTAAGGTGGCACAGACAGTTGTAACATCTGTAACACGTTATACAAACACCTAACACATGCGACGCTGTATACAAACATTTAATTAACTGATATGTAACACTGTATGCAGACATTTAACGTTACTATATAATGTTATTTGTAAAACCATGTATACAGCCAAATAACTGAAGTAACCATGTATAAACATATTAAATTCATGTGTTCCTGTATAGAAACACTTATACGTATAGCCGTAAAACACGTGTAAAGTTGTATAACGGTTTATACTTAGACCGATATGTGATATTGTATGGAAGTTTATAATGCGTAAAGTAATGTTATACCAACATATAATGCTCGTAACAGTATATATTTACTTTAAACGTAGTTGCATATAAACATATACTACTGATGTATAATGCATACACCACTAAACAGGGAATCTAATTATGTATACAGATTATACTAGATATGTAACAGCGGTATCACTAAATACAGACATGTAATAATGTAGGCGAGTATAAAACACTAAACAGGGTACGATGGATGTAGCATCATATACAGACATGTAACATCATATGCAGACATGTAACACTGTATAATATATGTAACACTGTATACGAGTATGTAACACCATATGCAGACATATAATATCGTATAATAGATGTAACACGATGTACGGGCATTTAACACCATATACCAGCATGAACTTGATATAATACATGTAACCTAGAATACAGACATGTAAAAATATATGCAGCTATAAAATATAAAAACAGAAGGGTGACCGATGTAACACTGTATACGGGCATTTAACATTGTTTGAACACAGACGAGTAACACTGTAACACTGTTTATTGAGATAATGCTACTTATATATGGCCTGTATTACGTCTAATAATCGTCTGCTCTGTTGTTTACGGGATGCAAATAACGTATGGCGTTGCCGATTATTGTCACGTGATCCATAATTTATGTTTTATATATTGTGTTTGTATTTGTATGAGTCATTCTACATTAAATTTCTCGATGATATTTTTCCAAATTCCAAATTTCCTTGCGCTTTTTAGTGTGACATCTATTAGATTGACAGTTACTGTGACAGCTAGTATGACATTTAATGTGACAGTTATTAGTGTGACAATTAGTTCAATTCAATTCGTTTATTTCAATACTCATAATACATCATTTTAAACATATAGAATGTTGAAAAGGAGGATTATATTGAACATAACATTAAACATAACAATAAAAACATCCATCACAAACTTTAAAATAAAACGATGTGGAATAGTCAATAGACATAATTTTTTATTATTATTATTATGAAACAACACAAAATCCATATAAGTTTAATTATTAAATGATTATTTTTTGTAGCAATAACATATTATTGTATATATTTTATTGTATATGTTGTATTTGAACAGTAAATAAAATTACGGACATACCTCAGCCTCGGTATGAGTGATATAAAGAGATGAACACGTTTTTAATTATGAGCTTAAACATATTAATTATTTTAACATTGCGAACATTGACATCTAATTGGTTCCATAATTTTAAACCCGTAATAATAATTGACATTAATTCATCTTACAAAAATTTACATTAAAATTTCCTTTTTACTAGACTTGGTAACATATGAATGTATTCCTTCTATTGTTATAAACATGTTTATAGATTGATAGGTAACATGTCATTTTTGGCTTTATAGATTATAGTCAAAGTTTTTAATTTTACAATATCTAAACATTTCAAATACTTATATTAAAGAAAAACGATGGAGGGGCATGATCTAAAAAAGCTGGCTTTGGCAATATTACGGATTGCCTTTTTTTTGTAATAGTGTAATAGTGTATAATTACCGTGACAGTTAGTGTAACAGTTAGTGTGGCAGTTAGCGAGACAGTTAGCGTAACAGTTAGTGTAACAGTTAGTGTAACAGTAATAGATGTCGGCGTAGGGAAGGGTAGGATATGGAGAGAGCGGGAAGAGAGAGAGAGAAAGAGAGAGAGGAGGGATGGATGGGTGGATAGAGAAATCAGTAGACAGATAAATAGACAGCTAGGTTCTAAGATACTCATTTCTAACGGAGACATATCTATCACAGATCTAGGTCATTGTCTAACTCACTAATCACATTTCAGTAGAGCTTTATCCATAATTTACAACATATCAACATCCGAAGATGATCTTTGCTCCCGATATAATCTATCATCTCTCCCTTTTTCTCTCTCTCTCTCTCTCTCTCTCTATCGATCTCTCTCTCTCTCCCTCTCTCTCTCTCTCTCTCTGACATCATTTTCCACTCGATCTAACGAACTCCGATGAATGTGTCCTGTAACAATGAGAAATATTGTTATTGGAAAGATAAATGATACTTTGTTGTGAAAGACAATATCTGCGACCTATATATATATATATATATATATATATATATATATATATATATATAATATATATATATATATATATATATATATATATATATATATATAAAATAGTGAGTAAGTGAGTGAGTAAATGAACGACTAGTATCTTTATCCGGCGCATAGTTGGTAACGCGTTGGACCACAGATCACTACCGCCTGAGTTCGAATCTCGGCAGGAGCATAGCTGAAGGGTGTTTAATTTTGACTTTGCTTCATTATCTTTGGAGGTCGCTCAGCTCATTTATCCTACCTTGTGTACAAAAGTGAACATTAAACATCAATCATCATCATCATCATCGTCGTCATCCATCATTGAATCCAACAAACAATACTTGTATGATTCCAATCCTGACCTCGATCCAGAGCAATGTTCTAACTATTATCCCATTGAAAAGACCCAGGAGAAGGGGTGGGTGTATATAGAGAGAGGGAAAACGATGGGGTGGGGGAGAGAGAGAGAGAGAGAGAGAGAGAGAGAGAGAAGTGTCACTGATATATTACAATACACCAATTAACTTATCGTTTATAACGATGTCATCCCATCCATTCTTCACGCGTCTCTATCACGTGATCTGTGATGTCAGCGTATGTTTTGTTGTCTATTGTCGATGTTACCTTCTAAAATATTATCTTTTACGGCTAACATCTGTGTTAAATGTATTCGATGTTAAATGTACGTACCTATTCTATACATCGACCCACCCACCCTCCCAGTTATTCATTACAATACAACACAGGTATCATTAGGCTAGGATATATCTTTATATGTATCTGTATATGTATCTGTCTTTCTGTCTTTTTGTCTGTCTGTCTGTCTGTATGTCTATATGTAGCCTTCCTGCAATCAATAAGAGTTATGAGACTAAATGTGATTCTCAAAAATGTTATAGTGGTAGCGAATTATATTGATGTAAATAAATGTTTGAATGTATGTGTGTGTGTGTATATATATATATATATATATATATATATTATATACTACATGTAGTTCCAGAGATTTCTCATATATTATGGCAGTTTGTTTCATTTACTGTCCTTGTCCTAAATGTCGCCACTCGCCACTCCTTAACAATCAATTAGTACCTTTCCTGTTTTCTGTGCACGCGTTTAAAGGATATATGTTGGATAGGTTTAGAGGGAAACGAAATAAATATGAATGCAAAACAATATCACGTTATACCTATACTGACACACACAGGAACCTGTGTAAATCGTACCTATTAAAATCGGAATTCCAAACAAATCGGCCATACTACTTCGTCCACGTTTTCTTTCTCGTTTTCGCTGATGATATATTATCCTCATTAGACCGATACTTCTCTGTTAATAATATAGGCTCTCGATCTGGATTTTTTCTACTGGTCCATACCTGGATCTCTAACCACGGATACGGTCCGATTTTTGTCTATATTTTTGTTCAAGTTGTGGTACTACTTTTTTAAAGTATGTGTTATATCGGCGCATGAATGTTTTCATTATAATATAATGTGATTAATTGTGTGTGAGGACGTGTTTTATGATATATATATATATATATATATATATATATATATATATATATATATATATATATATATATATATATATATATGTTATAAATATTAATATTAAGTCTGGGCTACGACAAATGTGTCACGCCCACAGGGAAGCGAAATTGCTGACTTATTCACGTACTTAAATGCCCTCCTATCTATGGCACAGTTGTTTGTAACGAATCGAGTAGGCAATATCTGTGGGATGTTACTCTAGGATGTTGCTCCTCGGCCACATGTCCCAGCTGTGATCACTCACTCACTCACTAACTTACTTCTTCCCTTAATGCACGGCACGTTTTCGTGATAACAAATACGCCGCCCTATCTACAGCAGTGTACAATATCCGGGTGTGGCCGACCACAGACTTGAATGTGACTTCGCCATTGCGCCATTTTTATTACGGGTGCTTTGGTGTAGCCCAGTGATAAGGCGTCGAAACACAAACTGAGAGGTCTTCATCTCGAATCCACCAACGATAGATAGGCTCTAGCAATTAATTGTCTAAAATTGTAATGGTTGATCTTACTAAAACTTTTGAAAGCGAACATCCACTAAGAACCATATAGAGTTCTATTTTGTATATTTGTAAAAGTAATTTACAGAAATGAACACGTTCTTAAAATATGATAAAAAAATATTATTACGAAGGCCATTCCGGTGGTCTAGTGGTTATAACACAGAACTACAAACCTCCAGGTCGGGGGTTCGAATCCGACTCATATATATGTTTGCGGGATGTGTTTCCATATGTCCCTGGTGAGAGCATCGACGAGGCTAAACAACTCAACTCAATATAACCGGATATCTGTCTTTACCGAGATGAGTAGTTAATGAGGTCAATTATGATGTGGTGTTTAAATGTGGTGGATGGTTGTGTGGCTCTTACGTGTGTGCGCGCGTGTGTGTGCGTGCGCGGGTGTGTGTTGCTTATAATTGCCACTTCTCATATCTCATACAAACTGTACAGACCGAAACCGGAAGAAAAATTTTAAATAAGTGCCACCCCTAACTCTAATCGTATATAAACAG
>JAODUP010000317.1:345000-357500 GCA_025642065.1 Paralvinella palmiformis | reverse complement strand
TGCAACGCAGTGTTCTAAACATGGTGCTTTGGATCCGATTGTGTGTGTGCATGCGCGCGGGTGTGCGTATGTGCGTGCGTATATATATATATATATATATATATATATATATAATCCGACATATTGTTTAGACATCATCTTATTAATTATCCAGCTGCGAGATATGTTCGCTCGTTTTATTGAACGTTTATGTATGTTTGTTCGTTCGTTCGTTTAAATATGTGTGTGTATGTGTTTGTGTGTGTGTGTATGTGTGTGTGTGTTGGTGTGTGTGTTTGTGTGTGTGTGTGTGTGTGTGTGTGTGTGTGTGTGTGTGTTTGTGTGTTTGTGCGTGTGTGTGTGGTCCACTATGGTGACGCCCTACATTTGCTCGTTCGATGTTTGGTGAAAAACAAATTGGACCGACCGTGGCTTCTTCTGGTGAATGTTTTTCTCAATGGTAGCTGTCGTCGTGACAACAATGCGAAGCTTAATCTTTTTGCTTTTGTTTTTAAAGAAAAAAATTAAATAAAACTGATTGGGACATTATAAGCCCCGACGACCGAAGTCTTGTCCATTTCCGTATTTAAATAACTTACCCGGGAACCATTTGTCGTTTATGAAACTTATCTCGTCACTGGCTAAGAACTGTATGTGTAATCCTATCGAGGATTATATTAGAGAAGTGATAAGTTCGTATTAGATGACGTATTGGTGACGTATAAAGTGACGGTTTTGTTGCCGGAAGAGCGGAAATGAACGCTTCCCTGGTCCACGTTGCTACAGTAGCGCCACGCATAGGGGAAACGTGAATAGAACGGCGCTTCATTTCCGGTTTGATGTCGGCCCGAAGTTTCGCATAAAATTCCGCCGACTGGTCGGACAACTTCAAACACTCCAGCGCGTGCATTGTTCGTTGCGCGTTCCTGTGCGCGATCGTGGCTAGCCAGGTTCGATATTAGAATGTGGTCGTGTGTGTTTGTGTAAATTATGTATGGCATTGTTCTAATTTCACACACTAGCGTACGCACACACGCACACACAGTCTTATTTAGTTCAGCTTATGAAATTTCGATTCGATCATTGGTGCCAAGAGGTCTATTGTAGTTCCATTCCTATGGGATACTGCGTTATATAGAAAATCGCGTAATAATAGAACATTAGGTTAGGAGTTAGTAAACAAGTGTTTACTGTACCGTATTCCGGAAGATCTAACAAAGAACCGTTCTTTATGTAATGTTTACATTAACGTACAGCCGAAATGATTTACGGATCGTTAAGAAAGTATATTAATGCATTATAGATGGCACCACTAGTCCAGTACGTTGCTTGTTTATGCACATTTCGGGCTGGGACTCTTTTTTCTAACAGTTACTCGACACCTTCCCATTGGCTCGCTCCAGCTAACGTTTCCTGATTGGAAGGTTTGTAGTCATTCGTATCACGTGATCTTGAGAGAGGATCTGAATTTATCGAAGCTTTGACAATTGATCTAAGCGCTGAACTGGGCCATATTATAGCTTTCAATAAAATAATATTCTTTCTGGTTACGGAATGGTCTGGGATGATTTTTGTTGGAGTCCGTTTAGATGGTATCCCTATTTATTATTTACTAGCATTATTTAGATGTTTTCGATTTCTAATATCTGAGTTTGAGTGCCGAGTAGCTGAAATTATCTCGAAAGCCACATTAAACTTATTATAATTACCGTATTTATCATATACAAACCAGGGTATTTATGTATAAAATGTAGTTGGGGGCTTTTTTTTTTTTTGGAAAAGCAATTCAAGTTGAATAAGGCGCTATATAAAAATTTTTATTATTAGTAGTAGTATTATTATAAAGTCATCGTGAAATCTGACGTTTTCCAGTTAGATACTATTATAATATGTTGACTGAATTTAGCGGGAATCATAGGAACATCTGCTCTTGGTGTTATTTCTCTCTAAAATGTGTTCTCATCAATAGTTGTTTTAGTAAATATTTGTATTAAGGGTTTTAAAATATACCATTCAATATGTCTAACTAGATTTTAGGTAGCCCATAATAGTGTGGTAATTACGTCGATTTGTGAGTGGCTCCTGGCAGTTAGCACGGTTTATTAAATCTGTATTGTAACTATTTGTTTTTACTATCATCACCATCATCATCATCATTTTATCATCATCATCATCATCATCATCATCATAGCCACCATTATTTTGGAGATGATGTAGAGCGCGTAATAACACTGAATCAATATGTAAGCCAACCATAGGCTACTCTATATGGTAAATATAAGGGTAGATATACATATATCGGCATATAAAAACAAACATTAAAATAAAAAATATATTTGAATAAAAATTTAAATAAATAAATAAATTAAAAATATATATATATATATATATATATATATATATATATATATAAACATACAGACGCTCCCTCACACACACACAAATAAACCATCCCATAATCACACACATATGTAGCAGGTTGCTAGGTCATTCGTTCTTTATTATCACCATTTAATATGCTGCTTTAACATCAATAACCGAATGTTACCAGGCTGTGAGATGCTGGTAATTTTATTGTTATCTTTATCGTTTATGGCAACGGAATACAAAACCTTGTCTCTTTTATGATGACAGAAGATAGTTTGGTAGTCATAGGTGGGGCATATATATCAACCATAGTCATGGTACTATATACGGGGACCATAACTAGGGTAAATGGATGAACATCAGCGACGGCATATACAAGAACTGTTGCTAACGCGTGTACCACGAATACAGTATATACAGGAATTATGGCAACGGTATGTGAAATGGTATATACAAGAAGCATAGTTATGGTGTATACCAGATTAATAACTAGTATGTATACTGGTATATGCCGGCACTATAGCTAATATATACCTAGAGTATACCTAAACCATAGGGTATATACAGGAATCATAGCTAAGGTATATACAGGAATCATAACTAGGGTATATACATGAACCATAGCTAGGGTATATACATAATTGATGTTTTACGGCCACTTTTGTGCACTGGTAGGCTAAATGGGCCGAGCGACTTCCAAAGGTAATGAGACGAAGTGAAAGACGAAACAACCTTCAGATATGCCCACGCCGGGATTCGAACACGGGTGATAGTGATCTGTGGTCCAGCACGCTACCGCTAGACCACGGAGGCGCCCAGGGTATATACATAAATCATAGCTAGTGTATATACAGGACCATAGCTAGGGTATATACAGGAATCATAGCTAGGGTATATACCGGAACCGGAACCAGTGTATATACTGAAACCCTAACTGGGATATATACAAGATATAACAAAGTGTTGAACCTTAAGATGGTCCTCTTGCGGCCATTGCAAATGAAAACTGCAATGTTGTTGACCATATCTGTCAGTTGGATGGTGAACAACCTACAGACTGATGAGTTACCCAGACGTATTAACAATGTCCCCAGTGCTGAATTCTCTGTCACACATACACACACTCAAACACACACACACACACACTCACACATCCAGTTCTAAATGACTATAAAGCGCAACAATGCTCGACTATAAGCTCGTACAAACCCGCACCATTCCTCAACACTCCGGGGAGTATACCGCTCACGGCCGCCAATAACGGGAACATAATCACAACGAACCATCACCCCTCAATGCTCGCCACCCATTTATCGCTCACCCAACCAATAAAGACCTACACCAGCCGTACACCGATTGATTGATTTGAACGGGGTTGTCTCCAATTTCTAGCTCCTGCGCCTTATCCACTGACCCGCCACGACGGTGATGACGTCATACGACCCAATATAGACAATAACTAGCCGCTAACACAATGGTCGACTTTTTAAAATTTTATCGATCTCTCCTTTACGTCCAATGGTTTCCCCGAATTCAATTTAGATAGGGAAAACAACGCGCATCTATCAGCGGTAAACAACGAGAAATAATCGCATCTCATCACTCTAGCAATCCCGACGGATTTCTGTGGCCAGACTGGTAACCTAGCTAGCCATAGACCTCTAGCACCCGGGTTAAAATCCTAACCTTGCTACGTTTGAATGGTTTTTCATCCTTCAGTTCGCCTTATTACCTTCGCATGTCATCTATTGACCCGTTTAGCGAATCCTGCGCACAAAGTTTACTCCGTAGCAATCTGATGTGTTCTAAGTACATAATTCTCCCGATTAAGTCAACCGGCATCCTTCATTTAAAAAACTTTACATAGATAATTAAGAAGAGCCATATTCCACGCTTTTGGCTTTTCCAAACGACCTTCACTCCTGAAATAACCGTTTCTCAGAACTGGGTCACTGATTTGGAGACGAAACATTTTTTTTTAGATCGAACCATTAACACCAACTGCCAACAGATGGCGGGCCACTAATTTGACCCTTAATAAGGTCACCTACTTTCTGACCTCTGGCACAACCAAATCAATATATATATATATATATATATATATATATATAATACAGATGATAGTAGCCCTATATATATATATATATATATATATATATATATATGTGTGTGTGTGTGTGTGTGTGTGTACTGATGTGTGGATGCGTAGGTTTTTGTATATTCAGTTTCATGTGTATAGACTTATTTATGTATAGATTAATTGAGGTATAGGTTTGAAGGGGTGTTAGGTGTTAATGTTCTGAGCCAGTGGCATCATATGTGTGTATCCTAAAACACATACACCAACATATGCCATTCCCATTCATCTACCGGCTGAACTTTTATTTTTTATTTTCTGTTGTCCCTCATAAATGGGGGAGACCCAGTAATGAGTTTTTATATGTCACAATGACACAGATACAAAAGCGTACGATAATATTTTGTTATCAATGAAACTGACGTCATTGTTCTGTCTGGCATTTATACGGGTCAGTATCAAGATCAGCAAAAAGGAGAAAGGAGAAAATGGAGGGGGGTGAAACCGGGGTTGGGTTGGGGCGTTGACCTAAAAGAAAACAAGACCGAGCACTCAGTGGTGTTTGAATGGGCCGCCATGACCAAACTGCGCAGACTTCCGGTAGAAGCAAAAAGCAGCGTTGAAGAGGCTGCGCTTCGGGTTTTGAACCTATGAATACGGACATTTATTGTGATGCGTGCATTATAATTTTATGTGTGCAGACAATCTGTATTATTCCTGTCCTATTATATGCCATGAAATATGTAAATGTCGTTTTATGTAAGTCCGTAGGTCTAGTGTATTTGGCACAAACGTCAGCGATAGGCCGGGGGTTGTCGAACAGGCGAAATATAATAATAATAACAGTTAAGCTTAATTCCCCGCCAAAAAAACCCCTTTAACAGCTATTTTAAATGTGTTCCTTATACTTACCGATGAAAATATATCCTGTTTGTATTACTTCCACGCCCACAGCTTATGCAACCATCGACAAAATAATAATTCACCATGTTTATAAACTTGATTTTGCACTCTGCGTTTCCTTTTTCCTCGACCGGAAGTGTTGGAGAAGGGGCTTGGAAAGAGGAAATGACTTTATATACATGTACTATCATACTTCCAGTGCACGAAGGATAACATTTATATTAATCATAGAATGATGAATAACAAAATAACTAATATGTGTGTGAGTGCGCGCGCGCGCGCTGTGTGTGTTTCTGTATGCATGCCTTCGTTTGTATATGCATTAGCGCGTGTGAAAAGTCACAGAAAATAAACATTCGTGATGACATCGTGTGGAAAATTCATCTTTTAGAAATTTCCACTCAGATATGTAATGTTTCATCTAAGCCTAGATCAATCCAGGAGACTTGTCATCGGAATAAATATAATAATGTTTTCCATTCTCCCGTCGTTTAAGGCGTACCCTCGCACCTGCGCGTTATGGCGCCTCGGTGTTCAACTAAGGTACAATATATAACACTCATCTTCCAGGGATAAATCCCGCGCCTAGTTTAAGTTGCTATCCCACGTCCCCTTTTTACCGTAATTCCCCAGGTAAAGTCAGTCCATTTATTTAATTTCGTGGTCTATGGTAACTCAAGACCTATAATACACGAAAATAGTGAGTGAGTGAGTGAGTGCGTGAGTGATGAGTGAGTGAGTGAGTGAGTGAGTGAGTGAGTGAGTGAGTGAGTGAGTGAGTGAGTGAGTGAGTGAGTGAGTGAGTGAGTGAGTGAGTGAGTGAGTGAGTGAGTGAGTGAGTGAGTGAGTGAGTGAGATGAGTGAGTGAGTGAGTGGTGAGTGAGTGAGTGAGTTATATACACCATTTACATACGGATGTTTAGGTCGCTTCCGTAGCACAGATGTTAGAACATTACGCAGCATACCTCGACCTCAGGCTTCGAATCCCTATAGTTGTTGCGTTTGTGGAATCTATTCGTAGGCTGTTGTCCCTCTGTCATACGTCCAGGTTGTGACCAGGATCGGGGATGAACAAAATATATTTATGATTTCATCAATTAAGCTAACCTCAATCAAAGACAATCGATCTCTATCACACATATCACTCTATCACTAGATATTTACATGATGCTACATTTTCCCGTTTTTCATGTTCTCGATATTAGCACGACTCATAACTGTTGTACATGCACGTCATGTAACAATATATGGCGATATATCGTGACACAGAGATACTCCGTCAATTGACCGTCATACCATCGTATGCGGCATCAGATGGTATATACACCAGATGGTATATACATCAGATGGTATATACCTTTGCCTGTATTTGGGTGGTGTTCATTCATACAGTCACCTGGTAATAGTGATGGAGATATATTTTGTCTAGTTTCCGTCCGTGTATTTCGCTCTGGCTGGGAATACACAAAGGGGGGATTTAAATTTCACGGGAAGAATTCCCCCAACCCGACGTCATATACCAGTATGGATATCCCCGTTTCATCGAAGCACATAACCTGGGCTAGGAACATAGTTTATTCCTAACCTACGTAGTTTAAATTCTAATTCTAACCGCTCCGACACGGCTATCCCGGGCAAGGGTTTTCCAGGCTAAAAATAGCCACCAATCAAACGGAAGAAGCCCTTAATCTTTGCTTACGTCTAATCAGAGCTAGAATCACTTGGAATTAGTGCAAAGAAAGACAGAGGAATTACCGAACGGTGTCTCTATATTAAAACTGTTTCCGGCTACGACCACTCATTTTGCCAACAATAGTAAAGCATTTTAGTATCTAACAGATTCCAGTCTTTGTTAATGAAGCTGAATATGCTAATAATAGTCCGAAACTATCTTATTCAAACTATTCATGTAAGGAATATCCTATTTCATGTTTTCTCTCCGTAAATTCTAGCCGTCGTTCCAGAATATTTCCTTAATTTCTTTTAATACGACTTTTAGCTTTTAAAAGCTAATAGAGAATTTGTGTCGATTTGTTTTATCGATTTTTATGTAATATATAGCACTATATCTAGAACAACATTCCGAGTATAATATATCAAATTCAAGTTTCTTTTCGCGTCTGTTACGGTTATTTACAGCGATAGATGTAGCTTATGTTTACATGTAAACTTTACGTAGATAATTTGCCTCGTGTGACGTCATCATCTTAGGAAGCGGAAACGAAAGCCATTAGCGTCACAACAACAACACGTCATCTTTAACGTGTACTCTTAACATGATACTTGAAACACAACGTGGGGGTGCTTTCTTCTAAGTGACTTTATGCCATGTTTGGCAAAGGTTATCTGTGTTCATGGAAACTCATGAATATGCAAATCGTTCTCTCTCTCTCTCTCCCTCTCTCCCTCTCTCTTCTCTCTCTCTCTCTCTCTCTCTCTCTCTCTCTCTCTCTATATATATATATATATATATATATATATATATATATATATATACCTTTTCGAATTGTTAACACACACACATATATATATATTATAATAATAATAATGTATATTTAATAAGCGCCCTTACTAGCAGAAGCCATTCAAATGCGCTGTGCAAATAATATGTAATATAATAATATCCCAAATAATATATATGTAAAAAAATTTATTTGTGAAATCGACATTGAACAAGTGTATTTTTAAAATTTTAAAATTTAAAATATATATATATATGCATTAAAGAGTTCACATGGCTCAGTCGAGTCAAAGCCATCCGCCAATGTCAGATCTAAATAATGATTCCCGTATGTCGTTCTCTTCTAACTCCAGGCTACCAAGATGCGGCCCAAACCTAAAGTGATGGACGTGCACCAAGTGTTCCAGGAGTTCGCCGATGGCACGTCCATGCACGGCGTACCACGGATTATAAACGCCAGATCGATTACAGCTCGCGTATTCTGGTCAGTCATCTGTCTCGGAGCGTTCGGGATGTTCTTCTGGCAATGCGGCATCCTTCTACAGAGGTGAGAGAAGATGGGCTTTGTTATCGGATGCTAGACGTGACGTATGTGATTAATGATGACGTAGTTAGCGTTTGTCTCTTGCTTGCGACTAAAACCACCATACCGGACAAAGCTAAGCCGGGACTCGAACCCCGAGCGCTAGAGTTATGTGGCCAACCGCGCTATCAGCTGGGCCATCGATATATTCCTTGCCTATAGTTAGAGAAGTGGGTGCAAGGTTTGGCTAGATGGAATGAGAATATGCCTATATGCCTACATACATACCTGTATTCATAGACATAGAGTCGTAAATATATATATATATATATATAATTAAAACATTCTAATGTCATCAGCATATATTTGACATAAACTCATGTAGATCTATACCTGATCCATGATGTATATCCGAACACGAACGCGAACACACACACACACACGCACACACTTACACACACACATATATATATATATATATATATATATATATATACAGAAAGAGAGGAGTTTAACAAATTCAGATTAATAAATTAATGATATTATTAATAATAAGATTAAGATAATAAAGAACATTTAGTTATCTTAACATTAGACATCAAACAACCAAACATTAGACTATTTTATTCCTTAGCACTTTAAACCATTTTTAAAATTACGATAATAATTGATACTTGTAAGTTCGTATCAATGTAAAGTAAACTATGACCCTATAGTCGATACCTGAGACTGGCTTCCCCGTAAAAGAATATTCGCGACAACCGACTTCGATATATCACAACCTTTTTAATATATCAATATCCCAAATACGGAACGGACAATCATCCGTTCTCTAAGTCGGGATAAGTGGCGATTAACAGCACCACCTATATTAATCATCAGAATCACATTGTATTCTAAGCCCTTCCCTTAGTCAGATCGTAAACAATCCCGTTTACCCCCAAACAGAAATTATTATTATTATTTTTATTATTAGTACACTTTCTAATTTTGGACACCTTCACCCTTCGGGTTTTGAACCTATGAATACGGACATTTATTGTGATGTGTGCATTATAATTTTGTGTGTGCAGAGAATCTGTATTATTCCTGTTCTATTATATGCCATGAAATATGTAAATGTCGTTTTATGTAAGTCCGTAGATCTAGTTTAGTTGGCCGTGTTCGGTCTAGTTTTCTTTTAGGTCAATGGCTTAGAGTAATAAAAACTGAATTTTAATGAGTAAACAAATCGTTGCAGTAAACAATAAAATAATAAAATTTGAGATCATTGTAAGGATGTAACCTTTATTACGTTAGACGACCTTGATTAAGGTGATGGACGCCGCTGATATGATAGATACCACGTGACATGGATGATCTCAATATAATGGTCATCAATGACGTCATAGTCACAATCATAGTCACAATTAATGTCTTATTCACCGCCTTTTAAGCCTCTTTTGCCAGAAACACACACACATTCACTTATAATATATATATATATATATTATATATATATATATATATATATATATATATATAGGCATAGATACTAAAACATTTATATATATAAACTTATCCGTGTTTTTATTTGAACGATTCATCAGGGTATAATACCCTGGTATACGACGACCATCGGTGGTACTCGGTGACTACACATTCATCAACATCCGATGTGAACTCGCCCCATTCATCTCCGGCTATGCACGACCGTTTGCCAGCCTCTCTTTCACCACTTTTTTGTGTCCGCCTTGCCCTTTCCAGATATTACTCCTATCCGAAGAAGGTCAACGTGGAGATCCTCCAGAAGCCGGTGCCCTTCCCGGCCGTCTCCGTCTGTAACGTCGGCCACATGGACTACGAGATAGCGGCCGCTCTGGCCGACGAACTCCGCGATAGTCTCGGACTCAACTACGGCGACAACTACACCATGGGCGAGAATGACAACGGCACAGACTACTACTACGACTTCGACGGCTCCGATCCGGCCATGTACGAGTCGCTGATGGAGATGGCTGGTCTCCCTCCTCCTGGTACGGCTGGTGCTGGTGGTGGAGCGGGCAACGAAACCGACTTCATCCCGTCCTACATGGACTTCATGTACAACGCGCTCTCCTTTCTGCCGGCCTATTCGGTCTTCTACTCGAACACCGACTTCTCAATCGAGGCTCTCTCTCGACTCGCCCTGCCGGCCAACCTCGGCACCAAGGTGACGTCGTCGGGCGGCGTGAAGCTGAGGGACTTCATCATCAACTGCCGCTTCATGGACGACAAGTGCAACATAACGAAGAGCTTCGAGCAGATCTTCGACCCGTACTACTTCAACTGCTTCACCTTCAACCCGGAGCACATCCTGCCGTCGCGCTCGATGCGCCTGCGCGGCGTCGACTACGGGCTGTCGCTGCTGCTGTTCACCGGAAGCGCCGGCCAGGTGCCGAAGGCGTCGCTCGGCATGAACCTCGGCGATTCCAACCGGTCGCAGGAGGCGTTCTTCCTGCCCGGGGTCGAGGAGTCCGACTCAGCACTGGCCAGCGGCCGCGGGGCCCGCGGTCGTGGTCCACTCGCCCGACACCAGACCGTTCCCGACGGCCGAGGGATACGACGTGCCGCCCGGCTTCTCGGTCACGATCGGAGTCAAGGTGCACGAGAACGTACGGATCGGGAGGCCGCACGGCAACTGTACCACCGACGATATGGTCGACTCCACCACCGGCAAGACGTTCAAGTACACGCTGATCTCGTGCCAGAACGAGTGCATCCAGCGGCGGATCATGAGTCAGTGCCGGTGCGTCGATAATCGGCTCTCGATCCCGTCGGACCGGAAGGGCCTGCCGTTCTGCTTTCAGCTGCCCGAGAATATCTCGCCGCTCTGCGTCCCAATGCAGAACTTCAGCGTCGTCCGGAACAATCCCTACTGCTCGGACATGATCCACACCTGGCAGCGTCGGATGCAGTGCCGACGCCAAGTCTACGACGACATGACCATCCACGAGCCGGAGGCCATGGAGGAGTGTCTCTGCTATCCGCCCTGCAACGACATGGAGTACGACTCGTCGTACAGCCTCTCGACGCTGCCCGACGATCCGGAAGAGAACACCGCCTTCTACGTGAACATCAACCAGTACACGGAGACCCTGGATGAGTCGAAGAAGCAGCTGCTGGCCAGCAAGTTCGGCGGTATCAGTAACATCAAGAAGGGCATGATGAAGCACATGTCCAGACTAAACGTACACATCGCTGACAACAACATCATGAAGACGACCGAATCTCCGGATTACGAAGCCATCCGGCTCGTATCCGACATCGGCGGACAGCTCGGTCTATGGATCGGCATTTCGGTGATGACGCTGTTCGAGGTGCTCCAGCTCATCGCCGACGTCTTCCGGTATCTGACGTCCAAGGGCCGTCACGTGGGCGAGAAGGTCAACGTACCAAACACGATAACCGGCTCCGGACCGATGAAACGAACTTACGGTAATGGCGACCGCTTCCGGCACAACGAACGCGACATAGAGCTGACCTGTGAGATCGATAAATTGACTACCGTCTGACCTACCGCCCACCTGACCAACCGTCATCCGGTTTCGCTCTCGTCGGTGCCGACTTCCGGCGGAGTAATGTCGTTTATAACCTCGTCTGTGGCTGGCTAGGGCACGTTTCTCGTGACGTCTTACGGCGTGCCGCCTTCGATCTATGGTAGATCTTCGGTAGACGAGTACGGGAAAAAGGTTTTTTTAACGGCGTACAAAACAGTGTACCCGACTGTGTACGGAGAGGCTTACACGGGACAGCGTAGAGAACGGTTTGTATATCCTTCTACACGTCGCAATGTTGGTCAACGCGGGCCTAAAACACGGATAGTGTGCGGGAATTGGTAAAAAACCAAATGCCGGATTGTAGTTGTCGTATACTGCAATCACTGCAAATCGCATAAACTTACCAGAACCATCGAGGGAACTGCAATTAAAGATGGTGGTGTATTAGAATGATAGAATCTCTAAAAACAACGATGTGATCCACATATATTTGGTACACTTTATATATATATATATATATATATATATATATATATCCATAAACTGCATTTTATGGCCTACGCTATCAGCCATTTTGCAGCCTAGTGCGCATGCCTCATAAACCGGACTTGCAATGGCTGCGTCGGATTGGGGATTTACGGAGCATATCGTGGAGAGGACGAGCCAAGAATG
>JAODUP010000317.1:0-342500 GCA_025642065.1 Paralvinella palmiformis | reverse complement strand
GGCGAACGAACACAAAACGACGCACGTACGCGCACCTATACATGCGAGTCCACGCCGGTGTAGCCGTGTTCACTTCAGGATCGACGACGTACGAGTCATAATGTAACCGTAAATGTGTGAACCCTTTACTAGACGGCCCGAGAGCGTTTGATGCTGAACGCTAACATGGCTCACCTCTTCCACGTGTAGAGATTATTTATTGATTATTTATTAGTTGCCTTGTTATTGTTAGAATCGATTGCTTGGTGCATTATATTAGATGGCAACATTACGTTCATTCATCGAAATAAACGCAATTAAACTGACACATCTGTTCGTTTTAGCAAAGGTGTTTCTTGTCATTTCGGAGAGTTGTGTGTGTGTGCGTGTGGTGTGTGTGTGTGTGGGTGTGTGTGTGATCGCGCGCCCGTTCATTCATATCGTAAGCCTGAATCATACTGAATGTTCGGGGTGATATGTAATTCATCATCCAGACGGGGCGTGGAATTCCTGTGCTGAAGATAGTCAAGCATCTGTACTTGACCTTCAATCCAGATGACTCACGAGGACAATATGAAGCTGACTCTCTGATAGAAAGATGCCTCTCTGTTTTATAGCAATGCTTAAGAGTGTGCCGTTGACGGTGATAATTGATGTCATCATGTTTGCTTCCAAACAGAAGACAAAGTATGGCTAGTAGCAGCCATACTTTGGTAAAGTTTTTGGAGACGTCATCATTACCCTGCTGTTGCCAAGGTAAAAACCCCAATGTGACGCTGGATTGTGCGCTGTCCCGAGGTCGCAAGGTCATCTCGACATATCTGATATATACGTACAGTGTAGAGATCAAACATGGGGTAAAATACATCGAAATGTATTTAAATACAAATACAAATACGTTCATATGTAAATGTATTTAAATACAAATATTTTTGGAAATATTTCAAATACAAATACTTTTCAAATGAAAAGAACAAATTCATTGTTTTTCCTTTGATTTTATTCGGATGCCCATATTGCATCACAGCATCAACTATGTGTCACATGAAACTATGTGTTCTGTTCACTACACCGGAGAACCATAAGATCTTCCAATTTATCATCAGTCAGATGACACCTATTATGGGTGTAAGATCTTGCCATTTATGGTGAATAGTCTCAACACTGGAGCAGACGATGTGCTTGTATGCACAAAACAATGGACGAAGCTTGGTCAATGACGGATCTTTCTCCACATGAGACTTCCAGAAGCTGAGTGGATCAACTTCAGGCAGGCACGGTGTTTTTCAGTAGTCATCTACTTCAGCTTGCAATCACTAGGAATTGTTTCATGGGTTGGTGCATCTATCAGGGAACTGAAGAAACCATGACACCTTTTAGGTTGAGAATGTTCTTCTGTGCTCTGTAGACCTGGATCGGAAACCACATGAGTTGCTTTCGCAATAGTGGCTGCCCTTAGATTTAACAACAGCACATATAATATTGATTGTACTTAGGTACAATACTAATCAACCAGTTTAGATAATACAGTTGGCCTCCCATTGTTGTGTATTATTATAGTATAACAGTGTATGATTACCATATAGATGTATGACTGGGATAATAACAGATTGATACACGTACTTGAAATAGGCTTATCTGACATAACGTTGGTTGATAAAAATTGGGGGATGTTAAACCTTGACATAGAGTAGTAGATTGCATGAAGCCTTGGTGGAAGCTGATATATGTGCAAGGCAATGCTCGCATCTGGCCTTGAAATTGCCATCAACATTCTCTGGTACTTCAAAAACCCTGAAAACCATAGGCTGGACTTTTCAAGGCATTTTTGATGTAGTTAAATTCTCTGATTATAAGTCTCAAATGTTTAATAAGCAAAGCAAGTTGTAGAAACGTCAGGGCGCATCAGCTGGAGTATGGAATCAATGAATTAATGATATATGCTGGAATATTAGTCTTTTTATAGGAAATATTCTTCATTTTATCCTGTGATCTATTCATAATTGAGGATAATCTCCCTTTGATTGACAAGAAAGCAATCAGAAGTCATTGCATCAAATAGATCACTAATTGCAATTCATTTTGATCGCAGAGAGAAGACATTTCTCATGGGATAAACAAATCATATTGGTGAAAAAATATTCAGATCAAAACATGAAGAAAAAAAGTATTTTAATGCATTTGAAGATGTATTTGAAGAATCAAATACGAATACTAAAACTTGGAAAATGTATTTAAATACTAACAAATACAAATGGATAAAGATAGTCTGATAAAGATCCTCGAGCATACCCAAGTAAGGGTTAAATTTTAGTGATGAAATATTTGCACTTCCGCCATAAAATATGTCCCCTCCCGCCGCTGTCATACGTACATCGCCCGCAACAAAGTACATCACTCGCTAGGAAAGGGAATCACTGAAAGTTTCTAACCTAGTTCAACATTAAACAAGTCTGCTCAGTCAAACGTCAGATTTTTTAAACAATCTGCGTTAGGAGTACGCGGCTAGATCAGGAAGAGGGTTTCAGTCTAAAAATAGCCACCAATCAAATGGCAACCCTCACTTTCGTCGATTCACCACTAAAGTGACGCTGCGTAGTAAATCGCCAAGAGACTAGCGAACTAGTTCTATTCCTCGGTTTGCTGAATTGTGGATATTAAATCATTCTATGTCAACCCTGAAAACCCTCATTTCCGCAATTTAAACATCTCTCAAAAGTTGATTAATTATCAGATACCATTTAAAAAAATTAAATACTGATGTAATATGGCCACTACACGGTAGGCTAAACGGACCTAGCGACCTCCATGGCTAATGAGGCGAAGTGAAAGATGAAACACCCTTCTGACATAGCTCTGTTGTGGGTATATTAGAGATATTGGATTAGATTCTGCGAGGATCCCCATGTGACATATTTCTACAAACCTTAAATATAATGAAGCAGCAACAACAACAAAACACATCCGTAGCCACTTTGCATCATAACGTTCCAACTATGAACCGAAACGAACCGTGTTTGAACTTTATTTTTAACTTTATATTCACGACAAAGAAATAAAAGCAAAAATATCAAAACACTTTTAAGTACAAACAAATATTCTATTGCAGATGTATATAAGAATAGAAAGATATGTTATTATCACAATGTCAATAACGATGCATACTTAATAAAGCCCCAAAACTAGCTATGCCATCCTAAGGCACTTTACATACTAGATGACATCAAAAGCAATATGAAACAGATAAGTTTTAAATTTGGATTTGAAAGTTCCTGTGGCGGTAAAGGATCTCACCTAATTCCATGTATTTGGTTCAACTTCACTTAAATTACCATCTCCATAACATTTGAGTTTGGTCTTTGGGATGATCGATGATGATTGGTGTTTTACGGCCACTTTTGTGCACATGTAGTAAATGGGCCGAGCGACCTCCAAAGGTAATGAAGCGAAGTCAAAGTTGAAACACCTAGATATGCCCACGCCGAATTCGAGCTCGGTGGTAGTGATCTGTGTTCCACCGCGCTACCAGTTGGAAATCTGATCTTTGGGATCTTCAGTATTGACAGATTATCTGACCTCAGGCGACGACAAGACTGTCTCAGTTATATTAGTTCAGATATATACGATGGGGCTATGTTATCAGATTGTGTAGTGTGTGTGTGTGTGTGTGTGTGTGTGTGTGTGTGTGTGTGTGTGTGTGTGTGTGTGTGTAAGTGTGTTTGTTGTGTGTGTGTGTGTGTGCGGTGTGTGTACGCGTACGTCCGCGTAGAATTTTTAATAGTATATGGATTTTGCATTTGCCATTTCTGAATTTTAAGGTACTTATTATTATTATTATTATTATTATACCACTTTTATATAGCATTCTTTTCCATAGTATGTATCACATGTTCAAAAGTGCTTTACATTGTAAATACACAAAGAAATTTGAAAATAATTATATATTTATATATATATATAAATATATATAAATATATATATATATTATATAATGCTTTGTACCCAATAAACTTAGTAATTTCACATATTTAAAAGCGAGCTCCTAGATATTAATTAGTTGCCAAAGTACACCAGACAGAAGTGAGTCTTTAACAGCTTTTTTAATGTACTTATTGTTCTTGCTTCCCTGATATTGCTGGGAAATTCATTCCACAAATTGGAATTATACTTATAGCTCAACTTTGTACCCAAACAACTTAGTAATTTCCACCAATATTTAATTGTAACGTTTGGCTGTTCCTCAAGCCATTTATTCAGTTAACTTCTACAAGAACTTAGAGACATCATTTCGGCCGAGAAGGTAGCGTGTTTGCCATAGACGTCCAGAATCGGGATTCTAATTACAGGAAAATGTGTGTTTCATCTTTCATTACATCCCATCGTCTAGGGATGTTGCTTGATCCGTTTGGTGACTGATCTACGAGAGAGAGAGGGGGAGAGAGAGAGAGAGAGAGAGAGAGAGAGAGAGAGAGAGAGAGAGAGACCTACACACGAAACACATGCATGCATTTAGACATGCATATATGCACACATTATAAACACCTGCGGGTGTTACCATAACTCAGTTATCATCACAGCTGGATCTCAATTTACACTAAAAAACAACAATCAAGAGTCACCACGAATCATAACTAAAGGCCTATGATTTCAAAGAGGATAATTAAATAATTAATTAATTAATTAATAATAATAATTGAAATAATTTCAAGCTGCAACTTACCCGAAATGGGGGAGACCCTGATTGTTTATAATATAATATATCGTCAAGGGGACTACCGGTAAATCTAAATAAATGACAGGGTTTGATGACAGGATTAACCTCGACATTCTTGATCACTTAATGAAATATTTGCTTTTATTCCTCCATATGCATATACTGTACATAGTAGACATATATATTACAATATTTTTTCATGATGCAATATACAGAGAGGTAACACCAATAACGTTAAAGGTTGAGAACCCATGGCAATGGTATACATTATTTGATATACCAGACAAGATATACACTGATATTGGGTTATATATTACCTAAAAGAGGTGTGAGAATTTGTTTTAAAATATTATTTTTTTCTTTTTAAATTAAATACGAGTGCAAGACATATATAACAGTATCATAGACACAATGACCTATTAGCAATCTATCAATATAAGGCACACATATGGAAAAGCTCCAGAATGTGTCGTAGACATCCCATAAAAGTAATGAATAATGTATTTTGCTACGGAAATAATGTTGGTACAAGAAGAGCTTATAGAAAAATTCCATTTCAGGAACTGCTAAGCGGCAAGCTGTCATGACTGTGGCTCCCTCTACCGACCATAACGGAAATAAACGTTAACCGGAAGTACGCTTTTGTTTTGACAGAACACTGAAAGCTCAAACATGGAGATGTTGATGTTATGGCTAACAGATTTGTGGCTTAGGTAAGTGATTGGTCGGGATGTTTGTAGAGAGAGGCTGTTATCCTGTAAAAAGAAGACGCCGAATGTACGCAGACGATCTCCGGAAGATATGCGATTCTCAACGTTTATTGGCTTAATTTACCTTGGCGTCTGTATCACTCAGTATGACAATGACTGAATGAGTAGATCTAAATCTCTAATAATTATAATATGATAAACATATCGTCGCGCCTGTGCCAGTACCCAGCCAATGGTCTGGAGCGCCAGTATTGTGTGTGTGTGTGTCACTGTATACTATATATATATATATATATATATAAGCCTGCCGTTAGTAATCATTTGGTTGGACAATCTTTGTTGGCAGAGTTGTAACGCGGTTGTTCACTGTACATAATAAACATATGATGTCTTTGATCATTGATGGAGCAATTTTACAGTTGAAACCTTTCACGACGATGCGACTACACCCTAGATATATTTACTTTTTAGGGGTTCAGCATCTTTACAGAAGACCTCTGGGTCGTCTATGTCATGGCCTCAGGGTTAAATTTGTATGGTGTTTGACACTTTCATCTATGACTTGATTTGATATTAATTACCTTTCTAATTTGCCTAATCCAGTAGTCAACTGATAAGCTTTGGTGGTCTAGCGGTTAAGCACTTAGACTCTTAGTGCTATCAGTTATGGGATGGGTTTGGCCCAACTGCCAAGTTCGATCCTGTGAAAAATTCAAAACTTCTGGGGATTAATTTCTCTACTCACAACAAATGGTGCTGCTGTCTCCACTGAATTAGTTTTAAAAGGGAGATGTTGAACTTAAAGATCCCCTAAGGATATAATACACACTGGCAGTGACCACCCTTGAATATTTTGAATCCTTATTTCCTTACTGTTCCCCTGTTGGTGAGGGGAGGAGACATAAAACAGCCAATTAGTAAAGAGGGACCACACTTTCCAGTGCTCTCACTATTTCGTGATCACAGATCATGAAATGAAATTTATCAGTCTGTCAATAAAAAATAATTTATCTCATAGTCAACATAATACTAAGATCAATAATTGGAAGAATTTTGATATGTGAATTACAGTGTTTGACCTAAGCTGTATTTCAAGGGTATCATTTGCATATATTATTTTCATAACTGTTTCCTACCTTAATTCTTCTAGTGATTTTTCCTATAAAAAATTAGTGATAATCTTATTGATGTGTCAACAGCTGTTGCATACTTTCTGAACCAAGGAAAGGATTGGACAAACATACAGGAATTGTCAAGTGTGACTCCTCTCGGGTTGTGTTTAAAGAAGACATCTCCCCTTTTTATGGCCAGTTATTGAGAAATTACCTAGAAACAGGGATGAGAGTTTTTTAACCAAATTTCTGATTTTTGCAGGGCCAAAAATAATGTCTTTGGAAATGGGGAGTGTGTCAAACTGGTGGTTTGAAAAAGTATTCTCTTGCTAAAGACATGTTTTATCTCCACTGTAGTAGCCTCAGATTGTCCCAGAAATGCACCAAACCCAAATGTTTTCCTCACATCCCCAAGTGCATGTGTCTCACTTCACTCTGGGTTTTTCTTTACTGCTTTTCAGGTGTTTTTGTTTTCAAATGACACTCTCATCCCTATAGAAAATAATAGCAATATAAATGAGTTAGTACGTAGTAAATATTTAGTATATCTCTCCGTGGTGTTTCAAGCTAGAACCAAGAGTTATGTTTATTATGATGTAAATATAACCTTCATAACTGATTATTTTAGAAAGTTGTTTACAAACCGTTTTGATCTTGAAAATGTAAGAAAAAAAATGATATTGTTTTGCACATTTTTCATTGAGATGATTTTGTCATAGACTAATTATTATGTCTGACACATCTGTTCCTTTCAGAAATGCATTGGGATAGCATTTAAGAAACCATATCAGCTGCTACATTCTGGTAACGTTTTGCTGTATAAAGATTATAGAGCTGTGTATATACGGTGTTTAAAGTTAGATGATTAGTTATATGGTCGAGATTTGTTTTTATGTCCACGATTGGTTTTTTCCCTCTCATTTAAAGCCTTACTGTTATGTGTTGAGTGTTAGGTTGTGGGTATAATAATCAGGTCGGTGGATGCTGTGGTATTTGTGGGTATCATATTTTGTCCATCTATATGTATATATATGTATATACGACAATTACAAGCAGGTTAATATATATGTACAAATGGATGTTATTCACTATAGCCTTATATACCTGATGGCTGGCTGACCTCATAGTGTCAATCTCAGTGTATAATTTCGGTCAGACATGCCATCCCTGTGTGTCTCGAATATGTAAGTGGCCTGATGAATGTCATGATAGGCAGCTAAAAAAACTGACATTGTATGACCTTATTCTGTCAATAGGTCATTAAACCCAAATCATTCGCTCTAATGAACTGGTATTGTGCCATGGTCAGATGCTGGGTGTGTGTCTAATAATCTTACAAATGTACAATGAATACAACAATATTTATATGCCGGTTCTTTTACATCTTTATGCATGTCACTCACACCAGTGTGGCTGTATTTGTCGATTCGTTTTAACAATATCATATAGGTAGGTCTCTGAACATTACTGAAATTTTAATTCACTGTCTCTACATTTCTGCATCTGTGAATGTATTCGTTGCTGAAGAAAAGGATACTTCCATGTAGGAAACTATACGCTATATTTCTTAATGTATCACTAATAGTATCAGTTAGATACTGATTTTCCTTTGTTCGGCCGAGTTACTTCTCTGACTGAAACAAAACACCATTTCAAAACTTGACTTGTATAGTAATTAGATCCTTATTTGTGAGATAGGATTGTCAGTTACTGTAACTAGCGAGATATAAAATCACTAAGCATTCGGTATCTGTAATACAGGATGAAAGACCATACTAGCAGTTTGGAAATCTTCTGCTTTGATGGTTTTTCTCGGTCTACACCGCAGATTGCCAGCTTTGTGTTCATACAATGTTCCGTCTTTGATGATTTGTTAAGTAGCCATGTCCAGTTGACTACCATACACAAAGCATGTTAAATACTGTTGTCAGGATTTTTTTTAATGGTTAAATGCTCCATTGGCAGAGACATCTTTAAAATTCTTCGTTATTGAAATGGTCGTGTTTCCAATTAGGCTCTGCGGATGTTCGCTACTGAAGCCTTCTCCATTACTGGATTCATTTTCCAGTGACCACCACATTCCTTCTTTCAAACATATTTGGCTCTGAAATGATAATACTGGCATTTAACATGTGGCTTTCTGCGAAAGGGTATTGTGGGAGTTATTGTTAATTCCCAATGATAATATTAAATAAAACGTTATCCAAACATTCACATGCAAAGTATAATTTTCAGCTAGTTTATCATAATGCTGCGACACTGCTTATTTTTACATCAATTGCTGATTTAAATATGCTAAAAATAAAGCATATATATTTCATAAGTAATCGTATAATTAAATTTACTATTGAAAGAATATTATTAAGTCTAATATTGGAAGAAATCAGGCAAAATAAATTTAGTGAATTTCCTCAAATCGTCTGTGCTGGTTAGAGATCATGATTGGTGTTTTACGGCCACTTTTGTGTGCATGGTAGGCTAAATGGGCCGAGCGACCTCCAAAGGTAATGAAGCGAAGTCAAAGATGAAACAACCTTCAGATATGCCATTGCCAAGATTCAAACACAGGTGGTCATGATCTGTGGTCCAACACGCCGCCGCTAGACCACGGAGGTGCCCACTGTTCTGGTTAGAGCAAACAATGCACTTGTTATCTAAACTCAGCATCCTGCTTTAATAATGTCAGAAGAAGCTATGCTGTTACAAGCAGAATGTAAATCATCATTTATTTTCGGCAACAACATCTGCATATCAGCTGTAATTAAAAAATACTGTTAGTTGTATAAGTGAAGATATATGGCTATGCAATCAGTATTGGTTTTAGGTTAGAGTTGTCTAGAATCTTTGTAATCTTGTTAGATCTATTTTTATCCATTTTATTATAATATATGGCTAAATACGTAAATACTCGCATATGTTTTAATGTCTGGGTTTTTCTCCCTTAGACTGATCAGTTCACCGTCTTGTTTATCATTCTCCATTATTAACACACTGTGGAGTGACTATGACAATCTATGATGGATTACAAGACGCATGTCCCATAATCTGTGTCAAAATATGATTTTTTCACCGATCAGCGACTGGATGAGAACTCTGACTCTAAAAGATAGAAGTATTTTTTCCCCAAATTATAAAACTACTTTAATGTTTGTTTTTAGCGTCAACTTCAGGTGATTGATGGGTGTATCTGTAAGTAAAAAGAGCTATTATTATATCGTCTGTTATTCTACATAGATATTTAATGCAGTGCCATCACGATATTATGGTTCATAATGACTTACCTCTGACAACAGATATATATGTATGTATATATCATCGTGCCTAACTCACTGTGTTATATCAGCTTCATATGAGATTGTATTAGTCTTACATTTCATGCTGCTTTCAGAACCTGTTCATTTGTTTTTCTTTGTAAATATTTGATCTCACCTTGGCCCAGTCGTCATATTTTAAGTCTTCAGAGAAGGCCATGAGGTGTATGGTTTTTTTAAAAGTATTGGTCAGTTCACATTTGTGCAGCCAGAGGATCGTTTAAAATGGGGATGTGTTAACGGTGCACAGGTTCAGTGGATGTTGTTCACATCTTAGAATACTGAGATATGATTTGAGTAAGTATTAGGATGTGAAGTAAGTAAGCAAGCCAGAGAGAGAAGATCGTATCGTGAACGTAGAATGAACGTGTTGTGAGTATGTTGATACTCGGCGTACATATCAAGTTAAGAACATCTCCCATCAGTATTATTATACAAATTGTAATACTCGTATGGCACACTCAAAGCAGTAATACATGACCATTACTACAACTTCACCATGACTGATGGCCATGTTTCTGCTGTGTTGTGGTTTCGCATACACCTGTCGCATACCTCATACCTAAATAGGACTGCTCACTGTGGTGGTTAACAACGCTTCAACCTGAGGCCTTTGTCATTTTGGCAGGTCAACTACACCTAACCCCTGCTGGGGTTTGGAATTAGTGTGCTTCCGTTGTCAGTCGATAGTTGATATGTGCAGGTTGGCTGGACTGAGTGAAGATTGTAAAATGTGAATCTTCACCCATGATGGGTCCGATTTCAGATCAGAGCATACAGTTGCAAATGCCCAACACTAGGTGTATGTGTATATTTTAATGTTGTGTTTCGTGCTAGTTTTTTATGACCACTTTTGTGCACACAGTAGGCTAAATGGACTGAGCAACCTCCAATGATAATGAAGTGAGGTGAAAGATGAAACGCCCTTCTGATATAGCCTGTTGAGGGTTTGAACCCAGGTGCTATAAATCTGCGGCCAACTGCGCTACCGGTTAGGCTATGGAGGCGCCCTAATGATATGTGAGTGTATTTTATGTTACATATAATAAAGGATTGGGCTCAGGTTTTCGTGATGTTTATAATTCTTACAGAATTATGACCAAACGACCACTACCTGTGTTCTAGAAGATGCGTGAATAACGCATATTGCATATCTGTGGCCATTAAGTTCGCCTACATACTGTTTAGAGCAGTGTAAACATTCACAGATATATATTATGTTAAACAAGCCACAGTTTAAATTGTCTATTATTCCATGTGCTTTATTGGTAACTGTACTTGTAATATTGTGACAAGAACACAATATCTCGCATGATCTACATCTGCTAATCCCACATGGTTTTGAACTCCTCTGACTATTTGTAGGATTAGTTGGATTAATTTCCTTTTGAAATCCTTTTGTATAATGAATGACACAATATCTGCCATGCTTCATCAAAATTTGTATTTATTTTTTACAAATTTGAGACTTCAGGATTCCTTAAATTGTATGTTCAGGGCAAGAGTTGATGCGTGTCTGTCTGTGGTTTTAAAGCTGCCTTATATATGGCTTCCTCAAATTTAGCGATGTATATGTCGGCATAATGAGGGGCCCAATCCCAACCCATTGAAGTGCCTGTGGCCTGAATATACCATTGCCTGTTAAAGAGAAAATCATTATTTTTAACGATAATTCAAGGAGTTGCATTATAGCGTCATATAAGGCAGGGGCGGTTCCAGTATTTGTTTGGTGGGGGTGGGGGCGGATATAAACAAGGGCAAAGCCATTATGCGAGGCACAAAGTGCCAAGAAGGGGTGGGTAAGGTAAATACCTATGTTTAGATATCTTCTAATCCAAATTTTTTAATTGTACAATGCTTATAAATAGTGGGAAAAGTAGACATTCCTGTGAAGAAAGTCCCATGGTATGTGATTGGGTCAATGTATATAGACATTGTTAGGATTATTGGGGGTTACTAGAAACATGAGTGTCCCCAGCCATAATGTGACATACTGTGCATTTAAATATTTATTACCTCATGCAAATCTGCATCAGTTAATCGAAAAGACTGACATTGAAGAAACGTCTTGATTGTTCTTTAATTAATCTATCTGCAATTTTCGGGGAATTGATGTGTTTCTAGTAATGTATATTCATTTAGTGTTAAGCCAGATGTGGCAAGCAGAGTACATCCTGATACCAGTTAAATTCTAATGTTCGGAAATGAATATTGATCTGCAGATACTAAGGATTTCATCAAAGTATCAGGTAAATCCGCCCTGTCAGACTACTGGACTACTTATTGAACCTTCTAGATACCTCATTATCTAATGACCTCAGAGTTAGTAGGCCGTCATGCCATGATTCAAATATCTCTGGGGGAGGCATCCCTAGTTTGACAATTAAAGATGGTATTAAACTCAGCAAAGCACTCACTGGCCAGCAGTTGTCTGTTGGAGTAGTATAACTGTTGCATTAATATATCAATAAAAGGAATGCTAATTGATCTCTTGTAATTAAGAATAGGTGTGTCAGCAGGTACATTCGATCTGTTGCACTGATTTATAATATAATAAATTGACTTTTGTATAGGGCATTTTCCAGAATTGTTCAAAAGCACTTGAACCCTTGGAACCCTTGGCAGTTCATCTTCAGTACCTATATATGAAGCCAGCTGCTTTGCTTTGTTGTGCCATCTCTTGAATTCTACACCAATGTCATCATCCCTCAATTAATAACTATCTAATTTGATATTGTCAATCATTGTGTAAGCATCAAAGACATCAACATCTCTTCTTTGTAGTTTAGCTGACAAACCTTTCAAATAATCCAAACTATCCTTCAATACTGTGAAGCCAACAGTAACTCTGCAGATTACTTTTCAAGCCATGAGCCGTAGCCTTGGTGTCACTATCCCAACTCCATCAACTTTGATTAACTTTTGGATAAACATGAGGATTAACTATAGCATCAAGGCAAGTGGTCACGTGTTCACCAAATGTTTTCAAACAAGAATTGACCAAAAAATCCAAATTGGCAGTATTATTACTAGTTATTATGTCGCCAAATGATGTATTGCATTTATATGTGGAGGATCCCTACCAGAGGTGGGAGTGAGTTCCGGTGGCCTAGTGGTTAAGCACCCGGCACTTGGTGCCAACGGTCGCAGGTTCGAACCCCGTAAGAGGTCGAAATTTTCCAAGGATTAATTTATCGGCTCACTATATCGTGGGTGGGTGACCACGTTAAATGGCGCTGCCGTCTCCCATGAATTATTTAAAATAAAGGGGACGTTAAAACCCCTGAGGATGTAAACCCCTCTGGCAGTGATCACCCTCACGGTATTTCGGCTCCATCTTTCCGTACTGCTCCCCTGTGAGTGTTGGGGCAGGAGTTTCTCAACCACTCCAACATAGAGGCTGTGCTGATTAAGCGACAGCCTGGGGATTCTCCCCGAACAACAAAACCAGAGGTGGAGGTGATGTGACCCCCTGAGAGGTGAGGAGTCTAGGGTAGATCCCCCCCCCCCGTAGATCCGCCACTGTAAGGGACCTCGAAGTTGCTTCACTCACTGCATTAAACCCTGTAGCATGGTCAATATTTGTATACATGCCCTCATCATCGAATGTTATAAGCAAGCATTCATTAGGAATGACTAGCTTTGCAATTTTATCTACAAAATCGTAGCTATTTTGTATATAAGAAGGGTGCTTCATTGCAGCTGGTTTAAGAATACTGTCGATGAAACTTGCAACATTTTTAGATTTACTATTTGCAGTCAGATACTATAGGACTACCAGGTGGCATCTTAATTAAAAATGTAAAACTTTATTAGCTCATCATTAACCAGCTACATTTGTAGAGACAAATCCACTTCTTTTGAAAAAGAATTGTCGAACTTTGGGGCAATTTAATATACACATTGACGGTCAACGTGTTTGTTACATTTTAATGACGCACCTGTTCAAGATCGCTTTCACAAATAAATAATAGTTATCTTTTAAATCGCTTATAGGGTTTTTACAGACGTGTTATTTAGGATATTATTATATTACATATTATTTGTATAGCGCCTTTGAATGGCTCCAGCTAGTAAGGGCACTTTATTAAATATACAGTATTAGTATTATTAATGACAGTGACAATTTGGTATAAGAATGCGTTGACTCAAGTCCACTTGAAAACGTATTCGATGTACATTCGAAGTCGCACTCTTGCAGATTGCAGTCTTCATCATACAACAGGTATTATATGTGTTGCGTGTTTAATTAGAAAGGAGACTATTACTGTGTGTTGTTACTTTATCCCACGTGACAGTGTAAGATGTTTGTTCCTGTCTGAATATCAGGAACTAGTAATGTTAGTTATCTGCCAGTGATACTTTATTATATCGGTGACAGCCTCTGATCACATTAAACCTAACATTCCACTAAATGAAACCACCCAGCTCGTGTATGTACCTGTTGTCATGGCGACGTAAACGCGTGACGTTTGTTGTTATGCTGGTGATGGTGGTGGTGTTGACCAGATGTTTGTCGCGAACTATCCCCGATATCTGATCCCTCCCGTACCCACCTCGGTGTGCTGTCAGCGTGTCAGCTAACAATCAGACTTCATTGTTTGATGTTGATGAAGAGCTGGCCAGCTGTGTCAAAGGGCACAGACGTTGTCAGGTAGTGTGCCGTGAAGTGGTAATTGACTACTTAATTGCGTGGTTAGCTCACCGCTCTGTGGCTGTCAGTTTCTCAAGAAGAGATACTCCATATAATATATATATATATATATATATATATATATATATATGTTCGGTAGTTGTAGAACCTCTTCTGTATCCAAACAGACCTAGCATGAGTTGCCCAATATATATATATATATATATATATATAAATCAGGTTAAGTGTGCTGTATTTCATTATATGTATTGCCTTTTTTCGTACTTATGTCACTATTGTATCAGTTTTCTCTGTTATTAGTTGTGCACTAATTACGGTTACTTGCAGGCTGTATTTATATCCTGTGGTTTAGTATTTATGATATGATCCCCCCCCCCCCTCTCTCTCTCTGTGTTTTAGCTGTGTATAATAAGGCACAGACACGGAGAATCGTTTCTTCAGGAGACTGAATCCAGATTGGCGACTTGCTGAGACATGCGTAATGTCTCACCAGTCACTTTTTCATGAATTACACTGTGATCTAACATCGAATTTGTTACATAGCACAAAAGGTACTTGTACTTCATCCTACATACATCAACAGCACGAATTATAATAAATATTCGCTAAACAGTTATTTGTTGTCAGTCCAGTTTTGATTACTTTCAGCCAGTTTTTCAATACCACTTTTCACCTATTAACATTACATTCTGGTTATAAATAATTGTGTGTGTGTGTGTGTGTGTGTGTGTGTGACTAAAATTGTATCGTTTAATTAAAAGTAATCAATTCTCTTCACCGTAAAGTTTATCATTAGTAAGCTTGCATGTAACATAATAATACTCAAGGGGCCAACATGTGAACTATTGCCAGAGCTTACTGTATAATCCGATGTTATGTTATAATACAAATGCTATTCAGAGCTAGAATGGGTTAACATGGCCAGGTATTGAGATTGATGCCTTTACAGTATATTGAAATGATACGAGCTACTACTTGGATGTTGACAGCTGAATGGCGAGCCGTATTGATGTTGTATGGTTTAGCCTCAACCTGTTAGATTACGTCGATCGTCAGCCAGTGATGCCAAATAAAACTCGTCGGTTTGCGAGTGAGTGAGTGAGTGAGTGAGTGAGTGAGTGAGTGAGTGAGTGACACAAAAATTAATTCTAAATGCCAAACTCACGAGGGGCTTTAAGGCCAAGGAAAGCTTTCCCTATACTGGAAATATTTTATATACTGGTGAGTCATTTAGAAGTATTTTTTGTGTCATGCCACAAATCTCAAAGTCAGGGCTCGAAACTCTGTATTATCCGTGTTGGTAGGATGTTTCTTTATATGGCGTGTGACCATCGTCGAGGCAAAGCCCCCCAAAAAGAAGTAATTCCCTATTATCACCAGTTCGGTACCATACAATCAAATATCGCCTCTAATAGAGTGCCACTAAATATTATCTAAGAGATCCAATTTAATCAAATACTCCCAGAAACGGTACCTTAAGCCTACAGCCTAAATGGACCAGGAAGATGGATAGTCATCAATAAATTAAGTTTCATCTCCCTCTAAAAGCCTACATACAACTATCGCGTTTATAAATTATCAAACTGAATACAGTATTTATTACTAAATTTGTCGGACGTTCTTTAAAACGGCTAATCAGTGGCTGTTTTGTTATCGTTTTGCAGTTAGCTGTATTTAGTTTCTACGGCGTTGATGACATGGCCTAGATAGGACTGAATTATGGGGGGGGGGGGAATCAATAGTATAATTATAGTGAGAGAGAATATCTTCACATTAAGGTGGAGTCGTTGCCGGCGCCGCTGTAGCAGCTGTTACATCAGATGATGCGAGCATGACATGTTACAGCGCGATGGCAGCGACATTTTAGCAGATGTTTACGTTTGACATGCGAGGTGTGGGTGATTTTTGTTGACGTTTTTAGCAGGAACTCACCTCAGCAGCATATTTATAGTGGGGCCGTCTCCGTCAGGTGAAGTTGGGCTTCTTGTTTGGTATGTATTCACGTCGTCATCTACGTATGGGTGGGTGGGTGGGTGGGTGTGCGTTATTTTAGATAGGTGTGCATTATTTAAAATCGGGTACGCGTCTGTTAGCCAGTTTTCAAATGTGACGTATTAATTACTGAACATTGTAATTAGTACTGGATGGATAACAATTAAAGATCTTGACACCGAACTGATTTTTATTATTATCGGTATAAATAACACCCTTCTTCGTGCTGTTGAAGTTTTTCTTCCCCCCCCCATTGTTGGTTATTGTTGTGAAAGTAGCGTGACAGATATTGAAGTAACTCTCAGAATGTTTATCTTTCTCCGTCGCATCAGTCACTCGGAAAAATTATATTTGTCTTTAACTTTTGAGGTCCAAGATATGTTTAGAGGTTCCATGAATACTGTGGAATACTTTCAGGAGGAGACAATAGCTTTCATAATTTTCTTTAAAACATCCTTCAGCTCAAACTATACCAGGATACCTGGCATTATTTGTGTGTGTGTGCAATTGTTCAGTGGCGAGACTGAAACGTGTGTGTGTATGTGTGTGTGTTATTTGGTTTTCACTCTACTTAATGCACTCCTTAATAGCTGTAAATACTAGATAATCGACCCACATGAACTATATATAACATATGATTTATTACACACTGGCAACCGTGAAGTTGTTGCTATATTTTAAATCTTTGTATAGATTTAACGAGACCCACAAAACAAAGAACAGCTCTATATATTTCTGTGGTATAACGAGCTATAAAATCGAAAATCTAATTGTTATTAAGCTGTTGATATAATGACAGAAATGTATGTCTGAGACGCTATGATCGATTTAGTTCCATTATGATTATGTCCGTCACTTAGGTTGGTCTGTTGTCGATTTTCTCTTTTATTGTCAGCTACTATCGGGGGGTGGCTCATATTGTTACATGCCTCATTTATCCAGGTAGTTCCTGTAAACAGACGTCTGGATAATTATTCTGTGCCTTTGTGTTTGGAGAATTGATTTGTGCCAATTTATGTATACATTTCTGTAGAATGTATGTATGCTTGTGTGTTTAGTGAGTTCCTGTGTTCCTATGTCTGTATAAATTTGGTATGCTTCTATGCTTAGCGAATTCCTCTCTATTTTTTTTCCATTTCTGTAGAATTTGTGTATACTTGTGTGTTTAGTGAGTTCCTGTGTTCCTATGTGTCTATAAATTTGTTATGCTTGTATGCTTAGCGAATTCCTCTCTATTTGTTTCTATTTCTGTATAATTTGTGTATGCTTGTGTGTTTAGTGAGTTCCTATGTCTGTATAAATTTGGTATAATTGTATGTTTAGCAAATTCCTCTCTCTCTCTTCCATCTCTGTAGAATTCGTTTATGCCTATGGGTTTGGGGAGTTCCTCTCTCCCCATGTCTGGTTAGTTCCCTTGCGCTGGAGAGTTCCTGCCTGTCCATGTCTTGACAGTGCCTGTATTCCCACATCCTCATATCTTATCTGCAGAATTCCCGAATTATACATTCGTCGGAACTATTCACAGATCTCAACAAGGCTAAGGTTTTAAGTGGGTATTATTAGTGGGTATATACATTAGAAAGTATTAATTGGATTTTATCTGACCAAGTTTCTATTATTGATTCGATAGAAAGTAGGAGATATCCAGAATATATAGCGGTGTATCCTCAGTAAGGTGTCCTGTAATTGGACAGGTGGTACAGAAAATTAACTTTGGCGATCTAGCTCGTGTTAATTTTTTTGATAATCACAGTCATGGCTGTTGAATGTATGCCATTCGGTTACATCATAGGAAATTTTACGATTACTTCCAGGTTAGAAACTCGACATAGGACATTCGCATTTCATAGTCGGAGCAAAATGCAGCCTGCGGTGAAATGCCAGCATATAAAATAAATACTACAGGGAGCCGTCTGTCGGTGCTCATAGTTCACCTACAGCACTCACAGCCAGTCATGATGATGGTATGTTCCGAGCGGTCGGCTGTTTAATTACCCTGTTGAAAATTCCACAAAATGTACAAGAAAAAACACATTGCCGGAAACACCACGTTCATTGCTGGTGTGCGTCGGTGTAGCGAATGCTCACACACCTACAGGTACGGTGTGTGAGCATTCGTCTATTTTTCTCACCTTTGTGTAAAATCTGTCGCTCGGAGAAAATAATTTGTTATTTACATGACAATGATGAATCATATAATGTGTTCTATACCTTCCTACTATCTCCGGCTAGTGGTATGACTCACTATATATATACATATATATATATATATATATATATATGTAGACACACACAGACACACACACACCATGATATAGAGTTTCAGTTAATGTTTTACATTTAATGTTGTGTAGAAGTGGCATTTTACTGTGTAACAGCTGTTTATTAGAGAAGATATTTTATTGTTTGTGGATGTCGGAGGGCGTGCGATATGAGGTATTTAATGACACACACACACACATGTATATGTGTGGGATGTGTCTGTCTGGTTATCTCGGTCTCTTTTCCGTGTCTATCTCTTTGTGACTATTCTGGTCAATATCTCTCTCGATCTCTCTACATTATATATGATTATATAGGCAGTCATCTGCCTTTGTTTGGAAACATATTTCCTTTTGTTTGTTTCGGGGTTTTTTGTTTATCCCCGGCCGTCTTTAATACGTAATTAGTCCGCAACGTGATTGATATACTTTCAGTACACCTGCTTTATTTGTAGTCCATGGCCGTGTTATTACTTGTTCGGACATTTTTCTAAAAGTGGCCGAATTAAGAAGAATAACGTTCGGAATGTTGTTATTGTTGTTGAGGTTTTTTTTACACGTCTTTAGCTCGTTCAGTGACGCGTGGGTTTATTGTCACTGGATGTTGTTTACGTTTACATTGTTTACACTTGTGGGCAATCCGGTGCCGCTATGGACTAGGAATCATTCCAATTTTTCTCGGTTGGTCATTTCGTAGCTCCGAGTTGGGGTCTCGGTTCTTTGGCCATTTTGTCATCTGTCAGTTTGTTTTATGAAGTGTTTAAATGTTCCAGTCGGTGTAGCTGTTTTATGGCTGCTTATATTTGGTATACGAGATAGACTAAATGGGCCGAGAGCACCCCCGAAAGTAATGAGGCAAATTGAAAGATGAGGCCGATCCCAGTTGGGGTTTGAACCCAGATACTATAGATCTGCGGCCAACCGTATTACCAGTAGGTCACGGAGGTTAAGTGACATCCGCCAGTCCCTGTACGTCATCTGCCGTGACATCTCTGAGATTGGTGACAAGTTAGTTGTCATGTTATAATTAGTTTGCGTTCTGTGAAACGCATCTAAAACGAACAAACAGAGTGTAAGTATTTTTCTTAATTGCAATATTCGCCTGCACTTAAAGTGCAATTGGTACTGCGTTGATCACTGACTGGCATTGCAGCTAGTGTTTGTTTTGTGTGACAGCGGTTATTGTTATATAACAAAGCATTATGTAACAAACTGTTCTATAGAAATCAAAGCTAGGAGGCTGTGCCCAATAGGCGACAGCCAGGGGTCTCTGCCTCAAACCTCAAGGAGACAATAAACAGTTCTCATTGCTTGTTCTTACGAGAACAATTAACATTCAAAAAGTTGTAGACAAAAGTTGTCCACTTTCTGTGCTGTTTTGGCTTAAGGACGTGTTTGACTTGCAGATTCTTTTAGCCCATTCATATTGTTACTGATGATGATGATGATGATGATGATGATTGATGTTTTACGGCCACTTTTGTGCACATGGTAGGTAATCGGTAATGGTAATGAAAGGTAATGAAATGATGTCAAAGGTGAAACATCCTTCAGATATGCATTGCTTATAATGTCACTCATAGTGTTTCTGCTTATCTTATTCACATAAATGTTCACACTTTATTCACATATACTGTAACTGAAGCCTCTCATGGTGAGGATATCTGAGTACAGACATTGAGTCAGTTCCATATCAAATTTATCAATTCTATTTTTACATATTTATTTTACCTACTACTTTTCACCATGAGTAGGTACTCCGAGTACCTACCTGGAATACCTACTCCGAGTAGTTTATATTCCAAATAGGATTGTCATGGAAGAAATATCTCTGAATTAAAAAATGAAATGGTAAATTAATTTGTGGATTTAATTTTTTGTAGCAAACTTCAATTCTAATTCCTAATTCATGAATTCCAGTTCTATTTTTTTTTTTAAATAATCAATTCCAATTCCGTAATTGACTTTAATTTTGTCTTGGGACACCAGGTAAGACAGTCTTTATGGCTGTTGGTTGTCCAGGCTAACAACATCACATTTATGGATAAACAATTTCACATATTATGTACTTATATTATTGTATCACAATGTTGTTAGTGAATTCATTACTTACTTACAGAGGAACAATGTTTTTCACCCAGAAATTTGATTATGTGAAAACCATTGTGCACTATACTGAGGTCATATGTCCTATGACATGCTTTTACTAAATCAGTCCATTTTCTCTACCTGCCATTGTAGATAGGGTTGTGGTAGGTAACACAAGATACTAATTTTTTCCAGCCTGTTCCAGATTGTTAGCTTCCACGTAAATGAATGTGTGTTAAGGCAATTCATTGGTTTCCCATGTGATCTTGCCATGTTTAATGACATGCGTCTCTTAATTACATTCACAGACTGCGTTGGTTGACCCACGGCCCTTAAATGGGTTCCTGCTATTCACACCAGTCCCAGCACCAAGGAAAATACTCTCAACCACTAGAACAACCTGCAAAGAGCAGCGACAATCACTCGAGCATGATGCCTCACCCAACAGCAGCATCAGAGGCCGGGCCCGACAAGGCCCGGGCCGTGGGCACAGCCACTCAGAAAGGAAGACAGTCCGGCTTTGGCTTCCGCATGCCCCACATGGGCCGCTATAACAACAACAAGCCAAGCAGGAGGGGTACCGAGCCATCTGGTATTGACGAACAGAATAGCACGGCAACCAATATGTCTAATGGCGACGGCGAGGGAAAGACTACTGATCGCTGTATCAAAGAACCCTTAATTAAGTCGGCAAACAAAAGAAACAAGGCCCGAGACAAAGGCCGCCCCAGGGACAATGGCTTTGCTGCATCCAGCGAGTCTCTGACATCCCTCAGCTCAAATGGCCGTGGAAGGGGATCCAAGCTCTCGTCAAAGCAGTCGAGTCTGAAGCGGGCCTACATCCCACGGAGTAACACCAGCTCGTGGAGGATGATCGATGACTCGAGTTCGGCTTACAGCGGCAAGTCTGGAGACAAGTTACTGGATAGGAACAACAGATCAGAAAACACCACTCCTGGTCTGAGCTTGGATGATCTCAGCAATGGTAACACGACAGCGAGTTCCACTCCGGCGAAGGCAGCGCTGATCATCAAGGCGCCAATCGCCATCGTCGAGTCACTGGAGACGCTCTCCGGAGGGAGCAAGGAGGATGCCGCATCCCGAAACCCAAGTCCACGGAAGGCCAGCGACATCAGCAGCAGCTATGACAAGGGCAGTAGAGTGAACAGGGCGACGGCTGGATCATTCCAGTCTCGTTTGAGGGGACCATTTAAGAAGTACGGTCCAGTGACAAGTACGAGTAAACCTGAGGCCAAGCAGACCAATCAACTCAGTATTGGCAGTCAGGGTAACAAGTGGGTGAAAGCAAAACCCGAACAGAACAAGAATGCCGGGAAACGAGTCATCCCAAATAGGGCCATACTACAGAAACAGAAATCCATTGATCAAGAACTGCCAGAGAAGGAAATCATACCACAAGTTGACATTAAGACGACCAATCCAGTGAATGGTATCAAAGTTGGCAAGAGTAAAACAGCGAAACTGATAAGTAGCGAGGATGATATTGAAAAGGAAATATCAGTTATAAAGGAGGAACCTGTAAAACCTGTTCATACAAAACCATCCAGTCAGGTGCCTGCCCTGTCCCCAGATGCCTTGGATACAATCTCAATTGGTAGCATCAATTCTGATGATCTCATGCTGGATATAGACCTCGACGAATACGAAGAACTTGGATCACCACCGAGCATGGAGCCTTCGAAACATTCCAGGACGCGGTCGCGTTCACGGTCGCGTTCACGCGAGAATCCCCACAGGAAGTCACTCAATGGTGGCAGCAATGAAAAGTCCACCGATAAATGTGCAGGCCCCAAGGAGCAAAGCGAATCAGGGATACCAGCGCCGCAGACGAAGTTAGTGTGCATGGGACCTCTCAAAGAATTGGCCACGCTTGTACAGGTTAGCAATGCGAGCGTACCGACAACTACACAGAGGTAAGATGTTTAGAGGTTCTGTTGTTTTATGCTCTCTGTCAGAAGACATCTCATTTGATGACGATTTTAATTATAAATGCATAATATAAATCAAGTGTTTAAAGCAGATTGTTGAATTTCGCATTTTAAACTTTGTACGTTAGTGTAGGTTAACGGTAGATCTTTGAGGTGGGGGGGGGGTTCAGATCCCTGTCAGATCCTCTTCCTCCAACCTCCGGCCAGAATGTGGAGGATGTTTCAGATTTCATTACATTCCGACATATTGCTTGGCCCATTTAACCTTATCGTATGCATAAAGATGGCCTTGTAGCCACTACATTTTTGGTTAAAGATTTGATGGAAAACAGGATTGGTTTTTCATGATAAGGAGTAATATTAAGAGCTGTTTATAGGCCCAGAATATCACCACACAGAGTACACATATTTGGAAAAACTGTCTTCCTATAGGTTGGAGACATTTTGTTTGGTTTGTGTGGGCTCAAGATATTGGTAAAGATGTGTCTGTATGTATGGTGGCGTTTGAACATTTAAGATAGGTTGTTGATATTCTTACATGGACTGATAAGATGTGTAAAAAGGAGTGTTCCCGTGGACCAGAGAAGCGTTACAGACAAAACATATCACATGATAATATTGACATAGGTGACCATGTGATGTCCGGTACTGTCAACTGGGTGCTTCTGTGATGCTGGGCATCCCTAAACAGAGCAATCAATACAGACAGCCCTGGTTCTAGACTGTCTGTAAATATGGGTACTATGTTGGGATAGGAGTATAGTCTCTGTGTTTAGAGACTGGCACACGATAGACTATGCTATGGTGTAAGGCCTGTGTTGAGAGACAACAACAGAATAGAAAGGTTTACATGGGATAAGACCTGCATCGACATAATGGCATCTAGGGTAGATTTTGTGGTGATGCAGTCTCAGTGTTCAGGGACTGCCATAAGTTAGACTGAACTGCAATATAGTGGCTGTGTTGAGAGACTAATACAGGTTTTATTGTAGCCCTGTGTTGAAAGACTGCCACATAACACCCTGTACTGTTGTATAGAGTATGTTGATAGACTGCCATATATTATAAAATTGAGTTGCATTGAGAGACTGCCATAAGATAGATAGACTGTATTACAGTGGGGTGATTATAATTTATACTGAAGCTGCTACAGGGCAGGCTGTACTGTCATGTAGTACCTGTATCGAGAGACTGCCTAGAGGTAAATTGTATTCCAGTTTTCAGATGTGTTGAGAGACGGCCACAGGGTTGACTGTATAAATTGTGTAGTGTCTCTGCCGAGTGTAGACTGTACTGTAATATCATGCCTGTGTTGAGAGGCTGCCACTGGGTAGACGTACTCTGTGGTGCGAGAGGATGGCTGTATTATAATAATGTTGGTGACGGGGTAAGATGTTATTATCCCATTGAGTGATGTATGATTGAGCTCGAGGCTCCCACTCTCCCTCTCCGAGATAATGCTCTTCACGGTCAGTATACTGTGACGTATAGCTAATTAGCCAATCAGCTACTAGAAGTAGAAGGGTCAAGGCTGGTGATGATTTGATGTCTTATTATATTGGCAAATTAATGCGATATTATATCCGGGTACTACAGGACACGTGCATCTTAGCACAACTGTCGCTGTGGGGAGGGATTTTGGTGGTGGGTGTTGCTGTTGTTGGTCTTTGTTACATACATACTGTCATATCCATGTGTTATTATAAGGATTGATCTGAAACAGAGCACTTTATTATTACCCACAATTACGGGAACGCTTGGAGCCAAGGTATACTTTATAATTAATACATTCTAGTACGCACAATATATCAAATAAGCATAAATCAGTTAAATACTGAGTGTTATACAAAGCATACGACCTGATGCGACAGCTGATTTGAGAAAGAAAGGTGTTTGGTCTAGATTCCACAGACTGATGAATCACCCAAATATAATAACAATATACAGGTAAATGTAAGTAAATGTGTGAAAATAATTGTTATGGGTGTTTGGATCTTAGTACTCTGAACCAGTGCTCTTTTGTGTGTGTGTTCTACGATACATATATATGGTGGCACTGACACAGAACATCAAAACATATACATCCTTTAAAACTTGTACCTCCATTAATCTATACATAATTAAATCAACACATAGTTGAATTTATGCACACAAAAAAGTACACATCTACATGTATGTAGACCTATATATGTCTGGGCTACTCATCAGTCTGTGGGGCCCAGATAATCCGCTTTTCGTACGTGACAAATGTGTCACGCCCACAGGGAAGCGGTTGATGTAGGCTACGCACAAAAAGCGGAAGCAAATTTTAAAAAGTACCATTTGACACCACAGCTCGTAGTTAACAACACGTGCATGTGGTTCAATAGCATGTTAACTTATATATACAAGATAAATACTTTGACACCACAGTTTACATTCAGCAGTAATTTGCTGTGACATTAAGTCATTTCGATATCACAGATGCTGATCCCAGCTCCATTCTGGATTCGAATAGCTAAACAAATCCCACCTGTATCAACCATACGGATAGAGGTCTGATAGGTTTGCCATCGCGAAGTTGTTGCTTGATCGGGGCGAAACGTTATGCCTTTTATGGATTCTCGGCGCGCCAATCAACATAATAGTTTCAGTTGAGCACACGACAAAATTGTGTCGTGTACACTACCGGTGTCGTCAAGTTGTTACCTGATCAGGACGAAAATCAGCTCTCGGCGCACTAACCAACACAACAATTTCAGTTCAACAGATGATAATGTTATGTCGTGTACACTACCTAGTAACAATAGGGTACAATTGATTATTACTGGATTAGAACGAAATAGTGTGTCTTTCTTGAATAAATACTATGATTTATTCGAACCAAACAGCTAATCCTCATACGTTTCCGTTCATCACTAAGTGAACGTTCATTCACGCCTAATTTAGTTATGCAGTTAGGTGTGGTGGGATCTAAATTAAAGCGCCTATCCACTTGATCTATTTGACCCATGGTCGAGAACAGCGGATTTCTGGCAGATCTCCGATACTGCGAATGACACGTCGGGATTATAATAGCTATACATTCAACAATTTTCCTATATCACTGTAACCTAATTACTCTTAGTATGGGAAAAAAACGACATAACATTCTTACATTGGTAGAATAAGGAATCTGGATCGAAATAGGTCTGATGTCTGGCACGGGTGTTTTAGGATACATATAGAAAGGCACAGGAACAGAACAACATATCTAAACCTCCTTCGATACCTCTACTTCCATAAATCTAAATAAAACTGTACATGCATCAATTAAAATATAAAATGTTCTATACCTCCACATATCGATAAAAATATGCGTTCACCTATACATATATCTGGTCTACTCATCAGCCTGTGGAACCAGCTAATTCGCTTTTCGTACGCGACAAATATGTCACGCACACAGGAAAGCGGCTACATGCAGGCTACGTACAAAAAGCGGAAGCACATAAAAAACATACCATTTGATACCACAGCTCGCAACAAACAACACGTGCGTGTGGTTCAATGGTGACTTCTAATACATATCAAACTATTTTGACACCAAAGTAGATAACTTGTATACAGACGTTCTCTGACCACAGATCGAACTAAATACTATGATTTACAAGAATCTAACAGCTAATCCTCATACGTTTCCGTTCATCACTAAGTGAACGTTCGCGTGTGTGTGTGTGTGTGTGTGTGTGTGTGTGTGTGATAAAGATAATTAAGCCACTGGCATAGGTTTTATATTTTTTATTCAAAAGCCAATTACCACTTGATACTACAGGTAACTAACTAGTTCTTGAGATATTTAATTATACTTACAATTAGCAGAAATACAACAAAGGACAAACATAAGGGTAATTTATTATTAAATACATAAAGAACAGAAATATGGATAACTTAGAAAATTAGAAAATAATGGGGTTAATAGAATGATGTCAATATGATTATATTTTAATCAACTATATAATCAATAATGTGTGTAGATTTATTTATGTACAGAATTATGAAGCTATGGGATTTTATGGTTGTTTGGGTTTTGATGGTCTGAGCCAGTGTCATCATCCTATATATATATATATATATATATATATATATCCTAAACACACACACATATACACACAAACACACACACACACATATATATATATATATCCTAACTTACACATACACACATCTGATAGCCGACAACATAATGTAAACATTCCTGTTGCGTCACCTACATCCTGTTACCAGTATATTAGCCCCCCCCCCCAAACCTTCCCCATCACCACGATCTAGTCATTGGTAGTACTATGTAATTGTTGTCTCCTTCAATCATCAGTAGCTCACAGATAGCTAGACCAATGAGATAATTGGCTTCAGATAATAATGATGCATCGCGTGCGGCTAGTGGTAACTGTTTCTTTCTCTGGATCCAGTCGGTGTACTCAGTACCTGGAGCTGGTACAGCTTGGCGGCGGACGACTTCATCTCTCCAGTATTAGTCTGTTAGTGAGTGGGTCGACGATGTGATGTCTCGAGATGGGGATTCTGTTTACTAACCTTCTGGCTAACGTTGTGGCATGGATCACGGGGAGGTAGGTAGGCGGATACTGTGGCGGGTATGATGTTATCCTTTAGATCACCCGTATCCTGTGTATCCTGTGAATTGGGATCTTATGTTATACTTCAGCGGGGTTGGCGACCGGGATATCCGGTACTGTACTCCGCGTATAGTGTACTCTAACGTCGTCGTCTCGATCTCGTGTGTTGGGTATGGTAGCCGTGATAACATCGTGAATCCATTAAGTAATCCATCGAGTCGTGATTGCGCAGTTAGTTAGAGCGTAGGATTCGTAACCGAACGGTTGCGGGTTCGAAGCTCCGTGAGCTGCAATGTTGTCATGTGGCGACTGGTTCACTCATCCATAAAAAATAAGTACCTGACAGGACGTGCTGGCTAGTTTTTGAGTAATGTTTTACGCCTATAATGGCAGCATGCGTTGTATGCTCCCTTGGGAGTTGAGATATGTGCTGGGTGGAAACAGGTCTGAGTCAGGGATAATAATTTATAAATATTTGTAAAGCGAGACAGCTTCTAGCTGAATAGGGCGCTATATAAATATCACATATTATTATTATTATTATTAAGTACATCGACAGAGCTAATCTGTATGAGATCTGTATGAAAACGGCCGGTTGGTACAGATGACATGTCAGTATTATCCAAGTACCATCCATTATCCACTTAGGTGACACAGTGGTTAGGGTGCTGCTGTGCAAACTTGTAGGTTACGAGTTTGAATCCGGCTTATTTCTCTGTTTGTGGGATGTTTCCATGATGAATCATTACTCGGCCATGGGGGGGGGGGCTGTGTGACATATGCGCCGGGTGTGAAAAATATGTCGGGTGTAACATATGTGCTACCTCCGAAGTTAACAAAGTACTCAGTCAGTCACTCTTCCTGTTTCAGTCTTACAACTGTATCATCTAATAGCCGAGAGTCGTGTTACAAACTATTCCTGGATGATGAGACTAGTTTGAGCATCTCTGGTAAACATTGTGTATGATCTTGTCGGCTTATGGGCCGGATGACTGTAATACTTGTTCATTAGCTTGTATATCAGCTTGTGTGTCTATTGTTCCGTGATAACCCACGTAGGTAGTTGTGTCATTTGTATGAGATGGAATGATATACAAGACGTTTTTGGGGTGGATAGATACAGACCTCGAAAATTCTTCATCTTTTGGAAATCTGTTAGAAAAACTCACCCCCTCAAAGTTGGTTGGATTGATTTATAGTATTGATCAGTTAAATTTCTAACACCATATTTTGGGTATTGCCATACAGCACCTTTAAATGGCCCTTGCTAGCAAAGGCAATATATTAAATCTCCATTATTATTATTATTAGTAGTATCCTTTTAGTGAACTGTATACACAATCCAGTTAATCGATTTATCTAATAAAATATATAACATCTACTTAGTGCCATCGTCCAGAAAGAATACTTTTCAAACTGGCACCCCTCATGTCCCAATGGGATGTTCTGGTGGCGCATTGGTTAGAGCGCTGTGCTCGAAACATTCGGGTTGTGGGTTCGAATCTGACTGGTAGCCGGATTTGTGGGATGTTTTTTCTTCGGAGATGACCCTCGGCTGTATGGATCAGTTAATACCGGCGCCGGGGCTAAATAAGCCAGATCTCATCCCTCAACTCGTGTCCTCAAAAGCAAATTGAGGGGAAATGGTTGTATATCCCACTTCCAACGATCACCATTTTGTTATAACTGACATTTTTAGGATGGCCATTAGACCTCTGAAGATAGAATCAATGGTAAATGTTAATCTCTACTGTATTTACTGATTTACTTGTTTACTGATTACAATTGTGTTTTATGCATATCTTATTTCGGAAATCACCGAAGAGTGCCATTAGAAAACTCACATAAGCAAGGAGATGTTTTTATATCTACAGTTTTATTAGTATTATAACATTATTGTTCAAACGTGTTGTGGTCAGTCAAGTTATATAAATAATTTGAAGGATTAGCTTAAGATTGAGACCACTATTATTGCACCGGTGGGGGGGGGTGTACGTGCGCACACGCACATATTAAAAAACACATGCTCGGAGGAAATTGTTGGTGACTGTTTGTTTTTTCCCATGTGGTGTCTCGGTTAATCGTTCAAGTCCGCCTCCCCCCGGGCACACTCAGGTCATTGTTTATGTCCGTTAGGTCTGAACGAGATTTTCTTAACTTCACGATATTTAATTTCCGCGTGTGGTCCCTAATAGAATGCGTGGCTGAAATTGGCAAGTTTCCCACCCACTCTTGGGGTGGCGAAGCGAACATCCGGGTCAGATTTCCAATTGAACCGAGCTAACTCTATTTGGTGGATGCTGACCTGTGGCGCCACCCGCCGGTCATATAGGGTGATAATAACCGACGATATGATTTACAGTCTGGAAGAGTTTCATTTAAACTCGGCTATATACTACAGTTGTATATCACCCCCACCAATGGTTAACATTTCAGCCGAGAAGTTGGCTGTAAGATGGCAACGTTATGATGCTTTTGGGGTTATTGACTGGAGATAGATAGATGATGATGATGATTGAGGTTTTACGGCCACTTTTGAGAACGTGGTAGGCTAAATGGGCCGAGCGACCTCCAAAGGTAATGAAGCGAAGTCAAAGATGAAACACCTTCAGATATGCCCACACTGAGATTCTGAACACGGTGGTAGAGACCTGACTGGGGATAGAACCGATAGCCAGTATGATAATATATAATAATATACGTTTATATATCACCAGAACCAGGTAACTCTGTTCTGAGGCGCTGAACAGTATTATTATCCCTGACTCAGACCTGTTTCCATCCAGCGCACATATCAACTCCCAAGGGAGCATACAACGCATGCTGCCATCAAAGACGCAAACCGTTACTCAAAAACATAGCCATCGCGTCCTATCGGGTTCTCATTTTTATGGACGAGTGAACCAGTCGCCACACGACGGCATTGCAGCTCCCGGTGCCTCGAACCCGCGACCCTTCGGCTACGAGTCCTACGCTCTAACTAACTGCGCTATCACAGCTCGATAGTTCATAGCATAGCATTGCTATGAATATATATATATATATATATATATATATATATAAGAGAGAGAGAGAGAGAGAGAGAGAGAGAGAGATTTATAATAAATGCAAATATTGTATACTGATTTTTTAAATACAAATACGTAGATGCTCAGATATTTGAATTCGTTTTTAAATATTTACATATTTATTCCGATTCCAAAATACATTCGGCAAGCCGCCTTCTGCATGTTTATCATATATCCTAATATCAGCGGCACAATATCAAATGTTTAATTTCATTCATTGACACTTTCTGCACTGGATTATCAGCTTTGTTTCCCACCTCCATTGTATTCATAAAAGTATTCAATGAATAGGAGTTTGCAAATGTAAATTCTGTGTATTAATTTCTGTACAAGCTACATGATAGCTATAGTCATCAAGCCAAAGGGTAATACGGGGGGAGCACACGATAATCAACGTGATATAAACAGTAAATATTGTACTCTTTATTATTTTGTACAAACATATTAACCTTTTCTTCTCGTTCAGTAGCCTTCACAACAACAACAACAACAACAAATAACTATAATGTCTAATTAAACTTTTAAGGAATATAGACGTTTTCATGCGTCTCTCCACAAATATCTACTTTAATGAGCTGAATACGAGGACACCGAGTCAGCGTTCTGCCACGAAATGTGTCAGTCTCAGTAACTTGTGCTATTTGAGATGTTACAGGAATGTTATCTTTGTCCATAAATGGAGTCTAGGGTTGTTGTTTTTTTTTCTCAGCTGAAGCCGAGTTCGGTTTTTGTTTGGTTGGCGAGTGCCTTGAAGTCGAAAGTTTTCAAAGTTTAAAGAGAGAGAGCGAGAGAGAGAGAGAGAGAGCTGGTTCGTGATTAGAAACCACAAGCTGTACGTGTTGATTAAGGTGCTATTAATGGGACCATTGTCTGTCTGTTCTTATCTCCTTTGGCCCTGGAATGACGCATTCGGCGCTTTGGGGCGGTGATGATATCCGCCTGGTTTACCCGTGTCAGCGTCGCCGTGTAGCTGGCGGTGTTCTCGGCCGCAGAATGAAACAGATACTCGTCGGCAGTTTCTCACGGCACAAACATCGGCCGAAAATTCTTTTCAACGGAGTTCGGTCGACGACCGTACATGTCGTATGTTTCAGCTCGTGGATGTTCTCAGCGGTATGACTTCGCTACGCACAAAGGACATTTGACAAATGGCAACAACACCTTCTTGCGCATTCTTCTCGGCTTCTCCGCTTACCAGTTATGTTACCGATGGCCTCGATGGATGTGAATGCGTTGTGGCATCGACGAGACCTCTGATGTTTGGCAGGTATTTTGTCGCATCCGGTTTTTAGTGGGCATCCTATTATGGCGACGGGTCAAAGTTGATAGATTAGGCCGTGTGTCTTAAAAACTGCGTACGTCGTCGATGTATGGCTTTGTTTCTCCGTCTGATAGCCTTTGTGGGCTGGGTTTTTTTTTCCGATGAACGAGTCACAGTCGGACTGTTGTCGTCCGTAACCTTGTTTCGACATTATGACCCGAGCCAAAGGAGGGCCGACTGCGAGCCCGTCATCTGTTAGGACGACGATATAATAACATCGACAGATATCATTAGTCGACGCCTAACAGGGCTGTGTTATTGTTGTCGATGTTATTGTTTGACAAATGTTCTTTATGACAGTCAGCTGGGAGTCCCTCTTCTGACTGAGGCTTGGTCATGTCAGAACAGCGCTTTTGATCGGAAACAACACGCCGTATGACGCACTTCAGTCTGATTAATGAGATATATCCGCTCGTACACCGACTTGTAGTTGTTGTAGTAGTAGTAGTTGTTATTGTTGTTTACAACGACAACGGCTCGTCGTCCGACCAGGCGGTTTCAGTTTTGCGAACACGAAGCGTTCTCCGACGTGCAGCACCAGGGCGGTAATTTCACGGAATGATTGGCACGTCTCGGCGCGTCAATCAGTTTTGCGGTCGTTTTGTTCATCCGCTGATCGGAGTTCCATTGTGCTCTAAACCACCGAGGCTGACGTGATTACCGTTCGACGAACCGTGAAGTCTACGTTCGGGAAGTCCTGCCGGGAGCCGCTCGGCCGTGACCAGAGTCCACGATGACGGGTCTCGTTCCTGACACACCGTGGCTCGCCGCTGGTTATCGACTCGTTGTTTCGGTTACGCGTCCGATACGAAGCGGCTTTGTTTAATTGATAATTCCCTCGCAGCCAGACAGCTGTAGTCCATATGGCACCACGGCTCGTTTGCGTTGGTCCACCATCTGGTGGGCATAAAACGTGAACTCTAGTCCGACAGAGAGAGAGAGAATTGGTGTGAGTGTATGTATGCGTTTTGCTGTTTGAGCTCAGTCAGTATTAGTTGGTCTGTGACATGGACGGATCAATTTGGTCATCATACGTGTGTCACCGTTGTTAGACGAAGTGGATCGTGTTAATGAGGTGGTGACCGTCGAGATATTAGTTTACTAGCTATAGTACCATTGTTGGCGCCGTTCGTTGGCGGAGGGTGCGTTTGGTCAGTTATAATCCAGGAGACGTCCGGTCAGGATCCGGTCTCGGTAATCAGGTTACGGCACCTGGAGTTGTTGTCTGGTGACCTCTCTCAACTTTGTGCCATTCGCTGTGTTGCGCGTAGCCAGGTCGACTCATTATTGCGCTTAATTGGTTTTGGCATGAGTATAGTGGGTTAGTCAGCTCACACACGGACACACACACACACGGACAGACGGAAGGATGTAGTCCCATTACGCGTGCACCTGGTACAGCTGTGCACTGACAGTGACCGCAGGGTAACCAAAACATTAGTAGATTTGGATGTGTTTCCATTTCGGAGTCTGCGCATGTATATGAGGAAAGCCAAGCTGTTCACATGCGGCAATCGATAAGGAAGTAGAATTATGTCATAGAAGTCGGTTGGCATACTTGTGTATCTGCATATAATTATATATCACCTGCTAGGTTCGGCCGGCTCTTGGTTAATGCCAAAAGTAGAACACTGCCGCAGGTTAAGGCCGGCGGATGTTCTCAATACTGTCAGGGTTACACCATTTACCACAAGGGCGGTAATTAGTAATACCAGTAATGACCTAACCCAGTTTTGGAGTTCATCAATGGATATTATTTCATGCGCGCATCATCTCTTTTATACGCCTGATGTAGATTTGTTGTTAGGATGCAGTACATCACTGCGATGACCACATTTCCATGCCTCGCGAATGGATAAATGCCGTTCCCGTGGCCTGCCTAACACCCCAGCTGGTCGTTGGTTATGATCTGAGCTACCTCTTGGCCAATGTCACGATGTGCTTCAATTATGTTTTGTCTAAAATTCGCTGCAGACGCCAGCAGCGACGTGCCACCCGCCCGGCATCATTCCCAGGACCACGGTCCGACGGTACTCCGACAGCCGACGTCGGCCACGGCGTGACGACCATCCTTAAGCCGCCCCGGCAGGGATCGGTGTACGCTGACGACGATGACATGGTCACCATTGATGGATTTACCTATCGCCACCTGGTGCAGGATGTGACTAACTTCAAGACGATGCTTCTCAAGCTGAAGAGAGTCATCCAGGAGGTGAGTCAACCGGTCTTTGCGTAAATAGAAAATTAATGCGTGCTCAAGCCACCACCAGTGGTTAATATCAATGGCTGTGTGTGTGTGTGTGTGTGTGTGTGTGTGTGTGACAAATAGTATTTTTTATTCCCCAGCATTACCTGACATTCCTAACTGAGACATTTAATGGCAAAACACAGGTGATGTGAGAGCTGGGTTTAGCTGATTTTTATCTAGGCATTTATGCCCCGTAGGATGTATTCGGGTGCTGACATTTATGTGCCATTTATCAATAGATAATTAAACATTTTTATCAGTGACTCTCGGCTGAATTTACTAGGCACTGAATGATAAACGAAGAGCCCGCAATTCGTCAACAAATACAGAGGGTCTAATATTCACCAACGAATGAACATCTCATATTTTTATAACGTAGTATTAAAAAGAATGTGACATTAGTGTATGGTACATTGTTTTTATCACAATCTACCAAATTGGCGACCAGAACAATTTGGATACGCAAAAGTTGATGAGAATAGGTGGAAGAGGTGTCAGCTCAAATGCAACCCTGTCTTTACCCGATGTATTTTCTGTGTCATAACGCCAATTCATTTAAATTATGTAAACAATTGTCCACTCGTGTTGACATCGCATATGCCAACTATGACAATCAGTTTACACAACATATCTCCCAACGTCCATCTCCCATGTAAAACTGCACTTACGGATCTTCTTCAGAAGTCTGTTGGAAGCTCATATTTTCAGAAGATTTCATGAGAACACGCGTCAGAACATTCAGCACTAAATGGTTTTAACAGGGATAAAAAGTTTCCCAAAATCGGGTTTCGCCTGAGAACTAATTGCTAAATGGATACCACAGTATTGAGATTGCAATATTAGAACAGTTGGTTGCCAGTTTGTCTTATGTGTGAAGTTAGGTTTCTCCTGTTAGTCATGTAAACACTACTGAGACAGGTTTTTTTTAACAACAAGCCAAACTAATAAACTACTGTAACTGCGCAACTGAGTTTTGGTAATAATGAGCGGTGGTGTAAAGTCAGATAAAAACAATACTTTATGATCTGTTACAAAGGCTCTTTGTTTGTCACTAAATGAAAAGATGCTTTTATGTTCTTATTTCATTTTTTAAAACCATCTCTGTTCCTGATTGTGTCCTTATTTAGTATTTATATGGCCTCCATGCTGGTCACACCTGGTGTAAGGCGTGATTCCCTAGGGTAACATCCCATAAATACAGGCATCACCCAGGTTTGAACCCTGACTTGGAGGTTTTTAGTGCAGTGCTCTATTCGCTGCACTATTGGAGTGCTTCGGTGTCCTAAAAAAGGAAATCCTGTTGGAAATAATCCACTTGGAAATAATCGTTTCATATAAGACACAACAGGACATAATCTCAGTAAAAGTGTGTCTCAGTGAGATACAAAGTATTACAGTAGAGGCTCTTCTGAAGAGATGCTTTGAGCCGTGTATATTTACAAACGGCAGGTCACCATCACGTGGATGACCATATTAGATTTAAAGGTGTATTTTAACAAAAAGGGATTATTCCAGACCACAGAAAGGTTGCCCTGATTTAAATTTAGGTGGCTCTGACCCTGTTCTCAGAAATTTCAGTTAATTTCTCTCTGACAGATAAACCCCTTAATTAATGCAGAATTGTAATGATGGCGATCTTCTACACAGTTTGAAGATAACCTAACTGATAACACTTTGAAGGTGTCAACATGACCCGTTGCGAGACGTGGTTCTGATTGCAGGCAAATCAATTACGGCAAATTATATTTCTAATTTTTAGTATTGATTTTCTGTGCTCATTATCTTGTTTTTCGACTCCCTTTCACTCGACTCACTTTCACTCTACATGTTGAGAAATTATTTCCATATTCATGAAATACCAACAATTGGGCGTAATATTTTGTTGTACAAGGTTGATGAAGCCCAGTATAAGTTAGAAATTGATTCGGCGGAGCTTATTTGCTTAGCAAGACGCCAGCTGTGTACTGAAAATCCAATTCTTCCAAAGGTTTTTGCTGTTACGTAATGTTTAAACAGCGACTGGGTCGCAGTTCAGCACGTTGTATAACATATTGATAACTGTCTGGGCCCCGTCCGTTGTTGGCAGAGATCACATGACATTTCTGGTGTTATTTCCTAATCGTTAACCCATCATAACTGTTGTATGCGTCAAGGGAATGCGGCTCTGAGAGGGGACAAATTTTGTTAAGTACTGATCAGAGTTGCCGAGATGATTGCCTCGCGTGTGGTCGTGATTTAGTTTCCCATTTCCGACATGCGATTGTCGTTTAAATATGAATGAATGGTGGGTGATAGATAACAAGCCATAGCCCCCACACTCTGTGTCACTATTGGTTAGTTCACCAGACTGCTCCCATTTGTTCTTGTTAATTTTCTGTTCTCAACCAGAAATGATTTTTTTAAAACTTATCTCTCTCCAGCAGCTAAGAGTCATCGAAGAAAGCCAAATCAATAGCGCAGTTGGCCACAAACCTTTACTTTCTGGGTTCACAACCAGGACTAGCAATTACTGAAGGATGTTTCATCTTTCACTTCATTACCTTTAGCGGTTGTTTGGCCCATTTAGCCTGCTCTCTGATCAGAAATGGCCATAAAAAAGGAAGAACATTTCCTCTATCAGTTAAATGTAAATGTTACTGTGTTATGGCCACTTTTATGTACATCCATGGGATAAGTTAAATGGGCCAACTAATGAGTCAAGATGAAACACTGTTCTGACATAGTCCAGTCCGGGTTTGAACCCAGGTGCTATAGATATGTGGCCACGGAGGTTCCCTCCCTTCCTCCATCAGATAAAAATGGACGAGAAAAATTGGCATGCTCACTGGAACAAATTCTGGCTATAGTTAATGATATTTGTTACGTTATGCCAATATTTAATGGCTCTTTATGACATTTCTCTTGCTTCATTGTAAATGTTGATAGATTTGTGATCTGCCAAGTTTTTGTATTATCATATTTACGATCTCTCAAGTTTGGTATTATGAAATTTGTGATCTGCCAAGTTTTTGTATTATCATATTTACGATCTCTCAAGTTTGGTATTATCAAATTTGTGATCTGCCAAGTTTTTGTATTATCATATTTACGATCTCTCAAGTTTGGTATTAAAGTATTTGTGATCTGTCAAGTTTAATATTATCATAGTATTCTGTTTGACCATTAATACAATTATTGTGTGTACGAGTGGTTTCTTGCCATGTATATTTGCGTATTGTTGTTTTCTTCTCCAATATATGTCCACTTATTTGCCATGAGCTGGAAACATGTCATTAATGTTGTTTTTTCCTTCTAATTACAGGATGAATTCCATGGCCAGAACTGGAAGGTGAGCAAATCAGCCGAATTTTTTATTCAGTGATAGGATAAAATAAATTGCATAATATTGGAAAGGTGTCAGTATGACACTTTTCCAATTCCAATATAATTTTGTCTTCTGGTTTTATAATACAGTGTATTTATTTCCACTGTTTTATTTAACTGCACAGTACATCCTGTGTACATCAGCAGCAACTGATATAAACATAAGAAATAGCAATCATTACGGATGATGCTAAATTACCGTTTAGACATAAGAAGCTTATGTTATTATTTATTGTGATTGATTTAATATCCTATAAATGTGGCTAACCGGTTTGAGCTGAGGTGCATTTTGGTTCATTATTACTTTAGAGGATGAGCCTGTCTTGGCGTCGAGAAATAAACAGATGAGTAGAAGCAGCTATCTCATTGGTTTAGTTGTTTCTATTTTCAGAATGGCTTTAAGTTGAGCAGCAGCCAACCTACAAGTCCTTATGATGACAGTAACAAGTATAGCTTCGCTGCCTATCTGGAACGTGATGAGCACATCCAAAACAATAGCAACACAGATGATGTAATCAAGGTAAGGTCATCGTGTCCAAAAAGGTAAAAGACGTACGATGTCGTGTTTACGTCATATGCGTCCAGTAATTTAGTAATTACTCAGGCAGCAGTAGCACGTCAGATTCAGCAACCCGTTGCACCACCTTTCATGTTGCACCTGTAGGGTCCTTATTTTATGGTTGTCAGCAGGTAATAATACACCTATAAATGATGAACAATATATAACTCCACACCATTTCATTTTCACTGACAACGTGACATGTTTTTCCCGCTAGATTTCCTAATATGAACTCAACCAGTGTCCATCATTTGAAAAATTCTTCACCCAGGAAATTGAAAATATTGGGGGTTTTTTCCCCACTCTCTCAACAACCACAAATAAATGGTGACTAAGCGGATGGGATGTCACTGTCAGGCTTGATGGCTGGCGGCCTTGTACTGTATGAAGTTGTATCAAACATGTATCAGAAAAATGGGATGAAGCAAACAAACGTGTGATATATTCAATTAGTTTGTGTAAAGTAAAACCCTCATTTGGGTTTTATCATATACATGTTCACCAGCCTTTGAGGTTAATTGGTCAGGCATCTCCGGTGACTGACATCAAGCCACGTAAGGTCATATTGCTTTTCATTTTTATAATAAGTCACTGATGTCGAGTGTTTCTGAAATCATTTCATAACTCCCAGCTGTCACCAAAATGATCAGCTGTTAGATGATATGACATCTTAGATCTTGGGTTCCCATGGATTTTGATGGATGACAGCTGTAGTAAACAAACTAATTTCTATTGCGGGTATATATCATTTACAGGGCACACTCTACTCACAATATTTACCTGATTGTTAAGATTTCTAGCCATTTACCAAATGATGTTGCAGCCAATTTTGCAAACAGTGTTTATTTATAGGGTTTTTTTTAATGAAAGGACGAGGAACCAATAGAGAGGCTGATAACACTTGGTCACACACAGCTGACGGTGTAAATATTAGCGTCCGTGATAGTTTATTATTTAAAATATCACCTTAAATTTGTACAGGTGCTCGGGTCTCAGTCATAGTTTAAACATTTAATCCAGAACCTCGGTCTCTTCAGCCAGTTTATGATTATATTTTAAAGTTTAAATATGCATTGAATGCACTTTGCCACATGATAATTGTACTGCTTTTTTATTACCTATTCTTAAATTGGTCAATAGACTTTTCCAAGCTTGAAGCAGATGACCTGATTAATAAATAACAATAATAATAAATGTTTATAGTGCTCTAAATTTATTCATGATTAATTATTTTTATTTGTCTTGAATGTATTAGTTTTAAAGGAGTGTTTCTTTCCTTTCTTTCACTTTGGTGGCTGTAAGTAAAAATATGTTAATTCTGGGAATAAAAAGACAGGTTTTTTTGGTTGATAAGCCCCATCTCACCCCCATGTTAACTGGAATCTGCTGATATTTCTAACCTAGAACCCTTAGACTAGGAAGCATCTACATACCGAATTATCTGTACAATATCAGTTTTGATCACTTAACGCAATTTAAGCTAATCAGGACTTCATCATTTCAACAGTATGTGGTCAACTGTAGTTCCTTGTATTTTTTTCTGTGTGAAAACGGTGGATTAACGGAGATCAGAGACTCTTATATCTGATTCTAACATTGTCTTTGCTGTAGGAGAATAGTGAGCTAAAACTACAGCTACAAGGTATACGCCACCAAGTGGAGGAACAAGAAAGGACTATCATGTTACTACAGCAACAAATGGTAAGGACTGTTATTTGATAATAAATGATCGCTGATACTTACTGCTTGTCATAAGATAAACTATAATTGTGTTAAACTTCTGTATTAGTTTCTCTCTCTCTCTCTCTCTCTCTGTTGTGTGTGTGTGTGTGTGTGTGTGTTACAGATGTTGCTGTGTGTGTATACATTCACCAACCATTCCCACATCCACAATTATGGACATTAATCATTGTCCAATTACAATCTTGTTGGTTGAACCGTTGTCGAGTTCATCTTGATATAAACTGAAACGAATCATGGAATCATTAATTGTGTTTCGAATTTCTCGATGAAGAAGACAATTTATCGAACTGATAAACTTGAGGTACTGTACGGTCTAAGTTAAATTATCTGATGTCATTATCTGCAGACGAAGTATGAGTGTGGCTACTCAGAACCAGGAGGTAAAGCCTACAGTCACGTGGCGACACAAACAGATAAGGTAATTATAGTTGATAGCCTACCATTATATACGTAGTGGAGCATAATACTAGAATAGTGATTATAATGTAGAAGATTGCTGGTACTGGAAATATAACCATAGAATCAGACGGGATTAGAATGACAGGTTTTTGGATTCATTGAGCTAAGTTATGATTGGTGTTGGGTGTCTTAGACTGTAATATTTAGTGCTGACTGTACTATGGCCTTAGCTAGAGCATTGCTTCGAACTTGTAAACATCTCCAGAGGGGCAGGTGCATCTCTATTTATGCACTTCTCCTACAACACATCCCCCTCTCATTCCTCAAGTTTACGTACAACCAACACCCAGCCACTACCACTCACCCACAGACAGACAAAAATACACTCAAACACACCCATGCACACACACATGCACACTGGCATCATATATTCAGTTTCTGATCCTGACATATTTTCATCATTATGTCCAACCCCCCCCCGCCCTAAATCTTTCACCAGCCTGTTACTTCTTTCACTCAATTTTCTGTTCTTGCACCCTGGGACCTCTTTCACACGACGAGCTAACCAAACTGCCAAAAACAATGCGATCGTTAACAGTGCTAGAGTGCTTGCTTCATATTTATTGGCTGTGCTTATTTCCAGCAGGTCAGCGGTTTCTACAAAGCGGGATCTTATAGATCGGCATGCGTCAGACGAAGCTCGTCCACATCTAGTCAGCCGCTTAGTCGTTACGGTAACAGAACTGAATTCAGGTGCGTCGGTTTTACTGGATAGTCACCCAATCTTCACCACTCTCACCCAGTCCTTCGGGATGCTATTCACCTACATTTATATAATCGCCTACGACTCAAATGAATGATTCTCCTGATTGCTGCTGGAATTGTCAACATTATCTGTCAGGAGACCAGGTTTAGCGGGGTTGTTTTTTATGTTAGCAGTAAAATATGTTGTCCTATGTCTTTAGAGATGGGTATCTTTTGGTGATATATTTTTGACATATTATGAATCATACAAACATATACCAGCCAGGACAGGGATGGAAGTGAGGCTTGTCTGTTTAGATGTGTGAATCATGAAGTGTATTGCAAAACCTTTTGGGCTAATTACTTGATTTTATGCTATCACTGTTCGTTAATTCTATGTTATTTATTTTTTATCGGGGCCAGGTGGATTTAAAATAATTATATTCTAATAAGCACTCATTTCTTGAGTGTGTGTGTGTGTATTTGTGTGTGTGTGTGTGTTTATCTAAATATAACTGTGATCACTGAGGAAGACCTGCCAATGCAAGAGTATATCCATTGCTGACATGGAATTTAGTTGGTAGATTATAAATATAGTCTTTAATAAGATTTGATGTTGACAGTTAGCGGACACTTGGATGAAAAGTATTTTTGGATTCCTCTCTAGTTTCCCCTGGGGTTAAGCTATTATTATACATCAAAGTAATGAGTAGTAGCACCGAATGTTGTCTTATGTTTGAAGATGGTGGTGACAGAATGCCAATTTTTGCCATACATTAGTCTAAGGCTGTAACGTCTCATGAAATAGATTACATAACAATGAAGAATGTTTGCTATATTTAGAGATCTTAACGTTGTATCTTCTTGTACTTAATCTCCGTAGGCCATGGTAATGAGGTTATGGTATGTAGCTTAGCCACTCAACAACAAGGTGCTTTGTCTGGATTTTGTTGTTGTTGTTGTCGTTTTTGTTTTCTTGCAGCAGTTATAAGCTGGATTTGTTGCAACTTGTCCGCCCGAATCTTCTACATGTGTATGAGAATGTTTCCTTTTTTTATCCCAGTAGTGAAACCGATTCTCGCATTAATTTGGCTTTAACTTGGTGTGCATATTCATTGTCCTCTGTGTGTGTGTGTGCAATGAACATTTTGTTCAGTATTGTGTCGCGAATCGCAATACATGTTACACGAATCGCTATGCAATCCTAAAACGCATCACGTAAAATTGCGAACCAATATCTGGCATTGTATTTAGTTCAGAGATGCTTTTGGAATACAAAGTGTCTACACGTACATGAGCCATACGTGAATAAAAACATATGCATGTGCATAATGGCTCACACACGTTTAGACTATGGGTCCAAACTTATGGCTCACTTACACGTAGCCACTGCCTTTGGAATAACCTCATCGGTGACAATGCTCCATGTGAAAAAATTATGTTGCCCTGTTTTTTTACTGTTGTTCATAAATACTTTAAAATCTTTTATGATAAGCAGGTCGTTGGCAGTGTTCTTGTACTGCATGGTACCAGAATTTTTGTTGTTGTGACACGCGTAATTGTGACGACAGATTATTGGGAAAATTTAGTTGGCTGTAGATTTAAACAATTAGTTTGTCTGAAATTCAACCTCATATCTGTTAGTTTGGGATATGTCTGTCTAGCTAAAATTTAAATGCATGTACTTTATTATTAAAGTACCCCTTTTCAGATTTATCCAATAACAATGCCAGATATAAGTGGCCATGTATTGTTGACAAATATTTGAAAAATGAAAGGGAAAAACACGTTAGATCTATTTTAAGTTAGATCAGTTTCTTTATTATATAATACAAAACGTATGACTAAGTCTAACTTGCCTTAAAAAACTATGGAATTGCTAATCAATTTCCTAACTGATTAGCAATTGTTGCTAATCATTTTTTTTTAAACAAAATGTTCACTGGTGTGTATGTGTGTCTGAGAGAGAGCGAGAGCATACTGTCTTCACATGTAAAATACATGCCTGTCCAAGAATAACGCAATACCTTCATAGTGTTTCCAGATTCCATTTCTTTGCGCATTCAATCATTAATATTCAGAGCTAAATATCAGAGCCACAACACTGTACTAATCTCGGTGTGTGACGTACAGTGGGGTCATAACTGTAATAGACCTATAATCAAAATGATATCAAGTAATTTCACTATTGAGCCAACCGTGTCATACTGATAGTGATGAGAAAACAATGTTTCTTGCCTTATTGTCAAATGATAACTAATCAATTACCAAATATTAAAATCCCATGCCATAACTATCATTTCTGTGCTGCATCCGAGAAAATTAACGGTTTTAAGCAAGGTAAGAGTCTACGCTGTCCTTTGTTCATTACTCATGCATGTGTTCTCTATGTTCTGATTTCCCATTAGATCACTGTATGATTTTATTTCTCAAACTTCAGATGGAAAATTATATTTGTAGGGTTTTTGTATTGTATTTGGTTGAAATTTGCATTTATTTGCGTCACTCTGGCTATTGTGAGCAATCGATTAACACTCGCTTCAAAGCGAAGAAGTATATTCTAGTTTTCTTCACATTGACGTTTATTTGTGTTTTGTTTCGTCGTGGCCGAAAGTTCACAATATTGTTTTGGTAGAATCCAGATTTTAACACAGCATGTCAGAAAATGTCACCATGTGTTTCTTTTTATAGTACTGACTGTCGGGATGAAAATCAGAATCTGATTGAATATTATCATTAGTTAAATGGATTAGAATAGAATCATTGTATTGAAGGATGATAGTAAACCAATGAGCTCGATTTTTTTCGATGATATTGGTGCAATAGAAGTTTTGTAATTATTATTATTAACAATATAAATTTATTATTTCTATCTCGTCTTGTTGTGTGATGTTGATAGAATGTAATCATTTGTGCTGGCTGCACTTTATGTACATTCTTAGTTCTTACACAGCTGATGACAGAAACCAGTGTGTGTCGATTTTTTTTTTATATTTCTGTTCACTTATTTTGTGCACATAAATATATAACATTACTGGTAGTCTGATTCTGGTGAAACGCACGCACTTGTGTATTTCTCTACATCTGATATTAAAATGTTTGCGTGTTAATAGTATTACTCCTGCAGTTAGTTAACTGTCGGAGTGGTGGGTAATTGCGCAAATGATAACTTGTTGCCGATGCTGTTTAATTAAGGCTTATTTAACTGGGACTTTTCCTTGCTTTATGCCATGGGCTGCTTAATAAATTGAGATATCTGTGAATTAAGATTCCAGCATTTATATTTTAGATCTTATATCAATTTACTTCACACATCAGTAATGCTAACTTTTGATCTTTTAAAAAAAAAATTGTTTTGTCTTTTTTCATTACAGAGAGATAAGTAGAAATTCCATTACTGATGAGGTAAGATGTTTTGGTGTTTCCTTCATTTGTGCGCATTTTAAATAATACGAAGTTCCATAATGGTAAACGTTGGAAACTGGGTATCAGTCCAGGCCAAGATTAGCACCAAGTTAAGTATTTGTAGAATGAAGTAGCCATTCAGCATTGTTGTTTTTGTTTCAGGTTTTTATGGATTTGGAGTCATGTGACAATGATGATGATCTTGACCTGTTAATGGAGGAGGTGTCGTTGGGCAGTGTGTGTCTCTCCTCTGTTGGCGACAACTTCTCGCAGTGTGGAGAAAGATCCATGTCGGTGGCGTCGAACCATCCGGGTTCGGTCTCGAGAAGGTCATCCTTTGCTGCGAGGGACCAACCTTATTTCTACCAGCAGGATTCTAGTCATAGGGATGGGCCTGCCAACCATGATATTGTCAATATCCTGTGTCGGAAAGATCCAGAAACATATCCTGGTTTGGAGGCATCGGATACATTCACTGTAGAACATGCAAAGCCACAGAATGGCAAATGTAAGATTCATTTCTGTGAAACAAAAGCTATGCAATATCAGGATTCGGAGACAGGAGATTGTGAGGATACTGTTTTCATGTCATCTCCTAAACATCCCAAAACGTCAACAGATGAAACTGATGAAAACACAGATATTGGTGGCAAGAACACATCTGCGGAATATGACGGTATTCCGTCAGCCAATGGAAGTAGCTCGTTTTCTGTTCATCACCGACAAAGTCTCAGTGGGCAGAGTGATTGTTCTGCGCAGTCTCACAAGGCAGACTCATTTTTGACACAAGAGAAAGAGGGCTGTTCCTTTAACTGGTTATCTGCCACAGACAGCGTGTCAGAGTTAGGATATCAGTCAGCTGCTTCCATCGCTCAACTCGATGACGAAGTGTCGGAACTCGGTGATGGGAGGAGTACGACGTCTGAACAACAGCAGGCCGCAGAAAACAACAACACCGTTTTGGTAATGTCGGAGTCCGACGACAAGAAGCACTCTGCGGACAAGGTGCAACACGTCCTGAAAAAACAGCAGTGCTTGCAAGAACCCGAGGACAATGTTGCCATTAAATCGGCAGGACAGTCGGAACAGGAACCGAAGAAATCTGCACGCAGCCTAAAATTTCCCAGTGGACGGATAACAAAGTGGAGCAATCCAAAACCTTCTATTAAGCCACCCCCGCGGCCCATACAGCCACCGACAAAACTGGACATCATGAAACAGTCGCAGAGTGTGGATAGTATCAGGTTTGGTTTACCATCCCAGTCATCGGCCACGATAGCCGAGGGACCAGTGGAAGGCGCCATTTCCGAGCAGGCTCAGAGAGCTGGTGTACTCGTGGGTGGCGCCAAAAAGCACAGACAGTTACCTAGTCTCACATCAGTACAACATTTGACGACTAATCTCGGGGAGCCTCGTGCCAGCAGACTGCCAAGAATGGCCTCGGCTGGTAACGTCGGTGCTGTACATCCTGGTAACCACTCAAGGTACCAGCCGATTTTGAGAGGCCGTGCAAAGTAGCTTGTTTGAATTCGTCCCGTGCAATGTTGATGATATCTTAGTCAGTGTGTTCAGAAAATACAGCTTTTGATCTGATGACCACGTTTTATAGGCTATTTAAATATACTAGACATGTCAATTGTTAGCTAACGATGTCGTTCCTAGCTTGTTTTGCTTGAGCAGATCCGACTGTCCGAGTTGAGGAGACTTCTCTGTGCTTGTGTATGCATGTGTGTGTGTGAAGAACAAAGTGCTTTTATTGCCTACATTTGTTCTTTAGCTTTTGTTTTGAATGCACAAAGAAGCAGCCATCTCCCACAAATGCTCTCAGTCTGGGAAATGTTTGATTTTCGTCTAGGAACATTTTGGTGACAGCTGACCTTTGGAGCCTGCATTGTGACTGAACGGGTTCCAAGTGATATTTAACCGATTAACATTTCGGACACACACAAACGGCAAGCAGGGGATTAACCAATTTGGGTGTTTTCTGCATAATCACCATATGCCCTAATTTCCAACAGAAGCACACACCCCTCAACAGTAGAAGCAGGTGTTCTTGTAGCACAGTGGTGTTAGATCACCATGCTGCAAACCTCTATGTTAGTGTTCGAATCCAACTCGCATCTGTTTTTGTGGGATGTTTCTCCAGGCAGTTACCACTGATATGGCCATAAATATAGAAATATATGTACCTTGACAACATCGATTACTGATAACAGAATGGTCTACGAAACCAGTGACAGTTGGCGTGCTTCTCTTTATTTTTAACGTGACTAAGCCTCGTTATACATGTGTTCGGTTTTACTTGCCATTAAATAGTCAGAATGGTCATAAAATATTTTTAGCCCATTTGTTGAAATTAATCTGGGCCAATTGAAAGCCTGAAACTGGTCCATTGAACATCGGCTGAAAATTATAAATATTTGATCAAGTATTATCCTTTTGACATTCGTGTTATTATTACCCACATTATCTCAAATGTGATTATTAATGGAAATATTTGGTGATGGGGGAAACTATGTTAAGCGTTTGCTTACCAACTCTCATTCCGCATTTATCAAGAATTATTATGATGGATAGATCCAGTTGAGAGATGGGGGGAAAATGACGTGTAGTTTTTGACACATTCCGAAATCAGATCTCTATAATCTACTAACATGTATCAACAGTTGTTAGTCATGATTGACTGTAGCCCCACAGTTGGTACTGTGTGGGGCAATGACCTTGTGATAAGATGTGTGTTTGAAAACAGGTTTTGCAGTCCTGTATTTCAGCAAGAGCAAAGATAAGATTTTATTACTATGAAAATATATTTTATGAAGCAAAAAAAGGCATAATATGTTCAGATCAACATTATACTCAATGTATTTTACCTCTGCTACACAATTAATCTGGTACATGTGAACAATTGGAGACTGAGAAAAGAACATTTGCACACACACACACACAATATATATATATATATATACACACACACACATATACACCCACTACATATGTACAAATGTACACACTTTCAGGTATCAACTGTAAAATCCTTTGTATTTGCATCCTTTAATATTTGCATTTCTCTGATTTAAAGAACTCTGCGAGCATCTAATTTCATCACTTATCATATTTCTACTTAGTCCAAGGAAAAGCTAAAATAGCAGTTGTAGCACCCTTCATTAAGGACACAACCGAGGGTGGATCATTCCATCCCACCCACCCCCAAAAGATTAAAGCAAATTTAAAGAAGATCTGCAGAATTAAAGGATTTGCAAATAGTTAAGGATTTTACGGAAAGTGGACGTCCCTGCAGACTATGTGTATGTGTAAGATGCAGCATTGTGTGCATCGTTTTGTTTATGGCTGTGAGAGTTTAGTTATTGGTTTTTCCCTCATTTCAAAGTCTGTTACCGATTCAATATTTTCTCTTTCCTGGTACAAGTACCATCATCCTAAAGCAAATTGTACATGCTGTCAAATAAAATTTGAATTAAATCCATGCAAACATTGCGAGTTAACTTATTATTACGTGGGGTCGAGCACCATTACGTAACGATGAACTGTATGTTTTTGATGCACATAAATGCTATATGTTTACGATATATGATGTACTCGTTCGGTACAGCGGTGACGCGAACATTCTGCGTCACGTGTGGTGCTATGACAATTGTTTACTAGTTGTGATAACCATATAGCCGTTTCCTATTGGTGTGTTTGATGTGTTCATGGTTTATAGTTGTGCTGCACATATCCAGACTGTTAATGCATTCCATCTAATAATAAACTGTGAAGTTGAAGTCGTTGACTTGAGTAGTTTTTCCCATTAAAAACCAGCAACAGGTTTTTTTTTAAATAATTTTTATCTCCTCCTGTTGTTGTGATGATAATTCAAATGTACCATTAACACCGAAGAAATTAGTGAGCTCGTGTTTGAATACTTTACTCCACGAGCATCTTGCATACACTTTTTTTAAACTGATTTTGTTAAAATGACTGTGAAAACTGATAAACAGAGTCTATAACTTGTTTCTTATGGAGCAGAAAACCGTACAACTTCCCTTTCAGTAATACACTGATGATTTAAATCTGTGTTAATCGCATATAAAGCAATAAACTGGACTATTCCAGAATATGGCGAGTTCACTCAGAACAACCCCATGGCTCTCTTTCAGTGATCACGTAATAAGAAAAAAACTGCTGAATTTCATTTCTTCATTTTTACTAATTTTATCAGTTAGTGCTTTTTTATATTGTATTCTTTACAGCTCTGGAAAAGGAGTTATAATTCCTATTTATTATTATTTTTTAATATTCCATTGAATGTTATACACATTATGTTAACCATGGAGTATTAGGCACAATCATTATGATTCATGTTTTAAATAAACAGGAGATATAGTAATGGTCTGTTTCTATAATAAACACAACTATTCTAAAAAAGACGACACAGAAACAAACAAAATTCACTTCGATGAAGCCATCTACATTTATTGATCACACATCTCTGTAAGTGTGTGTTTTGTAAGATGCCACACATCGCGTTGTGATCATCTCGGTCAAAACATCAACATTCCACACACACGTACAAGTCTGGGCCCACAGTTAAACATCGAAAACAGACGGATATCATTTAAAACCGATTTTAAAACAATTCACAACCATTACAACAGAATCATTTAATATACAAATTTATTAAAAACTGTCCTTAACAAAAAAAATACGACATCTAGTGCCCTAGTTGGTTACACCTGTCATAAAAATATTAGAGAAATGGATCGTCAAAGAGATCTTCATCGGATAATCTGACAGAAAAGGAAAATACAACCGGTCCATATTGATTTAAAAGAGCCATTCTACACTTGCCAGTCAACAGCTAAAACCTGGTTGTCATTACGACAGCGGTTAGTCCATTATAGAACATACTAACACCCCCCTTCACAGAATGGTCTGCTCCTACAGTAAACAGAACTATTGTTACATGCCTCGCTATATACCTGTTGCTGATTAGCATTAGTGAACAATAATGGCTATCAGCATTGTTGTACATGAAAACTTGCAATAAATTCCACACTCAACGTTAGCAAGTACAATCATACTTGTGTTGTTAAGAACAAGAGAAAAGTTACAAATCTCCAGTAGGCACACCAATATCCGAAAGATTTCCTAACGTTCACCAAGTAATATTATATGAACATTAAAACCGAGGCGTAAAAGTTTCAACATACACCTTGTATTTTCAACACTAGACAATTCTGTTGTCAATTTCACTAATCAGCACTATCTGTACATAGTTAAGAACATGCACCATTCAGATTGTTTCGGAGATTTTAAAATATAAATCTGTACCAACCCAAATAGGAACACCATTCCAGTTTTAAATATATGCCAATAATACATAACATTCAAACAACAGGATCACGGCAGTTCGTATAACGTCCTAGTACCATGTCTTTCATGAATGGACCAACCTGAAAGCAAATCATCGTAAAATCACTGAGTGAGTGTCTGCCCACAAAATGTGATCAGCCAATTGCAGCGTCTAGAAGAAACTTTTTGTCAGCAGTAAAAACAAGTTTATTTGTATGATGGTGAACATCTGCAGGTAATTTGCTTAAGCAACTCCCAATATTATTATTCTCGGTTATTTGTAAAACGTATTTCATAAAATTTTCTTATAAACGTGCCTCATCGAACATGGCACATTTCCTTCTTCTCTGACAAATGTGTTATTTAGCCTCGGTACGAGTCATCCCCCGGGACATATGGCCGAGGTGTGGCTTCCTAAGAAAACCAATCGTACAAACATGGACTGGAGGTCTGCAGCACACTGTTCTAACCACTGTGATGGCAGTGACTGGAGGTCTGCAGCACACTGTTCTAACCACTGTGATAGCAGTGACTGGAGGTCTGCAGCACACTGTTCTAACCACTGTGATGGCAGTGACTGGAGGTCTGCAGCACACTGTTCTAACCACTGTGATGGCAGTGACTGGAGGTCTGCAGCACACTGTTCTAACCACTGTGATGGCAGTGACTGGAGGTCTGCAGCACACTGTTCTAACCACTGTGATGGCAGTGACTGGAGGTCTGCAGCACACTGTTCTAACCACTGTGATGGCAGTGACTGGAGGTCTGCAGCACACTGTTCTAACCACTGTGATGGCAGTGACTGGAGGTCTGCAGCACACTGTTCTAACCAGGTCTGCAGCACACTGTTCTACACACTGTGATAGCAGTGACTGGAGGTCTGCAGCACACTGTTCTAACCACTGTGATAGCAGTGACTGGAGGTCTGCAGCACACTGTTCTAACACTGTGATGCAGTGACTGGAGGTCTGCAGCACACTGTTCTAACCACTGTGATGGCAGTGACTGGAGGTCTGCAGCACACTGTTCTAACCACTGTGATGGCAGTGACTGGAGGTCTGCAGCACACTGTTCTAACCACTGTGATGGCAGTGACTGGAGGTCTGCAGCACACTGTTCTAATCACTGTGATAGCAGTGACTGGAGGTCTGCAGCACACTGTTCTAACCACTGTGATGGCAGTGACTGGAGGTCTGCAGCACACTGTTCTAACCACTGTGATGGCAGTGACTGGAGGTCTGCAGCACACTGTTCTAACACTGTGATGGCAGTGACTGGAGGTCTGCAGCACACTGTTCTAACCACTGTGATGGCAGTGACTGGAGGTCTGCAGCACACTGTTCTAACCACTGTGATAGCAGTGACTGGAGGTCTGCAGCACACTGTTCTAACCACTGTGATAGCAGTGACTGGAGGTCTGCAGCACACTGTTCTAACCACTGTGATAGCAGTGACTGGAGGTCTGCAGCACACTGTTCTAACCACTGTGATAGCAGTGACTGGAGGTCTGCAGCACACTGTTCTAACCACTGTGATAGCAGTGACTGGAGGTCTGCAGCACACTGTTCTAACCACTGTGATAGCAGTGACTGGAGTGAGAGAGCACACTGTTTAACGATCAATGGCCATCTATACTTCATTCAGCAATGCCTACTTTAGTCACCTCCTACAACATGCATGAGGACACAGTGGGCTAAATAAGTATAATTTAACTTAAACCCTTCGGGTAAATGATTCGAGGTACACTCAAAGCTTCAAATGTTTGTTGTACATTTATGGGAACCATTGTATGTTATTTTTGTGCCTTGATGAATCATTATCTGTATTGTGATCAGCTGTTACCAGCTGCAATTGGTAAGACAAGACAAGTTGTGCGCTTGCAACAGGCTCTGGATTTTGACCGTTAACATTTTTTTCTGAAAATGCTGCAGGTACAGAGTGTTCTGGGGAATATTTTCGTTGGACAAAGTTCTGGCTTTCATCTTCAAAAAGAAAAAGGTACACAGTAACATACAAAATAGACCACCTTTTAGCCAGTGAGCTGTCCACAATAAGTGGGGACTGGTAAAATGGGATGGAGATGTTAACTCTAAAACAACTACATGATCTTTAATGTTGTTTTGCACATAGGTCATTATTAAAATTCAAATGCAAATTAAACACTAGGTTAGAATCCTCAGGGTCATCTTAATGCACAGTCACACCGGGCTAATCTACGTATGTTGTGACTTGCTGTGAGTGGTTGTGTAGGTAGGGACCTCGGTACACTGCTTTGCCCGGGGGGGACTATGATGCTGTTTGGAGGGCCCTGAGAATCCCAGAACCAATTTTTTTTAAATTATTCCTGCAAAACGCCTGTGAACTTCAAGCTATGGACGAGAAAAGTTACCAAAACAACAGCTAAAAATCTGACCCAAGAGTCGCTATCAGATTTTGGTCCAAAAGATCTCACCTCTTCTGGATCATTCAAGGCTTCAGTGATCATCTTCTCAATATTTCTCATCATGGCCATCTTCTGTTGTGGTTTTAATGGATAGGTGATGTCCGTCGTCGGTGCCGACTGAAACACACATGACAACGGTCATTACTGATCAGAACAGTGACATGATGGTGCTGTCACCTAGTGTTGGTGTCATAATAGAAAACTTTACTCACTTGGTACTGCTGCTGCCAAGTTCAACAAATCACAGACCAGTCCCATATTTATGCCTATCATCACTTACCTTATACCAAAATGTAATTGACGTCGTCAGACCACCATCTAACAATGATTCAAAGTGATGAAACCTGGAAGAAAGCAACATTTAGAAATCATCAATGAGGTTCAGATGTGAACTACCAACAAAAATTGTACCAGTAGATGACAACCACAAATGGTTAGAAATTGGATAACAATAAAACGACAGGATTAGAGCAAACATAAATCCACAATTACATCTATAAGTCTAGTCAGTTAATAATTAGATGTTGCATATGAGTGATGAATGGCTCTGGAATATATTTGTTTCACAACCTTTGTATATACAATTCTTATTTGAAACTAGGCCTATTTTATTTTCAACAGCTTTCAGCCATCTCAGAATGCCATAACTGACAGTCTGTCTTTACAATGACAGACACACGGTTAAACCCCAACGTTTTTCCCCTTAATTGAATTAATATTAGTCAAGATCAACATATTTGTGTGTCCTGGTGAAGCATTTGGGAGTCACACAAAATATACCAGATGTTAATTAATGCAAATGTGTGTCTTCGAATAAAAACGGATTCTCTCAGTCTCTAATTTGAATGGAGTGTCCCAAAAAAGGAAACTGTGAAACTCCACCTGCGGTACTTACTGGAGCAGTGGGCCTATATGTCTTCACTGCAACTATTTGACTCATTTCCAAGGCAGAATTGACACTCTGGTGTTGCCATATATTATGACACTGATCACTGTTCCATTTTGGATATATCAGTTTGACAACCATCATACATATAACAGTAGCAGGACACAGTTCAGATGCAAGATTAGGGACAGCTTTTTCAGTTGCTGTCCCTAATCAAATAGCATTGTTTCTTTCCGTCATCATTTGAAAACTCACCATTTCAGACTCACTTATCCTTCCTAACTTTCCACTCCATCTGAGGATTTGTTGATGAATTTGCATTGTACCAGGACTATGAGATTGCCCAACCCCTGTACTAGGTGCACCACTGAGCTCGATTCTTTTCGAGCATATTAGCGCAACAGAAGTTTTGTAATTATTATTATTATTAATATTGCCTAGCAAACATGATAAAACCAAACATCATATTTCGGCTTACTGTCAGATCCAATTGTTTTTATACACCAGATGCAATGTTACAGTTAATTTAATTGCTTACAAGAAGCCATATCTGGTGTAAATTGGGAATAAATTCATTTATCATATAAAACTACCAAACCAGACCTGCCATATATGATTGTAACACTTCGAAGCAACTTTAAACAAATGTATTTATAAAAAGGTACAGAAGTCTAACCCTTATTAATTTTTAGAGTACAACAGTATAGTCTCTGCTTGAATCTTTGAGTATAGTGTCTGAGTGTGGTTTCATTTCGTCTTCATTGTGTAATTTCCAAACATTGATCACTCTCTCATAAAAACGGAATTTTCTATTGGAAGTTCATTTCTCATGATTCATAGCATGTATAGTTTCAGTAGGTTGTTATAGCACAACATTTCAACAGTAACTGCAATGTCAGTTTTCAAATGTCACAAGTGAAGTAATTCAATTCTAAATGTAATAACCTGTTTCAATGCATAACCAGTTGACAGATGCAAGTGCAATATGTAAGAAAACTCTACCCTAATATCACTCACAAGAAAGAAAAACCCACGGTTAAAAATCCTCAGTATTTATTTATTTGGATAACCCAGTACCTCTGGCCCCTATTTAACCCAAGACCATTAATCAATCATATGCAACGTGACTGGTGTTCTATGCAAAACATCGTAACAGTTGTCTGCAGATGGGTTCTTACAATACACCAGTCAATTACTTACCAGTACATTGGCAAATACAACACGTCTTCAGGCCCTAATACAGCTTCGTAACCGTGGGCATTACGGAAATTAGGAAATCTTTCATAGTCTGGATTTTCAAAATCTACCTGAGAAGTATAAACTCTCATCATTAAACATTGCAGATAAAGATGACAATCCATAGAGCAGTTAGTATGGATGTAGGGCAAGTGTGGGCATGTGGCAGTTACAGCTATTTTATATGGGGAGGGTGGCTGTGTATAGGAATATTGTACCCATATTGATCATTAATATATACACAATACATATCTGTACACATGATATGTATCATGAATGAGTAACGGCTGTTTTTGGTTGGGTGCTCCCGTACCACAGCTGGGAGTGTGGGGCTGTTATGGAAACTGCAACAACAACTAACATCATTGTTGTAGCCTTATGTCCCACTGAGGATGAAGATGATAAGAAGAAGCCAGTCCACTAACTAATATTCATTATGGTCAAACATCTTCATTGTGAGCCATGATGGCGCAGTTAGTCAAAGCATAGGACACGTAACCAAAGGAACATGGATATTTTCAGGTATTATTATTATAAATACTACACCAGTAACTTCTGTCAATTACAACAAAAACAGTAATTCAGAGATGTTAATTGAAAAAAATAAACATACTGTGGAAATGAGAATGCAAGATGGTAAACACTTTAAAAATTTGAATATTTTCATGGATAAAACTACGATCAGAATAGTTACTTAGTTATTAAAGAGATATCCATAAAATGAGTCTGAACTTTTATTAATTACAGTTACATAGCTGCCAACATTTGAAAATTGGAAAGAGTAATCATTTCCGCACGAAATCCGACATGGCACTATGCCTCATAAAACCATGTAATTTATCATATTTATCTATACCAAAATAATTAAACATCATAGGTATTCTTTTGTGAAAGATTCAACTGTTTTTTTTCCTCCATTTAATCAGATTCCCCTACATTTAATAACAATTAATTAAATTATCATGCACAAGTCTGCACTTTCAGTACATGATTACCCTACATATTCTATACTATACTAAAATCTTCATAGGATTGCTGTATTATTTATTATCATAATATTAACATAAAATGGAGAGAAAACACAGTGATCAAACAAATAAACATGAAAGGGGCAGAGAAATCCACCATATAAACAAGACCATGTGCTTTTATTTACTGTAAACAAAAGACAACTGGCCAATCAGAAGAGAGTACTTGAGTCACGTGACCATCATAATGCAAAATGGACGTTTACCAGCCAAGATCACCGGCTAACAAAATCTATTCCATCCTTCAAGCATGGTTCTTATATTCAGTAAATATTGATAAATATAACATCTGAAATGGTTACAGCAATAGATTTTAGCATTATTTCACATCAGGAAACTATTGGATGATAAATATTTGTCATTTATCATGACCAATTTTCTCATGCAGCCCAATCACAACCCTCATCCATTGTGTGACCCCACCCACTAAATAAGTTCCTCAAGACTTCATATAATGTTCTTATTACAAAAGAAGATACACAAACAAATACATGTTCACTGACAATTATTTGTGCATTCATTTATTGTTCCATATATTTGCTACTTTCATCTGAAAAACAGGCACTATTTCTCCAAGATGAATATCACCAATCAAACATTGTTGTTACTTTTTGCAGAATTTTGCAGAAAGATTTTATTTTCCACACAAATAGTGGGATAAGATTTATGTTTGAGTCAACATATGATGAAATAGTTACTGGGAATATTTGTGAAGTAAACAGTTGTATGTACTCGCCAAGGATGGTGCAAAACGAGATGAATACCTGGACTCCTGATTGCACCCCCAGGCGCAGCTGATCTTCATCAATTCGTGGTCCAACTATAACACAGTCAACAGCCTGTGGATCCTAACATCTGCATTATAGTGGAGCCATACTGTGTCACTAATCGTGTAGAACCCTGCATCCATTACCCATTACGACAACAGAACGATCCTTTTAAGACCTAAACTCACCTGACATTGTCGATCGTGTGGATGATGCACCGGATAGGGATAGAGACAGCTGAACTGACTCGGCGGAAATAATATCACACGTTTGTAACCTCCGACTTGAGCATAAAGATTCTCCTGTTCGTCATAATGACAAGGTGTAACATTACCTGGTGTAAAGCAAAACAAACACGTTGAAGACAAATGGTCCTTTTTCAGGGTCGGTCTTAGATGCTATGTCTAAGACTAGCTCTGAAAAAGATGAAACCATTATTATTTTTTCCTGCCAGTAAGATCTGTGCTACCAATTCTAAAGGTTCGTCACACGTCTTACCTTCCATACCGATGAGTAACAAGTTTGACGTCAGCTGACCCCAGTTATTCTTCCTCTGGTAAGTGCTGATCCAGGGCCAGTTGAACTGAAGAAAATCGACAACAATCTGCTTGCCTACGGTGTCATTCAGTTGTTGTTGCAGGTATAACCTATATGACATAACATTAATATCGCAATACCATTGAAATCAGGCAGTCATAAAAAGCAATCTACGAGCGTTAAATATAATTAACCGACGACACAGATTCAATGACCACAAGTGAAACACTTATGTCCTGTAATTAGCACATCACATGACGTTAGTTAGTTTATTGATGTCGACCGAGGATTGTTGTTCATTTTGGCGACCTACAAAAATAGACTGAAACTCCTTGAATGATTAAGCTGCTCTCAGTTGGGCTCCAAATCTTAGTGCTTGAGGGTTGTTTCATTTCAACGTCAAATTTTACTGATGAGAAATTCCTTGGAAAATAACTGACCGATTACTTTTCTAGTCAAATGAGTGACTGACTGAGTGACTGACTGTAATCCAGCAACAATTTATAATCTTTTAATACTGTGTTATTTACAATTGCAATACCACTCCACCATGGAATGATTCAATGAACAATACTTCCAGATACAGCATGGCTGCAACAGTGGCCTGCAGATCTGTCACTGATCATTTTCTATAAAAAAAGCTCAGCAACCATAGACTGATAAACATTCCAAGAGCCAGTGCTGCTCCCAGAATTTTAAAAAATAAGTCACAAGTTCTGATTGGCACATTAGAAAAATTGCTAATGTCCATTAATTATTATCACAAGCATACTAAATATGTGGAAGTAGTGGAGCAGATTTCATTATGAGAGAACTCGGCTACAGCCCAGTCATAATAATAACATATATTTAATATAAAGCGCTCTTACTAGAAGGAGCCATTCAAAGGCGCTGTACAGTGATACCCCAAATAAAATATCTGTAAAAACCCAATAAAAGATTTAAACACTAGTCATTATTTATCCATGAAAGCAGCTTTGAACAGCTGTATTTATAGAACAGATTTAAAATTTTCAAGAAATAACACATTTCTAATATCCACCGCAGACAAGGGGTCAATTCAATTCCGGAATTGATTATTTAAAAAAATGGAATTGATAAATTTTTAATTGGAATTTCCTATGAAACTAAATCCAGAAATTAATTTACCATTTAAATTTTTAATTCAGAGTTTTTTTTCCATGACAATCCTACTTGAAATATAAACTACTCAGAGTAGGTATTCCAAGTAGGCACTCAGAATAGGTACACAGAGTACCTACTCATGGTAAAAAGAGTCGGTAGAAAAGTGGAATTGATACATTTGGAATTGATCAATTTAACATGGAATTGACCAAATGGAATTGAGTGGAATTTGGAATTGACCAAATGGAATTGACCATATGTCTGATCTGCCGGCAACCTATTCCACAAATTATAGCCTATCTATAAGCCGTATTCAGTGGTGAGAATTTTATATCTGGATGTTCCAGTTCCATTACAGGAAACAATGATTTTACCATTAATTATTTCCCATATATATTAAGATAGGTCATAAGACTGTTCAACACCTAGCAGTGCTAAGTGTCAAACAATCTTCTAGAGGAAAGCGGAATCCAGGAAAACATGCCATATTTACTAAATCAAAGAGTAAGCACTCAAAATAATTGTGTACAGAAATGTAGACATCTATTTTCAATTTAACCTGATTGGTTATAGCAGATGACCTGTTTGTTATGTAAACTGAGCATCACTTCAAGCTTTAGCACAAGAACAATTCTGACTTCTAATTGGTTTTATTTATCAGTCGCTTTAACAAATAAAATCAAGGTTTGTTTCATATTAAAACTAAGTACCTTTTAAATGATCTGATTAATAGTCAATTGCGTTAGTGCGTAATTTATGAGTAGTTACATTGCATGACTAATAGGGTAAGTAAAATGATATTGTATTAAATTACGTGTGAGGATCATCATCATCATCACTTCTGTGTTAATTTGATTCACCAGATGGCACCACAGAACAGTAATATAGGAAGATGGGATCAACATTTTGCAGATGACATAGAAAGCATATCATTAACTATTTTAGGGTATATAGGATGTATAAGAAAAATACAGTGTAAATAAAACAAGACCTAAGTAAGGTTTGGCAAGTTTTAAGTTTTAAAAAAATCTTCCAAAGGTGAGTAGTGATAATAAATACTGTGTTGTTCGTAATTTATGAACTGTTATGTTATTTAACAACTATGCAACACATTACAGTGATGCTCCTAATTATCATAGATTCCAATTACCTTGCTATTGTCTTACACTGTCACTGTCTCAAAAAGGTTTCTAGATGTGATAATAACGTGCAGATTATTATTTTTTTAACAATAATTATGTACCTATCAAATTAAACATTACTTTCACAGAATTAGTTGTTGTATTCATTAATTAGAACTGTATTTGACGTCTGCACCAATAGTAACAAGGCATCACCAGAAAAACTCAGTAATCAAAGAAAACAAACAACAGAATTAAATTAATTGACATGCATCTAAAGATGACACTCACTTCTTATCACCTGGCTCATAATTTCTAACTCGCTGCACAAATTCGGGAAATTTCACTTCAATCCTTTTCATTGGTGGTGAGTATCCTTTATGTGACTGTAACTTTTTTTCATCAAAGTATCTAAAAATGTGACTGTCTGACTCGTATGTGGAATAGTCCCCATCTCCAAGATGTTCTTGTAAATAGTCCAAGGTCCACTTCAAAGCTGGAGTAGCAAGCTTTGTGTCCGTTATCACCACAGGTTGCTAAATGGAAAAAGAAGATTACTTGTTTAGCACATCATTTCAGCATCATTATCAAAATACTTGGGGTCTATAACTGTCAAATTCGTCTATAAGCACAACTGCAGCAACAACACGATGCCTAGAATGTAATATATTAGTGGGTAATGTTTTTCGCCAAAGTGATATTTATCCTTCAAAAAAAATCTGTAACCGACCTTTTTATTAAATAATTTTAAGTATGGTTTTCAGGAATGGGTGTTGATTTAAGGACTGAATGACTCATAAATCCATCAATCACTGAAATTATTTTAAACCTTGTGTGTGCACCCATGATTATAGCAAGGGATAAAATAGACATTATCATAAATACTAAACATGTTTAATATACAACAAATATGAAACATAGAAAAATAATATTTATATATATTAGCATCATAAAAACTTAACAAAATTTCATGCTTTACCTCAACATTGACACACAAAAGGCACACTTATGACAAATTATCATAGCTCTGAATTCTGTACATTTTCCACTCAGCCACAAAATGATGAAAAGATAGTCTAGCAATTAAATGATTTCCCCATTTACAACACCCATCCAATAAATCATTATTGGTTATGTTAATAATATTAATATTGCAAACAAAACACAGAGAAACCTCTTTAATATCATCACCCACAGAATGTTAAGATTTATTCTGGATGAGAGTAAAATTACTATAATACTGAGCTGGTCATACTAGAGGACTGACACTGTCAGCCCTCTAGTATGACTAGTGATAGTTGAAACCCCTCAGCACTGCCAGGTTGACAGAGCGGAGGGTTTACAACTATCACTGTACAAGTAAAACGTAGAAATTACTATATATCTCCTGAAACAATGAAAGATGGATCCTGCACAAAGATTTTCTAACAGCCATTTATGCAATTGTGATTAACATATACTACTAACATATTGTAGGCATATGACTAGACTGTTTTTTTTTAAATTACATTATTGTGATTTATATAATTTTACACTTATAAGTATGCCTAATTGTCAGTCAACAGGAAATGTTTGGTAAATTAGTTCAAATACTCTGTGGAATAAGCAGATGTGCTTGAATAGACTAGCAATGAGATGTGAGGTCAATTCCAATTCCACTCAATTCCATTTGGTCAATTCCAATTTCACATAAAATTTATCAATTCCAATTCAATATACTCTGCTGGAGTTGTTGGCGACAATTACACCACCCGGGAAGTCAGAAGATTGCAGACATCACAAGACTCATCAATCTGGCACCAGTCCAGTTTGAAACATGGATCTAATGTTGTAGCCAGTTTGAAGTCATCCATCACCTCATATGAGGCTGACTGCTTCTCAATACTGGCTTGCTTGAAGTAGGTACTCGAAGTAGGGTTTTTTGTAGCAAACTTCAATTCCAAATTTACTAATTCCAATTCCATTTTTTTTAAATAAGCAATTCCAAAACTGACCATCAATTGAATCGATTCCATGTCTACTACTACAAGTAATATTCTGTGACTTCACTTTAATAATCCACACCTTTTAATGCCTGATAGTGATAGTCTCTAACCAATACACCATTTTCTGATGTCTTCATGTGACATAATGGGAGAGAGGATAATTGGTATTTTTAAGTAAAGATTAGTAGTGTAGTCTAACATTACTAATACTAGATCTAGTATATCATTATCAAGCTTAGCCTCAGCTCAGGTGGTGATTTCTGCTTCTCTTGACTATTAATTCTCCCAAACCAGTTATATACACCATAGGCATTATCAGTTGTTTGTGGTTTAGTAAAACACTGACACTATAATCGTATAATACAAACTTAATTATTCGCATAACGGTATATTAATGTAAGCGATTTGTAACTCCCAGAAGCTGTGATAGATGTCACGTAACTCAACTGTGTCCGACTGATTGTAGAACAAGCCAGCGGCATAATCTAAACAGCAGAATTTATCATATGTTAATTCGTCCAAATACAAGACATTTTTTGTTAACCTTAGTGGATCAGCATACACACGATCACACAGAGACAAACAAATAGTCACGCTTAAACGGGGTATTACTATTTGTAATTTGACTAAAATAAATGAGTTCTGAAATGTTTACAATTACTGGTGCTGTACATGCTGTCATTCAAATGTGAAACAGTAACGATGCTTACTCCTAGAGATATTAATTCATCAACTTTCGAGTCCGAACATGGCAGTCTTGGAATCTGATCGGTTTTGAAGGTGTATTTCCTCAATTGTTCTTCTCGCCATGGTTGTTGTTTTGGTTCCGATGTCGCCATATTTCTCTAGAGCCGACTGTTCCGCCATCTGGCGATTGCTGAACACGTGTTAGTTCGCTGAGGACGGAGAAGATGTAAATAAAACGATAATCCCAACCAATCAGCAGTCAGATTGTATTTAGTGCGGTCCTAGGGGATTTTAAAATTCAAGATGGAGGGCAACAAGGATGAAAGTGAGAGATGCATTAGTCTGGGGCTGAAGTATTTGCAGATAGGTAACACCGACAAGGCTTTAAAGTTTTTCATCAAGGGAGAAAAACTTTACCCTTCTCGGCGAGCGAAAGGTGTGTAGTACACTTTCTGTATAGATATTACAGTCATCAACATGTCGTAATGTCATTATATCCGGCTTAAAAATAAAAGCTATGTAGGCTAATATTTATTTTGTATTGTAGGTTCTAAAACATTTTCTTCTAAAAAAAAGTATTTTCATTTTGGTGTCAGTAAATCTGTCTATGAGTTGTTATTTATAGTTAGTAACATTGTCCCTCGTTTGATTGGCGAGACGCCCACATCGGCTTCTCGCTTTATGTCGCGTCATCCATCTAGATCTATCATTCTAATCTATGATCTTTGATTAGTGGAAATACGTAAATTACTAAATAATACTTGATTAGTTTTTACAATACTTCAATGAACAAATTATTATTATTTATAGGTAGGGTTGAAATCACTACAACAACACCGAATTCACTCATCGAATTGTACAATTACTTGGAGCAAAGCATTGCGTTCACAGTTTCAGACTTAAATAAAACAATGTTGACTCTAGCCTAGATAGATTTAGATCGACTATTGTTGTAGGTTGTATTGAAGTTGTTATCAGATAATTAGAGAGTTTTGTATAAACTTTAGTCAGGTGTAACAACATGATTACAACTATTTTTTGAGAGTGGTGATGGTATTATTTTATATTGCCCAACATCATGATTATGGGGCAAGTATTAATGTCAAACCCTGACAATGTTGATCAATTTTCAACCACAATATAAAGCACTGATTACCTTGATCCACCCTCAGTAACCAAAAATTCCACACTAAAAATCACGAAATATACCTGAACCGGAAGCCAGATTTGAAGGTGGGAAGGAGAAAACTCAAATGCTCTGATGTCAAATGGATGCTCTAAACTGGCACAGATTATAGTTTCTCTTGAGCATTAATTTCTGAGCCATACTGATATGGTTGTATATCATTTATGACGTAATTTTAACAAGATTATGCCATTTAGTTCTGGAATAATTCTTTGCTGACGCTTTTGTAGGGCTCTACAGACTTCAGGTCAACCGGATACAGTGATGTCGGCATTCAGGAGCTTCTGGTCTCTGTCTAGCTTCAAAGTGGCAGTGCACACAGGCCATTAAAAGTTGATCAATCAACACTTTGAACTGGATTATTTAATACGTGGGTGATCGTTTATTAATCTGTGTGTAGTCTGGCTATATTATGATATATTGCAATGTACTGTGGAAGTGGGTATCAGATTAAAAAACAATTATAACTATTAAATTTTCAGATAAAGACCACTGAAAATACTTCAATATTACATGCTTTTTCCCATTCGTTTAAACTGAAACTAACTTTTTTAACATTATCATACTCCAAAACATTGCCAATAGTCAGTGTGTCAACTTATGGTAGTTGACCTAAGCTAAAGAGTTTCCTCCTTGACTTCACTTCATTATCTTTGGAGGTCGCTCAGCCCATTTAGCCTAGCATGTGCACAAGTGGCCGTAAAATATCAATCATCATAGCCTAAGCTAGAGAAGTGAATATTTAATTAATATTACTATTAGTACGAACAAAAGTTCGGGTGGGCAATTTCATTTGTTTATGTGGCATTGATAATTCAACTATTTCAAGCACCACAATTCATCATTCCAATAATAAAGTAATTTTGATTATTTATATTTCAATCCACAGTTGTTATTTGTGATTTACTGGAACTGGCTATTTTTATTTGTGTATGTTAACGTTATAACAAGGTCATAGAATCAAGCTGTGATAGCGCAGTTAGTTGGAGCGTAGGACTTGTAGCTGAACAGTCGTGGGTTCGAGGCTCCATGAGCTGCAATGACGTCGTGGCGACTGGTTCACTCGTCCATAAAACAATGAGTACATGACAGGATGACATGGGTAATGCTTTGCGCCTATAATGGCAGCATGTGTTGTACACTCCCTTGGAGTTGATATGTGTGCTGGATGGAATCACGTCTGAGTCAGGGATAATAATATATAAATGTCATATATTATTATTATCTAACACAGGAATAAATGTCCATTAATGACCAATACATATTGCTGGTGATGACAGTGCCGAATTTAATAAGAAATCTTGATGACTCTTCTGTCCTTTGAATTCTTGCAGAGATGCATTGTAATTAAAATCCCTCCAGTGTGAATCCTGAAGCTTGATGACAGTAATTGTGTTCCAATATAAAATTATTATATAATAAGTTAGGTCATGTCATAAACAGATTTACAACTGTCATAAACCTGCCCCTTATATAGACACACACAGATATATAGCTACTCTTGCAGGTAAGGATTAGTCTTCCTTGAGTTTGCAATGCCAAATAGCATCTCAGAGTTTCATTATTGATTTGCATATTCTTTGTTTATGAAAAAATACTTTGACCCATTTATTATGAATCAATTAAGGAAGTTATGATTCTACTGTTGATCTATTTACAGATTTGATTAATCAAATAATTGCTAGCAGTGCCAGTGCAGCATCAGGTGAAGAAGTTCCCAGTCCCTCTGAGGCTTCAGCTTCTAATGGTAGTGCCGATGGAACAGAAAACCTGAGGCACAGGAGAACCAATTCATCTGCTGGTGCCGAGATGCATAAGGAATATACCACAGACCAGCTTGAAGCTGTTCGAAAGTAAATACTTCTTCAACAGTAATTTATGCCAATGCAAAATAGTGTATTAATTAAGCATTAAGAAACTAGGGTATTATTGTATGCTTGAGAAGAAAAGGTTATCCTAATCCTGGATGAATTTTGAGTGGGGGGACCCACCCAGATGGCGTATTATGTGTGGAAGTAAATCCCTCTTGCACCAGAAACAGTGCATTGTGTAATTGTTTCGCATAACACCAAAGGTACAACAATAGAAAGCTATTTTGTGTGAATATTCGCAGAGGAGCCATGAAGACTTACCTAATATTATAACATAACATTTGAAGTGGTTCCGTGTTTGATTTGGGCCGTATTTATTTTGTTGATTGCATTTTCTTTCATTGTTTTTAGCAATTTTATTATTCTGTGTTTATAATAGCTTACAGGTTAAGTTTAATGCAAGCTATCTCTTTGTAACTCATTTTAAGTTGACATAGTAATATCAGCATTTACCTGGGTATTGACTTTATTGGAGACTGAGAAATATCTAAATATCTACTCTCTGATTTTACATGTTGTTTACTAAGTTCAAATGATATTATGTACAATGAATGTTAAAGCAAGCATTCGTTAATGGTTTAGTCTGTTTTAATCAAGTATTTATTAAAAAAATCCTTGTAGACCTTTTAATTTCCAAAACCGTTACACATCAATATATGTCCTGTTGCTTAGGTACATTGGTGTATTTTATTTAAACAGCCAGGTGAAATATGTGTGTAGTACGGTTTATTTTGTAATCTTTCTAATTTGTTATATTGTATAACAACAGACTCAGAAAATGCAAGGATTACTATGAGATTCTTGGTGTGACAAAAGATTGCTCAGAAGATGATGTGAAGAGAGCTTACAAGAAGCTAGCCCTCAAGTATCATCCTGATAAGAACAAAGCTCCTGGTGCCACTGAAGCCTTCAAAGGTATGATCAAATGACAGCTTGTTTGTGTGTTATCCATCTGTCATCGATTTTCAGTAAAGGGACTCGTGAAGGATACTGCCATTTTTCTGTTGGTTCTGTATGATATATGTAGATCTGTATTTGCTGGAATCGACTTTCGCACATGAAATTTACAACTAATTTAGAGATGTTGCTTTTTTACTTCCTGAACAGGATTTATTTGCCTAACGTCGTCTTATTTGCTTCCAGTTTGGTGCACTTTATTCAAGTTTTATATATGTTGTATTATCTTTGTGGGGGCTCGTGAATATGCTTGATGACATAGCATTCTGGGATTTATCAAAATTTAAATATTAATTAATGGAAACTTCTCAATTGATTTTGATAACCCGTTTGCAAATATGTTACAGGGAGGTTTGGATTTCTGTAAAATGTTTTTGGGATTTGATGGATGTACATGTTGAATTATATCTGACAATATGTTAAGCTATCCAGTGCTGGTTTAACCTACCATTTGTTTCCCCTTTGCAGCTATAGGGAATGCATTTGCTGTGTTAAATGATTCAGAAAAGAAGAGACGTTATGATGAACTTGGCTGTGAAGCAGAAAGAGTCCCGAATCATCGTCATTCACATGGATACTATGAATATGATTATTCAAGAGGGTTTGAAGGTATTTTTTTTTAATTGATGATAAAGTAAATCGGTCAGGGAGTTCTTATTTCATCTGTATTAAATCTGTTGAATATTTATGCAAACTGTGGATTCTTGCAAATGTGATTCTGTATATTATATTTAACCCCCCAAAAAACCAGATCAACATAGTTATGCTTTTGAACAGGCTTTAAGTATGAAAAGAGTGCTTTATAAGTTTGGTATTATAATAATAATAATGTCACAATATTTTATATGTGCCTTTTCAATTTAGATTCTGTTTCTTGTTATGTCTATTTTTATCACTGTTGCTAGGGTTCTGTATAGTTTTTTATATGTAAGAGTTTGAATTGGAATCAATAAATTCACAACATTTTTATGTCAAAATTTGTATGGAATAATTTTTATTTATTTTGTATATTACGAATACTAATATTGAATTCTGTTTATTAAAGACCCTAAAATTTAATGCAACTGACGACTGAATGAAGAGTTGCTCACATGGCTGGTGTTATTTATTACGGTCCTGTTTGGAATAATTTCTTTTACAGAAATATGCTATGCTAGTGAAAAAATATTATTTTACACCTGAATGTTCCTTGTTTTACTTGTTGAAATATCTTCTCGGTCACTGGACACAATGTACTGATGACATTACTGGTATAGTGTAGCGCACTCAGTCAGTAATTGTTATGGTGTAGTATTTAATCATTATAATTTACGCTTATTTAAGTCTTATTAAATCTGTTTTGTCAGTTTAAGGATATGATTAATTATGTTTGTTTGGCTAATGTATAATAATTTCCTTAACCTTTCAGGTGACATATCAGCAGAAGAACTTTTTAACATGTTCTTTGGGGGTGGCTTTAATACGGGTAAGTTGTCACTTAAGTGTGCAGGTGTTCTTACAGGGTATGTTGACAGTAATATTTAGAGCTTACTGTATTACATTTGCTACGCTTTTCAGTAAAATCACTTGCAGTCATGTTTGGTTGCATGTAGGTATGAATATCCAAACTTTGTTATCATTATATCAGTGCATACCTTTATTGTGTACGAGTAATCATATTCACTACAACTTATTTTTAACAGGTCATGTTCACACAAGGCGAATGTATCGTACTAGATCAACTTATAATGACAGAGACAGAAATGAGGTGAAGTTTTAACAGTGGTAACGTTGGCGTGAGAAAGCATTTAAATTTACTGAAACATTGGTTTCAGGATTTACATTTGTTGCTAAAACACCATGAATTTGTTGCCCTTGTTATATATGAGCAAGATTTCCAGTTTGTCACCATCTTGTTACATTATTACTATCAAATATATTTACAACACTGACTTAACAAATGTATATTTACTAATCTGGTCTGCTTCCTTTCACTTATTTTCACAAGTATCCATTGTTGTTTCTTTTTATCATTCATTAGTAGCCATTGACTTTTAATGCATTAATTTCATAAACTGTGTGAAATCATTATTGTAATCGCCCAAGTAATTTATATAACAGCACCCGTTTAGAGTTTCATAGATTTGGCTAAGAGAATTTATTGACAGTTCTGATTTCCTAGCTGAAATTCCAGTAAAAGATTGTTTGTAGTTATCAGGCAGTTGTGTTGAGATTGTTCTCTACCACATTGTTGTTGTATGGTTTTCAATTTAAGAAAATAGTTAATGGAATTTGTCTTAAAGCTAATTATTATTGTAATAATGAAGATGAAGAAAAAACGTGAAATTGATCTTTTCAGGATAGAAATGCTTTTTGTGTGTAACTTGTAATCATATATGGTTGGTTTTTAGCAGATAATGAACTGTAATATTCGTCCATTTTCAGTCACAGTTTGCATATATGATGCAGATTATTCCAGTTATCTTCTTGGTGTTTATATCAGTACTCAGTGCTTTTCTAGCTCGGGAAAATGCCTTCAGTTTTCATCGAACTCAGTAAGTTCTGTGCTGATGACCGATCGAGACGTACTATTCATACGTCTCGATCTTTATTCAAACCCGTCGTGCTAAGAAACCTTACAAAGAAGCGAGAAATTTTGGTATTGCCGCAGTACATGAACATGGGCATGTTGAAGCCTTGTGAACTTCAGAGAGGGTCAATCTATTATTTTATTTCTCGAATTGTGCATGACTACGGTAGATAATATCCCAACAGTCTCCTAAACACTGTGTTACCCCATTTGGTGGATTTGTTATTGGTGTAGACTATTTCTACTTTTATTGATATTTTTACTTGTTATTTGTTTGTATTTTATCATACTTGGTTATGACTTTACTTTAATGCACAGTTTTTAGAAACCTTAATTTTGATATATATATATATATATATATATTAATTAATTAAAAACAAAACATAGTAGTTTCATTAATTGTATTATTTTTTAGACACATTCTGATCTATTGATTCAGGTTTAGTCAAAATTTTCCTGAGCCAGGAAGCACTTAGAACTGACTAGCACGAATATATTTAAATACGATTAACTCATCTACCTATATTATCACAATGGCACAAGTCACATTTAGCTGTAAGCTAAATGAGGCTAGATGTGCTTGATTAAAAGTTTGCCACAACAATCAGTGATAAATTTATCATTTGATGGATTGTGATATGATAATGATAATATGCAAAGACGCCACAAAATGTTTTGATAACAGAAAAGAGATAATCCAGCACACTGCACTGCTACGGATAGTAATGTAACACAGCAACTATTTTCACATACAGCACTTTCATTATTGTGTGGTGGCTGATTCTGTGTCAGTAATAGCCAGCTAGATAGCCACTTATGTAGTGTGTTTGCATGATGTCATTACAGAGTCCCTATGCTTTCCTTCTTCAACTGTCCCCACTTCTGTTCATGGTCGTCATATCATTGTTAAGTAGTTTTCTAGTCAATGACCCTCTCTGGAGCTTACAGAGAAGCCCGTAAGTATGTCATGTACAGTTCTAACATAGCACACACATACACGATCGCATGCACACACACACACCCACACAACTTAGATGTCTAAGCATTATTCTCGTAACCAATTTCCTCATTTGTAATTTTAGTCACACATTCTCTAAATCTAATTGGTTTACTTCTCACTGGATGGTCTTGTCTACACAATTATTTCTTGTTTCAGAAAGTATCATGTCGAGAGAACGACACAGAACTTGCATATACCTTACTATGTAAAGCACGACTTCAGTACCGAGTACAGAGGTAGCATTAAACAGCTTGAACAGCAAGTGGAAGAGGAGTATATTTCGAACCTCAGGTCGAATTGTTACAGAGAGAGAAGTTACAGTAAGTGGATTATTTTGGATGAAATTGGTATTCCGCCAAAATGTTGCTGTGTGCGTTGACGATCATATACGAGACTATTTTTATGCCGTGAGATCCACGATGCTCCAAAGCCGTATTTTTGGCCGTTAATCATTTTTGACCATTTTTCTTCGACAGAAGAAAGCATGTTGTGGCGTGCAAGAAATTTCGGAGATAGATCACTCTACCAAAAAGCACAAGACATGAAGACGCCATCTTGCGAGAATCTACAACGGCTGTATGGAGGGGGATAGCGGATGGTGTGAATAGCTCTGACTGTGTGATCCAGCATGTAATTAGTCCAATATCCTGTTGTTCTTGCATGAATGCAGTTCTAGTTAATATGCTCATGTTTTACATGGTGTGTGTGTGGGGGGGGGATGAGCAGGGAGCGGGTGTCTGTCATCTCATATGATGTACATTAATTTCACTGCATGCAACTGATCCTAAAATTGTGGGTCGGGGGGTAATTGTTAGCTGACAGTGAGCAGATGATTGGGTTGTTGTCCACTTTTAGAATATTTCTTTTATTTTATTCCCATCTCCCATAATTTGGTATGAAGTTTTAGCCACAAACCTGATTTTAGCCAGTTTAATGGCCATAGAACTGTTAGTGTAATTGCAATACACTGTCGACTTTCCATCATACATCTCAATTGCTGTGATGTGTTATAATGTTGGTCGGAAAAAGTTCTCTGGTCCACCACTCATTGAACCAACTTTGCATTAATATTAGTACACCCGCCATATTTGCCTGTCATAGCATATCAATGTGCAAGGAAAAGTGAGTAAGCATAATTCTGGTTTCTACTTTGTCATCGATGTGGATGTTATCGGGTGTGTTTTGTGAGTTCTCTTCGTACGAGGTTTTTGCGCCAGTCATCCACGTCATTCCACAAACTGTTGATGCTTCTATTGTCATCTTATGATGAGTGTGTTATGCGCATTCTCTAGTTAACTGGTCTGCAAAGAAACTGCGTCATTGCTACCAAAACACCATCTTATTCTGTAAGTCTGTGATCTCATTTATTCCGAAGCAAAGTAAATTTGTTTGTGCATGCATGTGTGTGTGTGTGTGTGTGCCACATACAATCACATCTGTGTACACATGTACCTTTAATACTAATGCTTATTAATTAGTATCTGATAACAGTCAGTCACTTCATATCTTATCAGTATATCGTACACGTTTTCTTTGTTTGGTCGTTTTTCTTTTAATGTTCAGAACATTTGCCTTAACGTTGACTGCGTTGATTTTTACGAGGTACATTATGATATCAGTTAGTATATCAGATGCCTTAAATCATCTGGTGATATTTAGCTGTGTAGCTATAGTAATGTACTCCTACATCAGCCTAACTGAGTTTAATTGTTGTCTTTTCACCAATACTACCTGCCGTATGATAGGTTTTCTTTGTCTGTTGAACGAGATGACTGGCGTCTAATGTAATGTGTGTGTGCGTGTGTGTGTTATAATATTCTGATATTTATATCGGGTTCACATTACTTGTTAATTAATTAATACTAAAACCATTGTCTGTCATCAGTTATTACATGATAATAAATAATTTCCTTTGTAATGTCCAAGCCTGTTCTAAACACTGATACTTTGTTATAATAATCCCTGTTTTGTGTGGTTTATAGGACGTACATACAATCAAACCTCACCGGTGAGCTTTGATATAACATTTGGCAACAATATAGCACACAGATCAGTTTGCTGCCTTTTTCATTTCGCAGTCTATGTACAGCAATAATCCTCTTGTAACAGTTGCCGTATTACACGCTTAACACTTTTGAACATGAGTTGTAAAATTTCACCCAAGTTTGATTTACAGCTGCAAATAAATAGACAAACAAACTGAATGAAGAATGTGAGATTTTATTGACGTGTTCCATCTGCAGATATTTTTATGTTTGTAAACTTTAAAACGGATTGATTTCAGAGCAGTTCGGAATGGTTTCCTTTAGTCAGTGAAGTATGAACTGTCTGTAAATCAAGATAATAAATTATGAATTATTTAGTGTGTAGATGTAAGTTAAGATATAATTTGTAAATAAAACAAATGATGTACATTACACTTCAGTTGTTCATTTTTTTTTAATTTGGCAGATTGTTGAATTGTATATTGCAACTTTTAATAAAAAGAAATCTCTGTCCGAATTGCTTGCTATATTTTTTGGGGGTTTTCACTATTTAAAAAAAAATGAGATGGTTGATGTGATGTTCACGTCTGTGCCAGAGAAAATGTCGGGCTTTAGACCTATGTAAATGATAGTTAAACACTGTTTGCTACTAAAGAAATGTGCGCCATCAATCTGAGAGATTTTCAGAGGTCACCAATACTTAGGGTTTGCACACACCTTTCAATGGTTCAGGCTATATTTAGTTGGGTTTTTTTTGATGAAATTTGCTGCAGTTTGGATAGAGTAATTTTAGATGTTTTATGTGCATGGCATACACACGTTGGTACCATCCTTTTTTTTAATGTGTACGACATCTTGTCATTTGATCAATTTATCTATATCTAGTTTCCTGATAACCTCCATGATACGATCAGTATCAATCACTAAATATCCTCATATACAGTATCACAAATTTGTGGACGGTGACTGAAATTCGTATGAGTTAATCACAGATAGGAGGTATTGAATACCAGATTAAGCCTGAAGTATAGACCATCTTTGATGTCGCCTAATTCATTATCTTTGAAAGTTCTTTTTTTAAAATTTAATTCAAGATGCGTCGTAAAATTTTACTGTTTTACGGCTTTGTGTCAAACTATGAAATTCATAGTTTCACATTAGGAGATAACTGCTAACCACGAACACTTCGCAAAAGGAATGAAATACGGAAACGGGAAGGAGGAGACAAATTTAATCAAGAAAAAAACCCCAGTGTAATAAGCTGATGGCTGCCATTTTAAACGTCTCGCTAAATAAGACAAAACCAGTCCAAGAAGCTGGTGGCTTCCATTTTATTCGTCTCGATATATATATATATATATATATACGACAAAAACATTGTCGGGGATAATATTCCCGAGAACCAATATATGCCACTGTACGTCGAATAGTCGACAAACTAATAAGAATATACTTAACGAAATAGCTGTCGGGTTCAAACACCTTTAATTATAAATAAACTGACAGTCCCTTGATACACGGCACGTACCAGTCGAAGTACGTATGGTCTCGTTGAATAATTGAGTCAATGATTATTATAGGCATTAACTACAAAACTGTCGTAGAAAAGCCATCTTTAGCAACTGCGAAGAGATACCAACGACATCGTCGGAGCAACTACAATTTTGAAGTGTCGACTCTTGGTACTATAACTAGTTAGTTACATATGGTATATGTAGGTTAGAAACTATATGCTGTACAAAATAATCTTGTCCTGGTGAGTAATTAAGATTGGCAAGTCTATCAAGAAAGACCAAAATGTTCTTCGTATAAACAACTTCTTGCACAAATACGAATATGTACAATCTTCCCACTGCAAATTCTCCGTTGTGAATGTTGTGTGTATATATATATATATATATATATATTCGCAGAAGTTTTAAAGCGCTGATTTAAAAGCTTGATTACTCCTGTGGACAGCTGCTTGGACATTCAGCCCCTGTAGCTAAGGGTTTAGAATAATAATAAACGAATTTTAATGAGTTAACATCATATTCATAGCCCCAAGCAATGTCATATTCACCATTATTTAAGACTCTTGTTAGAATATAGGAATATAGTTATATATATATATATATATATATATGAGAATACTCCAGCAAAATTGCCCGTATCTTTTGTGGTTTGGATGTGCAGCTGTAGGTTAAATCAGCAGAGTGACACCCAAAGATTGAGGCGAAGTGAAAAATGGAATAACCTTCAGACATATTAAGTCGAGGTTTGAACATGGATATAGAGATTTGTCACCAACCACGCTATCAATTTGGTCATGGAGACATCCTCATGACACAATGTGATGTTTGGTGCATTATCTAAAATATATTCCTCATGCGTATAATTACTCTCTATGTGTGTGTGTGTATAAATAATCAATTCAGTGAATATCATTGGTAGAAAAAAGGATCAACGAATTCATTTCTATCTGCTCACATACGATGTCCCAGATCCAGGAAATGTAACAATTTATTTCGGTTTTCCTTAGCCACGTCACCAAATCAGATGTCCGATTTCCGGCACATTACATAGGTTCCAATTCGCCGTTTCCACCTAAAACAAAGTACCTTTTCCAAGGGAGTATAGATTCACCATTTTCAGGTCCAGGAATATTATGTTCAAAGCACACATTCAAACACATTCAAGATTATTGTTATGTGCTTTATGGAGATACACAGTCACGTACTAATTAAGTATAGGCCTATACGTCGTAAACAAATTGCATGTTTAATCGATTCTGTATCCAGTGTAGGTTTCCCCCCAATACATTTAGATTAATATCTGCACTTATCAAAGGTTGGAATAACTGTTCAATGTGATATATATATATATATATATATATATATTAATAGCGATTGAAAGGATCATTACTATAATGAGTTTGGTGTGGGAGTGGTGAGTGGTATTATATATATATATATATATATTTGCAGTGACGTGTTAACAATATAATAGGGCCCCTGGAAAAGGAGTGCACTGAGGCCCCTACCTACACAAACACTCGCAACAACTTACAACATACATAGATGCACGTGAGCCCCCCCCGGGCAACTGCCCAGCTTGCCCATGCGTTAAGACGGCCCCGTACGGTTACTTAAGCGTGCTTAACATACACAAATTAGCATGGGCCCCTATGCTCGGCGGCCCCTATGCTTGTTGGGCCCCCGGGCAAGTGCCCATTGCGTTAATACGGCCCTGTTATACATGTCTAGAGTTCCAGGATGTTCCGCTGCGCTCTTGTGTGTTACTTGCCCTTCAAAATAAATTGTATGCTATTGTCGTCTGCCACGAGTTTGCCTAATTCTAATCTGTACAGGTAAACCAATTTGTGCTTCAATTTTAGCAACTATATCAGATTCTATCTTATTTTACTAATTTTTATGCGGTTTGTCTTCGTCAATTTACTTCTGTTTCTTTGCTCACTCGCGGACTAATGCATATGTGTCCAGCTATTTCCCACTTATTACATATTAATTTATATGCACGAAACAAAATTTTGTGTGTATATATATATATCAATGTGTGTGTGTGTGTCACATACAATCACATCCGTGTACACATGTACCTTTAATACTAATGCTTATTAATTAGTATCTGATAACAGTCAGTCACTTCATATCTTATCAGTATATCGTACACGTTTTCTTTGTTTGGTCGTTTTTCTTTTAATGTTCAGAACATTTGCCTTAACGTTGACTGCGTAGATTTTTACGAAGTACATTATGATATCAGTTAGTATATCAGATGCCTTAAATCATCTGGTGATATTTAGCTGTGTAGCTAATAGTAATGTACTCCTACATCAGCCTAACGGAGTTTCTCCCTATTTCAAGAGAAATGTTTTATCAGCTCCGACTGTCATTGCATACAGGCCTGAGCATTTTCCGCGGATTTCCGACAAAATTGGTCATTGCCGTGTAAATCCGTTAAGACAATCCAACTAAAATTGTAGGAAGGGGGGGGGGCGCAACCCCCTTCAACCACCCCCACTGGTGTCAGAGTTTTGGGGCCATTCTACATTCTCAGGCCTGTATATATACGTACCATCTTGGGCGTTAACTAAACTTACGATGGTTGCTTCATATGTGTCATCTGAACAACTCCAGTTTGTTCTATAGTTAGTACGTGTTGTGTCTTGAATATAGTTAGATATATATTTTACCTTCAGTTAGGAATATTTACCATCTGTGAATTACTCGATTAGCCTTTTATATAAAGTTCTTTAGTACGGTTTTAAGCGTCTTAAAGAATTCCTTATAAATATCCAAACTTAATATTAATACGCGATATTTATATTGCGCCTTATCCAGCTAGATAGCTGTTATAAGGCGCTTAATTTACATTATTATTATCCATAACTCAGACTTGTTTCAATCCAGCACATATATCAACTCCCAATGGAGCATACAACGCATGCTGCCATTATAGGCGCAAAGCGTTACTTAAACATAGCCATCACGTCCTCATTCTCACGTTCTCATTTCTGGCTGAGTGAACCAGTCACTCAGAGGCGGATTAAGACCCATAGAGGCCCTGGGCGCCCTTTGATGCCCCCATATATATATATAGATATGTGTGTGTGATTAAAAATATAAACAATAATAAACCATAAAATAAGCAGTAAGGTTTTCTCCCATCTTAAGAAAAAATGCAATGTCTTTGATCAGATCCTCAAAATTAATCTTACGTAACACTTCTGCTTCGATACATAGTAGAGATAAGGCAAGTCTGCATAGTTGTTCTGGTTGGATTTTTAATATACTTCAACTGAGAATTTGTGACTATTAATGTTAAAAATATACGAAAGGCAATGTCTACATTTGGAAAGGCACACTCAATACTGTCTTCTACAATTATTTTAAAGTTCAGCATGACTGAATCTTGTTTTTATATTTTGTTGTTGCCCTGAACTTATGGTGCACATATGAGTAAAGCTGCTGGAGCTCAGCTGAGAAATTAGTGTTCAAGTCCTCTGGGTAAGCATCAATCAGTCTTTGACAACACTGATAATACCTTTCAATTTCAGTAGATGATTAAGTCATTGAAGTGGTATTATGTGTGCACATCACTTAAAAAGGAAAATCTCTGATATTTCTTTGTATATCTCTCCTCTTATTCTCATTTCAGTTTGTCAACAATTGTGTAAAAGGTGGTGATACTAAATTTATCTCTAGCGTTCAGATATATTTCTGGTCCATCTCCGTCATTTGCATTGGTACCTTCTGTCTGACACGTTTACGAGTTCGAGCTGCCTTGTAATCAACATCTGGTAGCATTTCCTTTGTAGCTGTTTCATATTTTCATATTAATTGAACTCGTGAAGTACACAGTTGGTCAGCTAATGATTCATACAGATCTACACATGTTTTAAGTTCACATCATCATTCTGTAGAATTACTTTATGAAAAGTTTGCAAAATCTCATTCCAAAAATTCAACATAAAACTTAATTCTAGCTCTTGCATCTTATTTGCTTCTCTCCTAGTGTCTTCCTTTGGTGACTGGTCTTCTGCTCTACAATCTAACGTTTCTAATAATATTTTAAGGAAAAATTTCAAAATTGCTGCCGTTACCATAGCATGTGCCCCCTGGAGAGGAAGTGTAAGACACTCATCACCAATACAACCTTTAAGAATTTTCCACCCGCTGGTCGAGGCTGAAACAAGGGTTTAGAGCAAATGCACTGCACCTAATATTATTTATGCACTACACTGTACTTAATATTATTTAAGACTGGAAAACTAGCTGTAAGTTTTTGCTCAGTCTCCGATTACAAAAATTCATCGTCTCTTACAGGTGTTAGTGCGTAAAATATGTACAGGTATAACGTTGAGAGACAATCTAATAGTGTGTTGAAATTACATTGTATAATCGGTTATGTCATTAATTGGTTCTAAAAAGCCGCGAGGTAAGCCTGTTTTTGGCGTAAACCGGACGTAATGCCATAAAAATGCATTTCAATGTAAATATTGCACTTTTATATGCATTTATAATTTTTTTTTGTAATTTTAATAGCTTCTTTTATCCATTACCGCTTCGCTGAAATTTACTATATATACATATATATATATATATATATATATAGGTTACTATCAGTATTTCATTTGGGTTCGATGTGGTTCAAGACAGATCCATAGACATAGTTACCCGCACCTTGCCAATGCAGGTGTGCATGTGAGCACGTAGTTAGGATTTGAACTCCTATTGAATTTATCATGTTTGAAGCGCTAGGTTTTAAGAAGAGAAACCAATTTAACAAACACTCTGTTGTTGTCTATTTATTGACACATCTTCATAAATGAATGGTGCATTTTTCTTCAGATATTGGCAACAACAACAATATTACCTGATTAATAAAATATTTTCACAAATATAGTTTTTCACATTTTTTGCTTAATGTACATTATTCTCAAATTTTGAATACAATATTAGCGCTCACCAATATAGAAAATAACTAGTTCTTACATCAATATTTTGTTATGCTATGTATTGGTTGTGCGCTAATATTGTATTGGCGAAATGAACTCGATAACTTAAGGTCCTTTTTTTTTAACCATTTCTAATGTGCCAAACAGATGTGAAAGAAATAGTCATAAAACAAACTTTGTGTAAAACAATCTGTCAAAAGCAACATAAACATAAGACGGTTATGCAAAACAGTGATTCTTAGACTTTTAACCAGATACCGTAGTGTGACATTCCGCCGCATGGTGGCGCCAGAGGTAATTGAATCGGCCTATTGGATTTCAGATTAACTATAAACGATGTACCCAGGTTGAACGTATGATCGGCGACTCTATGTGCTGTTAGTTTTGTTACACCACAATATATATATATATTATAGCCGCGCCAGATATTTGTCTGATCTCGTGCTATCTCTAGTAGCAGTTTTGTTTACAGACTATAAAAGATCATATAGACATGGAACTCTAATTTAACAGCAACATCTTCAGTAGAGTGTCTGACCTCAGCTGACAACCGGACTATTTAACTCGATCACGTACATATAAAGTGGGGCTAGAATTTTTCATTTACATCAGACACAATATGTGATCCAGTACATAATAAAATGAACATACGAATTAAGTAAAATATAATAATAACAAAAAAATTGTAGTTTGTTCTTGTGGAGAGTTTCGAGAAGTGTATAGATTTTAAAGGAATAAAGTAGATTCGAGACTACACGAGTTCGGAGTTTTGAAAGAGACTGCTTAGCTAAGGCCGAGATCCGGGACGCCTGAGTCCCGGATCTCGGTACTTTTCAAATTAAGGAACAGATAATTTTGCCCGTGTGTACAGTTCTTGAAGCCGTAGATTCAAAATATTGAGTTCAAATTGATGTTTATTAATCGGAATTAATAATAGCAAAGTCAAAATTAGCTTTTTGTTTATTAATAGTTATCTAGCCTATATGAATCTTGGGATAAAACCCGAAATAAAAGTTTATTGATCTTGTTTTTTTTGGACATCGTGATTTTTTTGACAAGCCAACAATGCATAAGATTAGTTGCATAAAAATATTTGAGGACGTTTTCAAAATCTCTCCGACATCAATCTCTATTAGAGGCTCAATCGTATACGTCATGGACATGCAGGACTATACTAGGAATGGATAGACCTGTAATAAGGGAATGAAGACAAACCTATTTCGTAGAGTTAATATTTTATTACTAACAACACTGAAAACAATCCTTTTATTTCCTTTCCGTGCGCTTTGATCTTATTATTGTAATTTATAATTTTTCTAACACTGAACATTTCATCATCATCAGTTGTTCAAAATATCTTCTGTATCTCTGTCTCTATATCCTTACCGTATCCTGGATGTAAGTCTTCTTTGGATTTCTTTCATCCTCCAGTTGCATATATTCATTTACAAGATCCCTATCATATAGCCCCACCAATCGATGAAAATCACCCAATGGAGACAATACCCGAGAAAAGATATTCAGGTCAACAAGAAAAACGTTCTTGTAATTTGACTGGTATTTCCCTTTGGAAATAATTTAAGTGGAAACATATATATGTGAACGTTCTCTCACGTGTTGCCTCAGATTGGCCAGCTGAAGAATGTCAGCCAATTGTTTGGTAGCTGCATCTCTCTGGAAATCCCATGTGAATGTTGAAAATACCTCAGAACAACAGAAACCCAAACAGATATTGTATATATATATATATATAAGTATACGGAAATTGCTGATCTAGTCACCTAGAACGAAAGGCTTACCCTGTCCGACCATTTCACCACCAACTCATTTACAGTGATGTTTACAGACAACTTAATTGGGCCTTTTATCAAATGTTGATGGAAACAATGAAACGATGACACAATGAAAGGGGAAATGCCCTCAGCATACAGAACGTCCAGACTTAATGATGTCGACATGCCGGAGGAACGTTGTCAGCTTCCAGCGCTACAACATCCGATGTTACGATCGTAAATTAACATTGAGTTATACATAGCGCCGTGCAGTCTAGGCACCTGTCAACGACAAGTTTATGGATATATATATATATATATCATAGTTCGAGCCCAGTATGAAGAATGGAGAGAGCTGATGACTGTTGAAGAGTTCTGAGACATGGTCAAACTCGAAGTCGAGCAGATGTACGCGACTTTCTGACTAAGTAGACCACTAGTTTTTGCGTGTCATTTAGCTGGTATATACTCACCTATACTCGATATGATCAGCTACTAAAAAAAACCTCAAGAGATAGCAGTACATAATATCAAACTGGCCTTCCTACCTTTATCGGCTCGTCTAAATGTCTTCCAGACTTCAAAGAAGTGCAGCAGGTTCCAGCTTCCCGAGATGCACCGACTGTTTACAAAAAACCTTTGGTCAGGTTGGTGACGATTAAGTCATTAAAGACTGTGGCTACCGTAAGATGCGTCTCTGCTGTCCATTTTCTCATACTCCACGGGTGATGATGACTCATTAGGGTACCACTTAATTCTGAGACAAATTTATTTCGTCACATCATTCTCAGCCCCTGGATTATTATGGATAATTATTACTTGTACTGAGATAAACCGATGTGACACCCGACAGAATGGCATCTGTATATCATCTGAGGATGGACCTCGTTTGACGCATCACCTTAGTATAGCCGCCTGCTCGTTCATCACACGGTTAAAGAGATAACTATTATCATCATTGTAAATCATCATATCCAGTGAAGATATGCGCATATGTTCATCTATCTGTACAGACTTCCACTTTATAAGCCTAAGTAATACATTTATGTCTGGAAATGTTATATATATATATAAATTTATATTTTTTAAAGAATCTAAAGAAAACTTATCCCATCTTTTTAATCACGTGGTGATTGATGTTTTACGGCCACTTGTGCGTACATGGTAGGCTAAATGGGCCGAGCGACCTCCAAAGGTAATGAAGCGAAGTGAAAGATGAAAAAACCTTCAGGCATGCCCACGCCGAGATTCGAACCCAGATAGTAGTGACCGGTGGTCCAACGCGCTTCCAACTAGACCACGGAGGCCACCTTTTAATCAAGTAAAATATTTATCCAGCAAGCTGTTTATGCTACAAGATCATGAATCAAACACTGAAGATGGCACACACGTCATTTTGGATTGTTTGATAATAACTATAATAATAACAACAGTACGCGGCTAAGTAACTGTTGCACAGACGACCTAAGGGAATAGGGTAGACGTATCCATGGGATAACCAATAGCGCATTTGGTCACAGAACTTTAGCACCAGGGTTCAAATCCTCAGGTTGAAGGTCCCTTGCCCAATTTAGCCGGTGTGCCGAGTGCACATAGGTGGCCGTAAAACAACAACGTTTCACACATTCAACGCGAAGAATGGATAAATAGGCCACAGTTATGTGGAACAGCCGCGAAAGATGGAGAAACTACTTCCTTTATGTGACAGATAATTTGCTGAACTGGTCGAGCTGGATCCTACAAAACTCGTTGATCTCGTACCCCATCCGTTCAACTGGCCAAACACCACCAATAATGTGACAGTAGACCGGATTTGCATAAAACAAATAATTCACCAATTCCACTCACTGAAGCATTTACAATTCTCTTACAAAATCGCTGTTAGGAACATATCATATTGGTGGCAAAATATTCAGATAAATTCTTGAAACAATTTAAAAATATTAGTTTAATGTATTTGATAATGTATTTGAAATCAAATAGTTTCCATTTTTAAAAGCTCAAATGCAAATACTTGGAAAAATCTATTTAAAAACTTTCAAAAACAAATTTATTTAGCTCTATATGTGTGCACACACACACACACTGATTATATATATATATATATATATATATATATATATGAAAAAAATCTTATGGTTTTGGTGTGTCTTGTGTGTGCCATTCTGTGCTTTCTCAATGTAGAAACAATACAGAAAATTCCGACTTCGCGAATTAAGTAACGTCTGGAGTAGCACTTACCTATTATGGTGGCACATAGCAAGTCGACTGAATAAAATAACGCATTAAAATGATCAATTTATTGCCTACCAGTGATTTCTTCTACTAATGAAGTCCTTGGTGTGTTCACCTTCGGTGATGGTCTCACCTGGAACATAAAAGGATGTTCCTCAGACAGCCCAGTGGTTTGAGCATTGGCTCAGTCTACAATCTTTCGGATTGTGAGTTCAAATCCCACTCATACCTGTGTTTGTAGGGATGTTTCCCTGGGGGGAGCTCCCCTTGCTCAGCTATATGTACTAGGTGTGACCAGCACCGAAGCTAATTATACCATTGACTGATTGACTGACCTATACACTTGGAACATAAATATGCTCTAGCGACTATATATATACACCTATGAAGCCCATTTAGCGTTTATTGATGGATGAAATAGTCTACAGAAGCAAGCAAAACTGGATTCTACTTCACGGCCTAGCTGGATTTCTCCGTTTAGCGCACTATAGATTGAACCACGGCAGCGTACTAGCTACTGTAAGTACTAGTAAAATTGTTGAAAGTAAACTGAAATAAAAAGTTGCTTTAATGAGTATCCTTACAAATAGGAATCTATATACTTGCTGAAACGCCATTATGTATTACACTGAAGATGATGATGATTGATATTTTATGGCCACTTTTGTGCACATGGTAGCCTAATTGGGCCAAGCTACCTTCAAAGGTAACGAAGCGAAGTGAAAGATGAAACACCCTTCAGATATGCCCACGCCGAGATTCAAATTCAGGTGATAGTAATCTGTGATTCAACACGCTACCAGTTAGACCAAGGAGGAACCTTTATTATACAGAAGAGTTCTACACTTTTGATATCCGATCTGGTGAACATAAATATCTTCTCATTAAGATGCACGATAGAGTGATTTTATGAAAAGCTATCCAATGTGACCATATCAGTATAGTATTAATATATCAGGTACGCAAGCATATTTTTTATGTGACATTGTATGACATCATTCGAAGATACTCAGTCACGTATAACTGTTATGAAGAGCCAGTAACCATTACACAAAATATCGAACTAAAGTCAAAATACGCAAAACAGGCATTTCTGACTGTTTACATGAATACGTTATTCAGGTTTACCAGGTCTAACTAGGCTGATAATTTGTCTTGATGCCTCTCTCTCTCTCTCTCTCCTATATATATATATATATATATATATATATCACAGAAAAAGAGTACATAATACAAAGTATTGATATACACATACACCGATAATAATAAAGAGCTACTTGTAACATATATACATAAATCAATATTACCATGTATTATGTTATCTTTACTTCTCTGTGAGGAAAAACTGTAGCCCAATGGCTGTCTTTCCCACTGCTTCCTGGCAGTGATTATATTAATTAAATAAGGGAAATGGAATGCGGTACATAAAAATAATTGCAAACCAGCCAGAGATATACTTTAAAGACATTACATCGTAACTCATTCAGGTAAGATAATGCACGCTATAAATATATAATATCTCACGAAAATATACCAAGAATAATAATAATTACAAAACTTCTATTATTCCAATTAATAATTAGTCCAATATCCTCGAAAAGAATCGAGCTCAGTGACACACCTAGTACTAGTAGTAGCCTACAGGAGCTGGGCAAACTCATAGTCCAGGTTCAATATATATATATATTTCAATTCTATAGTGACAGGTATGATTAGTAAGCCAGCAGCATGAGCCTATTATCGGGGGGGGGGAGAACCAGGTTATAGTCCCAGTATATTTAGGCGCGATTATATCTACTCCTAGTTGTACATTACTACATTATTATTATACATACCGAACTATTCAACTTTGTTAAACAAATCTGTTGTTCCCCACTCCGCGCCACTGACTAATTAATCTCATGCCAACTTGGTAAACAGGTCTGTCTCGTATATATCCGCAACAAAAACACGATGTTTCTGAAAAAAGAAAGACAGCATGGCCTCAGACGAACGGCAGAAGAACTCCGCGGTAGAGCAAAAAGCTTTGTCTTCCTGTCTGGCTGAAGTGTGAAAAATAAGATTTGCGGGAACGTGCGATGTCTGAAGTATGATCTGCCGAGACGCGTGTGATATTATGTGATCTTCCTGGTTATTGATCTAACAGACGAGAACAGACTATCAGTGTTCACCGGACAATATATACGACATGTATAGTTAAGTGTGAGTCAGTGACCCAGCTGCGAACGTCACTATTTTGTCTTTTTCCGTTGGGTACGTTTGTGATGGTACGTGTTCAGAGACGAGAGTCAGTCTCTGTGTTATATATTATATACTTTTACTAACGGTGTAAGCTGTGGCCTATACCGTAGGCCTTTATTTTAAAAAGATTAAGTTCACGTCAAAGTGTAAGAAGCATTTATTGTCAATTTTTAGCTGATTGTATATATATGTGTGTGTGTGTGTGTGTGTGTGTTCGAATCTCGGCGTGGGTATATCTGAAGGTTGTTTCATCTGTGACTTCATTACATGTGGAGGTTGCTCGGCCCATTTAGCCTACCATGTGCACAAAAAGTGACTGTAAAACATCAATCGTCATCATACACTCAATCCTGTTGCTGACTACTTGATTGCACATAATACATTTGGGTCTAGATCCATCTAATTTCAAGAAACATTATCTCCCTGGATCAGAAGGCACACCACCTTTTATAGTGGCCATGTATCAATAATGCTTTAACTATTTCAGATAACTAATGTCACAAATAATCGTTGTCAACTTTGGCTATGGTGCAGTAACATATTCAGTGAGATTATAATCAACAGAAACGTGAGATGTATACTACTACTAGTACACCTGGTAGATTTCTGATTTGGACAGGAGCCATTAATGTGTGTATTCATCAACAACAATTTAGCAGATCAAATGAAGTCACTCTATAAATATTATATAACATGGAATGATTGAGTGAAGCGATTACAAGTTAATGTTTAGCTGTTGACTAGTATAATCACACCACCTTGCTGCAGTCAATGTGCACATTGTTACCAAGTAGCCAATTACATTCAGATGCCATTTGACGTGATTAAACTTAAAGTATAGCCATCTCTACCAATGACAGAACACCATTATTTGGTCCCACCCACTAAGTGTATTTTTAACTATGTCAGTGTGATTATATGATTATATATCAAACCATTTTAGTATTGACAATAAACATTAGTTTGAAGGAAATATCATCAATATAATTTTCTCATGGTTTATCACCTGTTTAAACAAGGTTTAACCTACTGCAGTGGATTAACCCAGTTTACACACTGATAAAACCCAACCCTGGATCATGTAAAACACAGTGGCATAGATTTTTCATATGCTAAGCAGAATATTCATGTCAATAATTGTATCAAATCATGCAGAAATACCTATTATGCTTTGCATGGTGTAGGAATGGTACGAGTTTTGATGCTACTGTTTATTTATGGAATACGGCTATATGACCCATTCTTACCTATGAAGTACAATGTGTGAATGTCACTCAACAAGTGTTATTGGCTTTAGAGAAATAAAGCAAACCTAGTTGCTGAAATCTGCAATAGGTCTGCATAAATGTCCTTAGATGTTAATGTCTGTGTTCCATGTTAAATCTAGAGCAACATCATTATATATAGATATATATTCCCAATGCTCACTGTGTCATTTTTATGTATCAAAGTATTAATATATGCAGTATAATGCTATCTTACAGTTGTAATAGTGTGCAAAATACATAGCCATGATAATGCTTCTAAACAGCTGTTAGGCCATTATTGTTTTAATACTTGTTTTATGGAAATTTACCTTTCCAAAAATTAGGGTATCAAATAAATCACTGAAAACATAGGGTCAGCCCAAAAAACCAGCATCAGAAATAGATTTCTAAGCTTGAAGACAGATTTACTGTAGAAATAACTGAAATAATTTCAAAGTGAAACTGACTTGTCACCATCTTGGTTTAGGCTGTGTGGTAGCCTAACCCACTTCCAGCGGTGTGTTTCAACTGATCGGCGGCTTTGTAAAACAAGTATTCAAAAAACAGTGGCCTTATTTTAAAGGTTATTGCCATGGGATATATGTTGATTTAACAATCAAGTTTCCATGAACACTGACGTAACAATGTTAGGAGTTTACCATGTTCCTGGAGAAGATTGTGGTGTACAATTATGTATTTAAAATGGGAATAACGTTAAGGCATGGCAATTTATGCCATTGTATATATCTAAACCATCATTGCTGACAATTAGCCACATCTTTTGCTTCAGCCAAGATTAACTTTTAAAATTTGGAAAAATGCAGGGAAAACATGGAATTTGTTTGCCTTCGTTCCAAATTTATAGCATTAGGGGTGGATGGAGGCGGTGTTACAAAAAAGTTTGTTCAACATTCAATTTTGGCTCACAATACAACAAAGAGAAATTTCTTAAATAAGGCAAGGAAAATACAGGTAATTTGATTTTTGAAATCCTGTGGGTACCCTGCCACACTACATTGTAGACACACATATATGGGGGGATTAGGTCTATATTAGTTTTCCACTGCAAACTTCCAGGTCAGTGTTGGAAATGAACCAAGGAACTTGTATTCATGGGATGTTTTCCTCTGGTATATGTCCCAGGTGTGACCAACACCAAGACTAAACAGACCACATACATATACATCATGATAGTCATCCTTTATGTGCATCTTAAATTTAATATCGGAGAAATCCTGCAATCTCCTGTGTATAGCGTCCACTCATGTATAATGCCTTGTTGACCAGAAAAAAATGTCAGAAAAACATAGTTTTGGTGTATATCGTGCACCCGTTGTTAACTAGAAAAATGTCCAAAAACCTAGTTTTGGTGCAGCTGGGCTTGGGCATCATTTTTACCGTAATCACGTACACCGTCTGCATATAATGGCCTGATATGGATTATGCTCCTAAGGTCCACAAAAAGATTAACGGTCATTTTTCACAACCTGATTTCCAATAGTAATTGCTTTGATGTTATATTTAATCACCAAACAGTGGTTTTTATTGAGTACTGTTTGTTTCCCCGTTCCGTTAAATATGACACATGTATAAGTGGAGATGTTTTGTTTACGGTAGTTTATTTATCTTCACACTTTGTATATCATTTGGTAAATGAAGGTGATAATCAGGTATTTTAATTAACGTGAGTGATGAAGATCAACTTAGCAAAAACATGTATCTGTTTGTCAATTTTCTTTTGGGAAAACAAAATGGACACATTTAGTTATGGTGTATACGATGGAAAACAGTGAAAAAAAGTTATACACAAAAATTATGGTAAACGATAAAAGTTAATAAATCAAAATGGTTCAGGAAATTTTGCAAAATATAAAACATCAGTAAAATATGAAATCCTCCTTCTGGTGCTTATATTATGCCTGCAACAATAACTCTGTTGATTGGTGGATAATATATTCTGCCTGAACCAATGTTATTAATAAATGCCCATAAATCACTTCATTTAAAACCTATTTAAATGGTAAAATAGCCGAATGCATCGGATATAGTGTTGCATCATTAAAAGCATGTTTTGATTTTGTTGTAGAATTTTTGTTCGTAATCCTCTTTATGTCCACATAAAAGTGGATGATATATATTTAAAAAAACATAACATGATGATGTATATGATTTGGTATTAAATATGTTAATGTTGCAGATTCTCCCATATGAAATAATTCTGTTATATAAATTATTAATTGCATTTTTAAGTAATTAAATAATAATGATAATTAACTTTGTGTTCCAGGTAATTATTCTGCCAAAATGCCTAACTGTCTTGTACCTGGATGTCCAAATAACTTAGACATTACCTCTCGCCGGCGGGAGATGAGCTTCTTCCAGGTACCTGATGCCGAGAAAAATCCGCGAAAGTGGAAGATGGCCGAAGGTTGGCTGAAATTCTGTGGCCTGGAGATAAATGGTTTCCAGTTTGGTGCCAGACGGGCAGTGATCTGTGAAAAGCACTTCCTGCCTGAAGACATGGAGATACTCTATCCGAGGAAGTCTGAAAATGTGTTCAGAAATCAACATCCTCCAAAACGTGTAAAGTTTGGTGCTGTGCCAAAGCTACGCAATGGCTGTGAGCCACTTCCCGGTCCGTTCGCTGAGAAAATCACCGACATCGATGAAGAGAAGCCAGATGATGCCAAATGTGTTCAGGAAGATGACAGTAAACATACCACTGATGATGTAGTTCCAGAGCTGGATAAACCATTAACCGTAGAACGTCAGGAGGCAGCCGAATTAGCTCGGTGGCCGCCAGATGTTAAAATTCCTGTAGCTGAATTGAATGCCATCCTTACTTGTGACATATGCAAAGGCTATTTCTACAATGCTACGACGATCACCGAATGTCTGCATACGTTTTGCAAGGGCTGTCTTGTAAATCACTTTTACAGGAGTCTCAGCTGTCCAAAATGCAATATTATGGTTCATCCATCAGACCCGTTCGTCAACATCCGACCTGACGCCATATTACAAGACATCGTGTACAAGATCTTTCCGCAGAGGCTGAAGGATGATCAACAGGCTGAGGTTGAGTTCTACAGCAGTCGAGGTCTGAATGCACCAATGAGCGGAGATGAATTCGGTGTACCACCTCCTCCACGTGATCCACCAGAAGCAAAGATGGTGTCACTACGATTGGACTATGCTGGAACCACGCCATCGCTGCCTGCTCACCAGACTTTAAAGAAGAACTTCCTTCGTATTCCAAACAGCGTCACGACGGGACAGATCATTAAGTTCCTACATCTGAAAATGGACATACCACTCAACTGCCAGGCTGCTCTGTTCATTAACTGCTTCATGTTGAGTGACAACTTGAAGCTTAGTAGACTCGAGGAGATATTCGGTGAACAGATACAGGATACGTGCAAAGACATGATATTCCTACAGTATGGTGTAATACCCAAGGGTAATTACTTTGATAAAGGTCTCATCCTCAGCACTAAATACCTATAGTGTTTCTTCACTGCGCCCTTTTATATTCTTGTGGGGACCTTTCCCAAAGGAAATGTCTTCTGTCCAGAAGTAATGCATTTACATAATGTATTATAGTCACAGTTGTACATCTGGGGTTGCTATGATTTTTGTATGATGATCGGTTTATTGCTAATTAAAGCTAAATTAAATTGATTTTCATTTTATTCTGTGTGTATCGGTAATGCTGCAAATATGATTGGTTAGATGATTAGTTAGTCTATGCACTGGTGACACACGGGACATGCAGCTGAGAAGTGATTATTTTGGGAAACATCCTACAAAAGTGGGTACGAGTTGGATTTGAACCCACAGTCTGGATTTCCAGTGCTCTCACCACTGCAGTATTAAAGTGGCTCCCATAGAGAGTGTGGGAAGAGATCGAGGATTAGCTGATGACTGACACCAGTTTATAATGTAAGATTCGTCCTTAGGTTTGAAACACCTCCCTGACAGACTAATCACATCCATTATTGTACATTTGTTTTTTCGTGATAAAAAACTATCTTGTCTGTACCCTGGAGTGAGGCTTTTTGCCGCAGCACAGAAATTGAAAAGAAATACTCGAGCCACTTATTTAGAATCTTAAAATTACATTTAGACCACATCAACGCTTTTAGAAGTTAGGCTTGTTTTAATTGTAACCATCTAACTTCTAGATTTGGGAAGTAAATTTAACACACTTGAGAAGTCATTCCTCTATGGATGGTGATCCTGAGAAAATTGATTTGATCTTTAATGACATTTGTTGACATTAGTTACTGTCTGTTCATATGAAATGGATCAGTTTCTTCTTACACAAACGCCTTCAGAAAACGTCCTCGTCTAAGTGACACCTATTAAATATCTTCTTCTTCATCCGTAGTGATGTAATCTTACAAGTTTGGACTCTTTGGAGTATATTGATAAATTCTCATTTGTGAAGTGTCAGTTCATATATTGTAAGCTACAATACTGGTAATACAAGTTGGCCATATTATTTGTTCTAATTTAATAACTAATAACTTTTTCAAGAAACACTGTAGAATAGATATGCCACAGGCTTGTCTATTATTATTATTAGCATACAATAATTTCGAGTGCCAGTATCACATTTTGAAAGATTCGGATAAATACAACTCTGGCGAGGAGTATTACTATCATTATTAATTACCTTTCCCCGAAACTAAGCTTCAGTGATTTCTTCCTGAAGCCCTTTCAGTCACTTAAGCAATGGATCTTCCTATGCCCAATGTTCCCTGATATTCCTGAATTGGACATAGAATTATTTTCTTTACGTGGATACGTTTAATAATAAAGTAGATTTGATCAAGCATATTTGCCAGCAAGAGCATTACTAGAAGTTGTGCACAAAAACCCTTATATGACGTCCCTAAAATTTAAATACAAAAGGTGATGGGTGGATGTTATTTGTGTAAAACGGCAGGGCACCTCCATGGTCTAGTGGTAGCATGTTGGATCACGGATCACTTCCACCCGTGTTTGAATCTCGGCCTGGACATATCTGAAGGTTGTTTCATCTTTGCTCCATTACATTTGTAGGTCACTCGGCCCATTTAGCCTACCATGTGCACAAAAGTGGCCATAAAACATCAATCATCTTGTGTAAAATGGCAACCTTGAACAGGTGAGTCTCGTTAGTGAGTGACATATCTAGCCTCAGTGTGAGCTATGACTGGCTAGGTGAGTGGTTAGTTTAGCCCGGGCTCGTCTACCTGGAATATATGGCCATGGGGCAACTTCCCATAAAAATATGCCACAAAAATATAGATGGATGTGTATTAAGAATGGGCTTAAATAGATGATCCAGGCAGTTCTGATCTCCAACAACTTGTTCCATGTAATGTAGCATCAGCTTCAATTATTAAATACCCATTCACCATACAGCTTTAGACATGGGATATGGATAATAATATTTGAGTGATTGTGATGGAAAAGAAATCAGACAGATCTCCAGTTTCTCCTTTATTGAGAGGTATTTAGATGTCTGTGAATGAATAATTAATTTGTCATCTTTGTTTGCATGTTTTTCTTCAGTTGGATGATTGTTTCTCAAAGTATTTCTTCTCACTTGAGATAATTATGGGGAAAACATAAGTTTTTGATGGTATTAATTACCGGTGTTGTGAAAAAAGGAAACAAAATTGTTCCTTATCATTACATGATGAAGAAGAAAAATACCTGTAATTAGGATGAGGAAAAGGTTTGATAATTATCATCTCAGAGAAAAAGGTTTTCTCTCCTGATAAATTTTGGTATATTTCCTAAAATTGCATTATAAACATTTTAGGTTCGTGAGAAATCCTATCTTGGAAACGACTGAGGATGTCATATTTTTGTGAACTTACCAGAATGGTTTTTCTATTTTTGCAAAAAATGTTTGTTGGAGTTTCATACGTTATTAAAGGGCAAGCTTTTACAGAAAATGGTCGAAGTGGATTCGTTGTTTATATCGATATTACGTAATGAATTAATTGTTCGCATGTTTTCAGTACTGTTAACAAAAATGTTTATTAACAACTAACAAAGTAATGATATCTTGCTGTATATATATATATATAAACACATTAATTTATCACAAAATACAGAGAACTTCACACACTTTACTACTGTTACTGCCTGAAATGTTTTAATAACCATTAAATCAAGATGAAGGCGTGATTACGTTAATGTGCAAAAAGGAGAGTGAAAAAGATTAATTTCTGTTTATGATACCCTGATTTATGGCTTCAACAGATTGAGAGTAAGTAGGATTGGACTAGGGACAGGTTGACAATGTAACATCCTGATACTAGGATCCAGAATCATTTTGATCTTCGTGGTAAGGACTCGACTTCAGTGCTCGTAAATACATCTTCTCTTCGGTAAGAAAGTCTTTATCCTGGATCAGACAAAGAAATAACATTCACTCATATTAGAACAGTTACAGATAGAACACATGTTCATAGTAATATGCGACGCAACAGGACAGTATAGAAATATAATTATGATTTATTTTGGTAGTAAGTGAGGTGGATGAGAAATTACAGAGGCATACCTTTTGAGCTGTTCTGCGCCACAGTCTAACGAGTTTATCCATTTCTATTGTGGCCGATATACTCGTGGTCATATCATTTTGAACTTGATTCTGTATGTCGGGAGTTAATGAAGCAAACAGATTCTGTGCTGTCTGCGTCATTCTGTATGGATAGCCACCTGTAATTTGTTTTAAAATAACAGTTCATTATTGATACAAAACAAACACTGTTTAGACACCAAACAATAGGATTTTTGTTTTGTATTTTTGAAATGCAGAGGTGTCGGTATGAGGTTGTGAACCTTGGACAAATCCAGCCAATGTGAGGCCTTAGATTCACACACACACATATATATATATATATATATATATATAACTACATTATCAAAGTTGGGGTCTGTGGAGCTGGCCAAAACGTGGAGTCCTGGACAGTCATCCCATTGATACATCTGTACTCAAAGGTAGTTCTTGTTCTAAGAATACACAACTTCCTCATTTCTGTGAACTTACATCAGTTTTATGTTATGAGTCTATCTCCAATCTTGTCTTTTGTTGACGGTCAAAAATGTAAATGTTGTTGTTTTATGTACCTGGTAAGCTAAAAGGGCCAAGTGACCTCCATAGGTATTGAGGCGAAGTTAAATGTGAAACACACCCTCAGCTCATGAAATATCCTGGGTCGGGTTTGAACCCAGGTGTTATAGATCTGTGGCAAAATGCACTATTAGTTTAGGCCATGGAGGCGCCATGGTGGAAACAAATTTGCTAGTTTTATTTGTTCTGCAGTAAACAAGCAACCAGAAATGTTGAGTACATACAACAACAGATTGTATCTCCTTAAGTCGCCAAAATTAAGCATGCATAGCCAAGCCATCTCACACAAGTCACAGTTTCTTTCAATTTATGCTTTCAGTGGTTTATAATCATAATAATAATGTACCTTTTTCTTTTCACTAGTGCTTCGTTTTCATACATTCATGACCAACACATGATAGCTTTCTAACAGTCTATGAGGACAAATGTGAAACTTTACATCCATCGGATTTGTTTACATGATTTCCAAAAGATGACAACTAATGTGTGAACTTTCCCCCAAAATCCTAAATTGTATATAAATTTAAACAAAACACCAAATTGAACAACAAACATTCTTGCGTGTATAAATGCTAAACAAGAAAAAAACATCTATTTCAACACTGCTAGCAAATTTAAAACACTGAAAGTTTCCGTTATCAGGAGTGACTGTTCCAAGCCCCCCCCCCGAACCAAAAATGCCACTGAAGCCATGCATCTTAGTGTTCTTTTAGGTTGGTACACATTCATCCGATATTAACACATTTTCTCATATAAATACAGCTGAAATGTTTCCACTGCCAATGTGTATAAAATAATAGTTTTGCCAATAATTTGTGTTCTAATTCTGTATATGCAATCTAATGCTAAAACATCAACAAAGAATATGTCAACAAGGAAACACTTCTACTCTTGAGTTAATTATAGTTTTAAGTACCAGTAAGTTCATGGAAATTATAACAAATGTGTCATCTTTTCCCCAGAAGGTGTGTGGATGAAAGCTCTTAACTAAAATAAATGTGATGTAAAAAGATTTTAACCTAAAATTCTCAAATACTGTTTGTGGTTAGTAAATGCTTTTTGTCATTTTGGTATGATAAATAGGATTAAATGTGTATAAAATAGGGATACATTATTGCAATATACATCTAAACTGAAGTAAGTTTTTGAAGTAGTTTTGTTTTTATTGGAGTTATCTTTTTAACAATACTCAACAAAGATGATTCCTTCGTAGATGGATTATATGTGATGCAATACAATCTCCGAATAAGCTTATACTCACTGGCATTATTATCAATTATAAGTTACATTATGTGGCATTTTGTGAAACAAACAAATCAGCGAATGTCTGATAATTTGTCAGTCTCCATTTTCTGAATACTCAAATGATGATAACTGTGCTCACCTTGCATGTCAATGTTAGCATCCCTAACTGGTGTCCTGCAGTTAACACACAACATGGCCCCTTGTTGTTTTTCGAATTCGTGTTTTTCTTTAGCCAGGGATAATCGTTCCTGAAAAAAATGTCAACAGTAAATGTTTTAGATGTGTTCAAAAGAGGTAAAAGAATGGCACCATGTGTGGCTCTCTGTGTAAGATGTGAAATAAAAATATATAGTATCAGATTGTGTAATGTATCAGTGTTTTCCAAGAATGTACAATGTTTGGTTATGTGTCAGAGAGTTAAATTTAATGGGGGGGAGGGGGAGGAATTTATCTGCCTACCTTTGAACAATATCGACTAACAAATTTATTATGTGAACAACAGAATTTATATTTTTTAAGCATTACAACATAAAACTACTTTTGGTCACTGATAAATAAATATTATCAGGCATAACTTCTATTAGGCTAACACAATTAATGACTGAAATAACTGCTCTAAAAGTTAATATTTATAACTGTGCAATTTCCATTAGAGCCACATTATCATAAACAAATATAGAAATTGTGGTACATGACGAAATATGAGTATTCTGTGATATTTGTGATGATAAGTTAATTTCTCTTCAATAAGAAACAGTAAACATGGATATTTTCATTGGAGACATAACCACGTAGGATATCATCAAAATACCAGGTCTACTGGACAATGGAATTATATACAGTTATACTCTGGCCTACATCATTAATTGGTTCTAAAAACCACGACATAACCTGGTTTTTAACATCAAATTGGAAGTAATGCCTTTCAATGTAAATATTTTATTGTATATACATTTTTGTATTAATGTGTTTTTATTGTATTTTAAATTGTTTTTAGCTTCTTTTATTGCTAATTTATTTATTTCACTTCCTTTTATTATGAAGTAGGTGACGTAGCTGAGTGACGAAACGTCGGACATAATGACATTCACTGAACTGAATTTTACTCTAGAAAAGTGATGTAAAGGTGAATTTAATGTCGGCTAAAAGACGTAAAGCAGAGTATTGCTGTATCTGTCAGACCTTGTGAGGTCAAAATGACCATGTGTTAAAGCTGCCAGTTGATCTCAATATCACCAGACCTGAATCTTTACCAAAGTTGACAGCTGATGATGTCAGCCATCTTTGTACAAAGACAGATCATGATCGTGTGCGACAAATACATCTTCACACCAATGTTTACTAGTTGGAGTAATTAACATACTGATCTAGTAAATTTAGATATAAAAATCATGTTGACTTATTGGTTATCCAAATTTACATTTGGACTCCATCAGACCTAGTTTCAATTCATATGTATGACTTCTATTTAATCCCCGGCTTTCAAAATTGCAAGCCAATAATGGCTGAAATGGCAGTTATTTTACATTGTGTGGCTACCTCAAATGAGAGAGATGCATGTGGTCTGCAATTTACTGCTTCATCACGAGTACTAATTCTAAAATAAATTAGAATTACAACAGATGACATATTCGGTGGAGAAAATCTTGCCAGTTGCCTGGTTGAATGAAATACTTCTCCTACTACAGTGCCACGGTCGAAATTTGAACCTCCGACCTCCCACACCTTGTGACCATGAGTAATAAAGCCCCACGCTCACACTCATGAGGTCAAAGAAGGGGTCAATGGTCTAACATAAATAACTCGACAGAATAAACTCATAATAACACATTACGGATATTATTCTACATAATAAACACAGAATGTGTTATGATCAGTGTGTGTCAAAAAGGTTTGTTGGATATGAGCAGCATCTATAAGGAGTAAAATCTGCCTCAGAGATTGTTATGTCAACGGGTGAAATGTCATATTATGCAATCCTGTTTTACTGTTTTTTCTCTATAAAACTAAATTAATGTCAGCTGATTTGGGAAACCATTTCATGAGCACTGGAGACCTTGAACTCAAACTGCACTTTTGTTACAAACTGCTAAAGTAATACAAATTTTAACTAATACAAGTGTTATTTACCAACAATACTGACCTCAGCAATCTGTCTTTCTCTTTCTCTGAGTATTTTAAGTTGTTTATTCAATGATTCATCTTTCCCATTCAATTCTCGTTCCTTCTTCTGAGCAGCCACGAGTGCTGCCTGACCTTCATCACGCACCTGAGCAGCCTTCTGTCAAATGCAATTAACACTCATGTCATGGAACGTAATGACTTATTATTCATAAGATAAAATATGAATGTGAAATTTGGTTGATGGCCAATTTTAAGTGTATAATGGGCAAGCAATCTTCAGATGTAATGAGATCAAGTAAAAGATGAAGTACACTTCAAACATAGCTGTGTTGGGATTTGAACCTAGGTGTTATAGTTGTGTGTCCAACTTACACTACTACCGGTAGTTTGCTCACAGAGGTGCCTACTCAGAAGGTAAAGGTGTGTAGTAGCAATATATTAAAAAAGATAACATAATATGGATGGCCAATATATATGTATATTTATGTGTGTGTGTGTGCACACATGTGTATATATATATATATATATATATATATATGTGTGTGTGTGTGTGTGTAACCATAGTACAGTAAACTGATGTGGACTGAGACCCATTATACCTACAAGACAGAGTTCTTGTATGTCATGTGACTTCTGGTTAACATCTTTGGCAAGTTGCTCTAATTTCTCTTTCTCAATCTGGCAAAAATAAACATTATATAAGACATTTTTATATAAGTTATGTGGCTATTTTCATTAATTCAGTATCAAACATGCCATAATATCTGGTCTACACTCATACTGCACAGAACAAAACAATTGTTGTCTCAATTTCTGGTACAAAATTTGTCAAATACTCAAGCTGACCTGGAGCTCTGAATTGCAGCTATTAACTGATATGAAATAAAAGCTCTCTTCTTATTTTATGCTTCAGTCAGATGAAAATAGAGCTTGCTACAGATAGTTTAATGAGGACATCATCAGAAATAAAAAATATGGGGTATACTATTTTTAATTACCATTTTTTTAAATTAAATGCCATTTTCAGTGTGTAGCAGTATTTTTAAGTGGAACTTTTACTTTGTCTAATGGTAATTATCTGGGTCTGGCATTATGTACCTGTTGTCTTATTTTGTTTGTTCGTAAATATTTACCTGAATTGTATGCCTTTCTTGGTGTAGTTGTTCTCTTTCCATTTTTAGTTTCTCTCTTTCTAAAGCCAATTGTTGAAATTCAGCAGCTAGACGTGATTTTTCTTCATTTACAACACGCAATGACGCTTCCAATTCCATTTTATCCTAGAGTATAGTAAATAATATATAATATGACTATAAACATAATATAACATTAACAATGATTATAATAAGATGGTTGTGATGATGTTAATGCAACTGAAAAGACCTTTTTATTAGCTATTTATATTTTTTGTTACTCTATCTTAATTATGAATGATATGAATATATATATATATATATATATATATATAGATAAGCTACACAATTCTGAATTTATTTTCCCCTTTTAAATGCCCTATACAGAAACCTTTGACAAAATAAATTATTATTGGTTATACAAAACATACAACCATACGTGAAAGAATCCATGCTTCAAATCTGCCACTAAACCATCAAAATAGATTGATGATAATAATAATAATGTATATTTAATAGAGCACCCTTACTAGCAGGAGCCATTCAAAGGCGCTGTAGAAATAATATGTAATATAATAATACAGCAAATAATATGTCTGTAAAACTCTATAAGAGATTTATATGATAATTATTATTTATCTGTGAAAGCAACTTTGAACAGGTGTGTTTTTGGAATGGATTTTTTTAATTTTCAAAAGACGACGCATTTCTAATATCTGCTGGTAACCTATTCTTATAAATCAATCTGTACACTCATAAACCCCAAAGAAGAGACACTTTCTGCTGAACAATCCATAATTATGGAAAAGTATGTTTTTACAGTTATGATACATATTTTCTTGTTTTCTCATATCAGCGACATATAACATTTTCTTGCTGGCCAGCAGGAAGTGTAATGGATACTTCATTCATATGATTTTTAATTTGCATAATCAAACATAAACAAAATGTGTTCAGCTATGAATAATTAACAGGTTGTCAATGTAAACAAACACTGACCATCAATAGAGAAAAAATCATCCATTTTTATACATTTGTGACAAATTTGGTGCATGCAAGTGTATTGTCTTGCAAACAAAGCTATACATGTTACTTCTAACCAACAAAACCATAATATATTTTCTGTATATCACTCTTCAAGAGTGGATTGCTTTAGAAATTAATGGAATTATTCTTTGAATACTATCTAAGAATTTGAAGCCAAATTTCTTATTGTCTTTTGTGACATTTTACCCTTTTCACTTTGACTGAATCGTTCAGTTCCTCATCAACTCTGAATCTCTGCTTTATGCTGAACTGTGCTCTCTCCTCAGCCAAGGCTTGTCTTTCTTCAGCCAATCTACTCAAAACTGTCTTCTGTTCTTCAATTAGCTGTGTCTACACAATAAAAAACATCATCAGTGAAGCATTATGTGTGCTTGTGGAAATATATATATATAAGAAATGAGAAATTTTGGGGGTTTGCTGAAATTCAGTTCTTTTACTGCTCCAAAATCAATTATGTGAACTATGTAAATCTAGGAAGAAAATTTAATATTGGGGGTAGGGTATATAATGTGTTGGATGCAACCCAGACAATTAACTGATGATTATTTTTGCTATTAGATATGGTAAAATTTAATATTGCTCACACAGAGTGTTGTCTACAATTAAGAAATGCCAGAGGAAGTCCTAACCCCCCCCCATCACTCTCATTAATCATTAGACTGTCCTCTCATGCTGAAATGTAACCCATGCTAAATTTCAAGCGTTTTCTCTAAATGTCACCCTCATCACACACAGTCACACACACACACAGTCACACACACTCACTCACTCACTCACAGACACACACGCTATATATATATATATATATATATATACACACACATACACACAGACATATAAAACCATTATTACTGCCATATATAGTGGGGATATACATTATAATGTCCCATTGTTTTGATGACCCAATATTCTAACATCCCACTGTTCTGACAACCCAATATTCTGATGCACCCCCCCCCCCATCCCCACATTCTAATAACACAATGGACACTCCAAAACTACAATGGTTATAGCATGCTGTTAGAAATCATCTGGTCAGGGTTCGGATTAAACAAAGATTGCTGCGTCTGTTGAATTTTATCCACACAGTGTCACCCTGAGTTATATGTCCCAAGTGCAACCAATGATGATGCTAAACAAGCCAGTCACTTAGTCTCTCATTCTGACAACCTAATATATTGACATCACATTGTTGTGTAATATTATAATATTATAGAATATCTGTCTAAACAATGAAATGTGAGAACACTGGTCTGTTAGGACAATGGACCATCGCAACAATGACATGTTCCCTAACTAATTTACTGCACTGATCAATAATTAGAACTCAAGGAAATGAAAGACACTGCTGACCTTTGACCTCCCCACTTCAAGCTTTTCCCTCTCAACTTGTTCTAGAAGAAGCTCACGTTCTTTTTCAAGCGCTTTCTGTCCTGACTGTAGTTTGCCCTCTTCTTGTCTGACCCGCCACTTCTCCTGTGAAAAAACACAAATTTAATGACAACAGTAACATTAATAACAATGTCCACAAGACAGGTTGGTTTTTACACAGCTGGGTACCTAAAATGCTGGAGACAAAGGGAATCTGTTATATAATGCTTCCCTGCTGGGACTTCTTTTCGTTCGCTTGTTGACTAACATAGTCATAATAGCTGTGGTCTATTAGAGTGTGCCATGCAACCCAATACCTCTGTCTTCAGCACTCGAGGTTTCTGTTAGGGTAACCTCATCCTTAGTCCATATGACTATCAGTCTAGACTCTACCCATTGATCAGTCCAGTTTGGATATCCCTAACAGAAGCCAAAGCTCCTGATGACATAGCTCTCTGGATCACTGAGACATACAAGCCACCCTCACCAAGTCAAGAAACGGACTATGAGGAGGCTTGTGGGAACTAATTCTCAATAAATTTAAAATTTGTAATAGATGGCATAGTTGGTAGAGTTAACTTTGCCAGTTATAGGAATTAAATACTCCCCCTACCATAGTGCTCTGGCTGGGATCTGAACCCTGAACTCTCACACACCAGAATGATGATAAATGAATTCCACGCCCTTTCCCACTCAACCACGGATGTGATCTTTATAAAGTCAGGGCATTTACAGTTTTGACAAGTACGTCATAAATGATAAACAACCAACAGAGAGATCCACTAGTAATGATATTAATAATTTAATAATAAAGATTTAACGATGATCCCTTAGAAACTGGAACCATTCAAATGTACTCTACAGCAGAAGACCAATATGTTGTACCTAAAACATAGACATTTGGAGCTATGAAAACTATCTGAATGGTCCCTCTCCCAGAAATAAATCAAAGTACCTTGACAAACATTTCATAAGATGATGGGCTTCTAATCTCTTCAGGTAACCTGTTCAACAAGGGGGGGGGGGTTCTGCTACACCAAATCCTCAGTCACCATGACTTGACTCAAGACACAAGCAATTATTACTGAATCATACTCAACAAGCAGGAATTTATTATAAGGCTGGTAAAATATTGAAATGAATACACTGTCTTAGTGACAGCCAACTTAGTTTTTATCGCATGAATTATACCATTCCATATTATGCTCAGCACCTAGACCATAGTCTATACAAGATGTAACAAAGTTAGGGACTGTAACAAATGCTTTTTCTGTGAAAAATAGTTGTAAGTCATGGAATTTCTTCAAATAGTAGCAGACAGCCATATGCATATTGATAAGACATGATTATATATATATATATATATATATATATATACATATTAAATAACATCATAGTAACATTGCTTTAAAAATAAACAAAATGTGTGACCAGTTTTAAAGGAATTTATGGGTCCTGATATCTGCCCAATGGAAATATGATGACTGTCTCTTTACTGAGATTGACGGAACAAAAACTTTCCCTCTTACATTTGACCAATACATTTAAGGACAACAAAAAACAACAACAGATCGTCTCAATGGCCTAACTGGTAGCACAGCTGGCCACATATCTATAGCACCTAGGTTCAAATCCAGGTCAGGCTATGTCAGAAGGGTGTTTCAGCTTTCAATTTGCTCCATTACATTTGTAGGTCACTGAGCCCATTTAGCCTGCCATGTACACAAAAGTGGCCATAAAACAGCAACATTTAAGGACAACATTAATGTACTAACTTCCTCCATTTGTCTCGTTTGTTCAGTCAACTGGATCTCAAGTTTGGTGACAAGGCCCTGTAACTTGGCATGTTCCTGTTCATTCTCGTGTTGCTGTCGCTCCAGACGTTCCTGCATCACTGAATAAAGAGATAAATTGCTGTATATGTCAAGGTCAACTGTTGAAAAACATAGAAAATGCTTCTAATGTAAATGCCAAACAGAAATCAGAACGTGAAATGAATAAATTAGCTGAAATGTGTGTGTGTGCACTCACATGCATTGATACATTTATATACATGCACATATGTGGAGAATAGAAAATTAGGTTAACAAGTGAGTGTGTATAAGTGTGTATTATCTGTTAATAGAAAATATAAGCTGAGATCAAATTTGAATAAATCTTATCTGAATTTTCAGGCAATGATAGCATACTTGATAGGAAATATAACCCATCTCTTTATTGTTAAAAACAAATTAATATATTAGTCTACCTTTCAGCTGTTGGTCTTTATTCCTCAGAGATGTTTCTCTTTGGTCTAAGTGAGCTACATGTTGACCTGAAACCTTCTGTTGGAGATCATCCAAGTTACTGGCATGATCCTCGACTCTGCTGATTACGGCTTGCAGATGTCTGAAAATGTAATAAAAGCACATGTCCAGTGATCATCAATCATAACATATGGTACAAAGGTTGTCAAAATACAGTCAACTCATAATTACCAAGCTAAAGATACCAAGCTAATTGATTAAAATTCTGACTATTCACTGCTTTGTGCATATTTGATGTAATACTGGGATGGGGATATATTTGTGGTCTACTAATCAGAACTTTGGTCATTTAAGAGGTGGTTAACCACAACGTGACTGTAATACACCTGGTAGTTCACTCAAGCAATAATTGGTGTGATTATTAGCTTGGATAATGTATATATTCTGAATTATAAGGCAAAACTGTGATAACTGGGTTAGTGATGATTTGTAAAAGAATACTCCAAAATAGAGAATAAGAAGAGAGAGTAGAGCAGCAATAAAATATAAATTATTCAAATCCAAAATAATATCCATATATAAATGGTGATAAAACAAGTTTACCAGTTCAGTACACTTCTAACACTGGAAATTAAGTTATCTTACACTATCTGTGATTTTGCTACTAAAGCAAAATAATAATAATAATAATAAAAATAGCATAGATTCAATGAAATATCATAATAATATAACAATACATAATAACATACCAGTACATTGTGTATCTTATTAACCAAAATTACAAACAAGAGAAAAGAACCAAAACTCTAAATATGTCATTTCTCAGATTATTCTAAGCTTCTTGTTCTCCAAAGAAGTGATGGGTTTTTACACCTAAATAATTGACACATCAAAACACTAAACAATGCAACATATGACACTATGATACTGAGTTATGAGGTAAAGTCATTCTCAGAATATGAAAAGCAGTAATTATACAAGGTTTAATTGTCAGCAAAGTTAATGATGAGCAGAATAAAAATATTATTATTACAGTAATTGATCCTGCCATAGTCAAGTTATATAAACAGTAGCTTTTGGCATCGTTTGAAGTCTTTCAATTCTGATATAATATATGATATTTGTGTGAATTGTTTACACTCCACTTTAGTCATTATATATATTTGCGATTAAATCATGTTATTTGTCATTGTTTTTATTTGTTACACATTATAGCTGTATAACTGTTTCCTACTTCTATCTCTCCATTGATAATAAGCCTAATGTGTGTGTGTATTGTTTGTGTGTGTGTTGTTGTTTGTTTGTTTGTGAGTGTGTGTATTTCTTGTGTTGTGTGTGTGTGTATGTGTGTGGTGTTTATATATATATATATATGTGTGTGTGTGTGTGTGTGTATATATATATATATATTGTGTGTGTGTGTGTGTGTGTGTGTGTGTGTGGTGTTATTTTCATATACATTATTTATTTAATTAATTCATCACCAAAAAAATGTCTTCAGTATAAGCACCATGGTTCTGACATTATCTTTTACAACACTGCACATTTTTAAGTTTATAAATCAGTAAAAGAATTAGCTGATGAATTACTGCAACAAAAAATGGTTTCTTTTTTAAACTGAAGCAAAATCAACAAAAGATAAAATCAAAGAAGCACAAGAATGATGTGATTACCTAGCATGATCACCGGCATTTATTGCTGCTTCTAATTCTTGATCCTTACATTTCCGTACCGTCTCCAAGGCCTTCTGATACTCGGCACGTAATTCGTCAAGCGTTTTGCTGATCACGACCGATCAATGAAAAATACAAGCTATCTGTTATGTGGGATACCACGAAAATCATGATACCATCTAATCAAGGCAGGTAATGTCATGCATGTCTCTTAACATTACCTAATACAACGTAATGTCTAGATACTAACCTGTGTATATCCTTCAGTTTTCTTATCTCGGAATATTTGTCTTGTTCCCAGAGTTCGAGCTGTCTCAGTTGGTTTGTCATCATCTCAGCCTTTTCTTCCTCTAATTTCTTCAAACGGTGCAAACTTTCACTTGACAGCAAGTCATTCTCTTCACGTAACCTTAACAAAAAACCCAATCATTTATTGACATGAAGATTGACATATTGATAATGAGCTACACATATGAAGCATGCACACGTTAATAAATCCTGCTAATTCAGGGGTGAATTTTTTCGCTTACTGAACATGATATAATGCCTTTCTTCCAATAGAGTTGATAGTAAAAGATTAAACTTTCTAGGAACAAAATTTAAATGTTGAGTGAGCAATATTTGATATTCTGACAGTAGTCCAGAACTGGCTAGATTTTAACAAAGTAAACAATAATAATAATAATAATAATAATAAAAAATTTTAAAAAGTATATTTCATAATGCACTCTTACCAGGAAGAACATTCAAAATTACTGTATAATAAAATTACGGTGTTATAAATTAGATATTGCATATCTCAGTACATACTACAAGATACCATAACATACTTTAACATATTTTAACATAGAATAAAATGGAGTGAGACTAATATATCAACACAAAACGGTCATTTAGTGTGACTGCGTATAACATGAAGAACGGTCATTTAGTGTGACTGCGTATAACACAAAACGGTCATTTAGTGTGACTGCGTATAACACAAACGGTCATTTAGTGTGACTGCGTATAACACGAAAGCGGTCATTTAGTGTGACTGCGTATATGACTCGAAACGGTCATTTAGTGTGACTGCGTATAACACAAAACGGTCATTTAGTGTGACTGCGTATAACACGAAACGGTCATTTAGTGTGACTGCGTATAACACAAAACGGTCATTTAGTGTGACTGCGTATAACACGAAACGGTCATTTAGTGTGACTGCGTATAACACAAAACGGTCATTTAGTGTGACTGCGTATAACACATACACAAATACACAACTAATAATATCACAATGAAAACAAAATGTTTTACCTATTTTCACGCTTTTGCCACATATCCTCCAGCATGTCCATTCTTTTTCTAAATTGTAAATGTTATAATTAGCATTCATCGGAGTATCAGCTAAAACTTCGCCTATCGCGAGCTATGACGTTTAATGAGAACGTGTAAATAAAAAAAATGAATAGAAAAAAACAGATAATCCAGATATTGCAAAGATTATATGAATTAGCATCACACACTTGTATGATTCTTCGATGACCTTCACTTCTTCAAGATGTTGACCTTTCATTGTTTCCAGAATCAACTGAAGATGTGTTTTTTCCATCTCCAGTCTGTGTATCTGATGAAGCAAAATTATAGATTGTTACAGAACTCTCTATTTTGTTTTAACTCCACTGAGAGGCAAATGTTAAATTCTTGTGTATTACTTTTAGAAACATCTCTTTTACCCTGGCATCCAATTCTTCTCTTCTAACTCCTCCACCAGATGTCAGTAATGTGGTTCCAGAACCATATTCATCACCAAATGTCTGTCAGACAAAGAAAATGATATTCATAATAATTAAATAAGGCTCAATATTCTCTCTCTCTTTCTCTCTCTCTCTCTCTCTCTATATATATATATATATATATATATATATATATATATATATATGAACAAAAAGAACCATTTATAATTGTGATAACTATTAGTAAGGTTTAGAAGTAAACAAGGGAATGGTTATCTCACTGGTATGATACATCAGTTATGCAGTCCGTTTAATTTCCTATTTGAAAATCAAACCATGTGTCATTGAACTATCATTCAGAAAATATGATAGGCTCATTTTCAAAATTCACAAAAACACACACACAGAGACACTACAATGGCACTCATTGGGTCCCTCCGTGGCCTAACTGGTAGTGCAGTTTGGTCACAGATCTATAGCACCTGGGTACAAACCCCGGTCAGGCTATGTCGGAAGGGTGTTTCATCTTTCACTTCATCTCATTACCTTTGGAGGTCACTCGGCCCATTTAGCCTACCGTGTGCACAAAAGTGGCTGTAAAACACCAATATCTAAAATGGCACTCATGTGACGAGAACCAGGTGAACAAATACATGCCAAACATCTGAGGTGTACTGAGTTGACAGTTGATCCAGCATTGATCAACATCATTCCACAAATGGAATAGAATGACTTTCAAAGCAACAAGGCTGGTGTCGGGTTGAACTTCCCTAACCACTTCAACAGGATTGTGTCCATGACTGTATCCAAGCCAATATCAGCGTGACCTGATTTTGGTGAGGGCAGGCCTGCACAAGTTTGTCATGAGGGGGTTATGGATTGTGATCCTAGAATAAGAAAACCATTTCCAACTAGTTGGGCACATCAAGAGATATGGGGTTTGTATACATCACAGATGTGACACTGGCTATTCATATTGCTGTCTAGGGGGATCAGTTGTTTTTGATTGCCCAGTTAAATCCCGACCCAAACCACAACAGTGCCTGCTCTGTGTGAAGTCACTCTTTGCATACAGTTCTCTGCAAATTTGTTATGTGTTCATCTCAAGGGTTACATCTTTCCTCAGATAAAACCATGACTCCTCAAAAACAACACACATCACACTGACAAATTGTCCAATGCCTATGACATCTGGTGCAATGAGTTGAGTTGATTTGAGTTATTCGACCGTGGCACTGGTCACACCTGGGACATGTGGCTGAGGAACTACTCCCTAAGATGTGAGGTGGATTTGAACCCACAACCTGGAGATCTGCAGGGCAGTGCTCTAACTACTGCACCGTCTATGTGAGCTGATGATGATGATGATGTATGTAGGCCACTTGCATGGAGCCAGTTTCAGATTGTTGAGATTGACATTCTTCTGATTCAGTGGCCTATTGCAGGCTGAGCTGAACTGATATGGTTTGCATAAAGCTTCCCATTGGACTGATTTAAAGCCCCATAGAAAATACTATAAGTCAAGATTTAGACAAATTTTGGAATGTGGAGTAATACAATTTGCCATGATCTCTAGATAATTTAATTGCAGTAGTCAAAACCAGAATAAATAACCAGGCAACGCCTTTGTATTCCTTATATCTGGTATCAAAGTATCAAAGTTTCTCTGTATGAAGGGTCATCAATAATATTGTACAATGCACTGAACAATAGCTTGGAACAAACAAGACACATTTGTCTGACATTAAACTCTACAACCTAGTATGGCTTGGTTATATTAGAAAATAACTCTATTGTTTGTAATCCACAAACACAGTTCAATAACATTTTACATATCATACATTACACATTTCATAGGTATATAATTTCTATATTACTAAATAGTCCACTTATAGTAATTGACACTTCTTTTTCTGGAAGGCACACACACACAAACACACACACACAAACACACACACATATATATATATAATATGTGACACACATATACACACACACACACACACACACATATATATATATATATATATATATATATGAAGTTTTAAACAAATCTACAGAATTAATATTTCAAAACTTTTACTGTTGAGAATTGTTGCTGTAGAAGTTGTTGTTGTTGTTGCTGTATCATGTGTAGTTGATGTTTTTGTTGCTCATGAAGTTGTCTCTGGAGTTCAGCCTGTAGGAAAAAGATGTATGTAATTAGTGAAAATTAAAAACAAATGAATAAAAACGGGTAATTCCTTCATTTTGATATTCAAGTCTGGCTACCTTTTGTTGTTGTTGTTGCTGCTGCTGTTGCAGCTGTTGTTGCTGATGCTGCTGTTGTTGTTGTTGTTGCTGCTGCTGTTGCTGCCTCTCAAGCAGAAAATTTGGAATCTGTGAACTAGATACAGGTGACAGACGTTCTGTCTTGATGTTTGCTGGGAGTAACACTTTTGTTGAGTATTGGCGTGTCATCAAACAAATTAGGAGATGTAAACAGATTACCATCATCCTCATCTTTTTGAGTGAGAAATGCTGAACCAGGGTCCATAGGAGTGACCGGATGTTCCACCATGGTGGTGGTGCCCTGAGGCCTTGATATTCTTTCCGCTGAAGAACTCCTTGGCTTATCGTCGCTGTGCTGTCTGCGAATACGCGGCCTCTCTGCACTCCATGGTAACGAGGCACTTTAATAGAAGACAACATATCACTGTAGCAAGTCACAATCCCCAAGACAGAATCTCCAGTAAAATACCAAAAAAGTTAATAAATAGTTGCTCATGTGATTGTTGTACAGATTTCTATAGTTAAGTTTCTGTGTATTTAAAATTATTCACTGAAATACTGGTTCTTAAATTAAAATGAGATACGGTCATTATTTTTGTTGTTACTTTTTTAATACTGTACGTATGATTTCAATGACAACATACTCATACTATATAGCAATTTAATTAATGTTTTTAATTTTTACTCTTACCCACAACTGATATAAAATAACTGAACCTAGCTCTTAAACATATACTGATTAAAGACGCAACTGACAACCTTAAAAATAACATACCTCATGTGTTGCTGGGGTGTGGTGAACAACTCATTGCCATCTTTATGACCTTGAGGAAGTGTTACCCTGTAAATAATCATTAGCTTCCGATATTGCCTATATTTTTCACATGAATAGCATTTTTTTGAAAAATAGTATTCTTTTCAAATATCGCAATGTACATTACAGATTAAGGCAAAAGCGCTAACTGAAAATGCTAAAAACATAATTATAAAATAAACAATATTTGTTAAAGGGATGAGTTTGAAGAACAGCTGTACCAAATTGATGTCGTCCCGTAAGTCTTTTCTCTTTTTCATTGTTCAAGAAAATGATTCACATAAAACAAAACAATTAAAAGATGCATTTAAAAACTTTCAATACCTTTGCATTACCACCCACAGAAAACATGATGGAAAACACTGAAGAAATTCTGGTTTAATCTGTGCAGGAATAGTTAGTTTGAGGAATGTTCCCTATAACATTTGATTCTCAAAACAAAACTAACAAAAAGCAGTAGAGCCGCAGACTTTCTCCAGTTGACGAAAAAATACCTGAAGTACCTTCCCATACACATACCTGAATATATCATCAGGATTAATGTCATCACCGAGTCCCAAATAATCATCTCCTAGTGATGTTTTCTGTTCCGAGCCTGTCAGCCAATCATCTGCTTTGCTGCTTGCACTCTCTTTAATTTCATTTCTAGTTACGTCACCAGGTGGAGTTTTTAGCCTCGATGCCCTTGGGAATGGTAACTCCTCTTCATCTTTGTCTTTCGGACTTATAGGTTTTGTGGACAATGGTTCATCCATGGATTTCTCTGCCACCTCATGTTTGATGCCCTTCCCGTCCTCAGGAGTGCGTGGTGTGATATCCGGTGACCCTAGACGAGCCAATCCCAACCAGTCTACAGGTTCTGAAACAGCTGATCCTGAAGTGGCTAAGTGAAGGACAAGAACAGTAAGTACTTCAGATGTATTATTGCATATATAATAATAATAATCATAAACTTCTATAAAGCCAATATCCTTGAAAAGAATCAAGCTCAGTGGCAGGCCTAGTACAAGGGTTGGGCAAACTCATAGTCCAGGTACAATGCAAAATTCATCAACAAATAATTGGATGGAATGGAAACTTTGGAAACTTAGGAAAGATAAGCGAGTCTGAAAAGGTGAGTTTTCAAATGGTGACAGAAAGAAACTATGCTATTTGATGACTTAACATGTTCAGAGAGTGAATTCCGATGAGTAGGGATGGCAACTGAAAAAGCTGGAGTACCAGTATGAATTTTAACCTTGGGAACAGACAACAGGTGAAAACCAGATAAAAGGAGCTCTCTGGGCTTTGGATGCTAGAGGAAAGCATGGAAAATAGACATGAAGGTAATCCGGAAGAAAGAGTTTATACTATCTTTCACATAGCATTAATACCTGTGATATTTACAATCATAATCTCACAGCAAATATTAATCCCAGTGACCATAAATAAATAAATATAGTCAGTTAATCAGCAGATAATGATGTTAGGTCAAGATTTCCTGCATATAATTACACAAATATCGATCTAGATTATAATACTTTATATCACAAATATAATAAATCTATTGCAATATATTCATACATTATTGAGCTTACTGAGCTAAAACATACGAGCAGTGAGTGATTGAATAGTATTTAACAACACATCAACATACAAAGGTCACTCACTAGCACTTTTATGAAAAAAGGTAGGGTACAATAACTATAAGTAATTAAATCCAGACCAGCAAAAGGTTAAACTATTAACTAGATTGCACATTTTCTGAATTATTATTAGCACGTATATCAATATTTGTGAATTGGCTAGGTATCAAGCTGACCAAGAATGTACTCATTAATATGAACAAATATACAGTAACCTAACTAAATCTATAATTTGATTCTAGACAGAAAGCATATTGCCATAAACAGGAATCCAATAGCACAATTGTGACACCAACCATTAAGCTCAGCTGAAGGCTTATCTGCAATGGCGCCTTCGGAACTTGGACGTTTCTCTTTTGAGGCTTTATCCGAGTGCCCTGGTGGAGCATTGGAAGCCAACTCCAACCAATCACGATCATCGTTGGCAATCATCATCTCAAGATGTGACGACGCAGCACGTCTTTTGCCTGCACTGCTTCCACGAGAAGTTGGCTTATCACCAAACAGATCATCACTTTCCTCAAATCTGAAAACCAAAATAAATCACAGATTTTATATTAAATATTCTTATTTAAACTCTGGAATGCTTTGTTGGGATCTGTTTGGATTTGTAAAGAAATGAGTGAAGAAAACTACTGAATTCTACTACACGTCCTGAGTATAGCCTGTACTATTGCAAGATACTGCTTAATATAACATATACTGCTGTATGATACTGTGTGCATATTGCTGCTATAATATACAGTTGAGTATATTGCTAGGTGATATATTACTGATGATTATCCTGCTGGGTTATACTGCTAAAATAACATATACTGTACTGCTATATTATACTGCTGAGTATATTGCTTGGCTATACTGCTAAATATAACATATACTGCTGCATTATCTCACTAAGTATATGATCATGATGTCATTAACTGATCTACTACAGACACTTGCTATGCGAGTAGATAAAGTGGCAAAATATAATGTGAAGGGTGACGGATTCAAATCTCACCAACCCTGTGACAATCTTTCCATGGTTCCCACAGCCAAGGAAATATTATTTTCCAGGACATTTCGAGGACAAAATTATTATTTTCCAGGAATATGTATACAAGATTAAAAGGTACTAAATCAAGATACGTGTACAGCCTCCTTGTCATCCCTTCTAGCTGTCTGATCTATCCACTTTTTTTAAATTTTAGCTAACAAACGATATCAAGACTATGTACTCATACTCTTTTTCTTCCTTAATTGAAGTTTTCTTCTACAGATAGTAATATTTATTTACAGACTTTTTTGTTCTAAGTGGAATTTTTCATGTGACATTTTTCCAGGACGTTTCCTGATTTTGTAAAGTTCAGGACATTTCCAGGATGTGGAAAATTATTTAATTTTCCAGGTTTTCCAGGATGTGTGGGAACCCCTTCTTTTAGGTGCTTCTTCATTCACTCACCAAATAATTTCCAACAGATATACAATATATAAGTGTAACAATCTGCTTGCAATAATATGTAATTTATACATAGAGGTATTTGAGAATTTTCACTGATTATAAGGCTAAAACATATATGGCGAAGAAGTCCTTTTGTTTCATATATGTGCAGTATAGTTATTGATTATAAACATGGCTGTTCGTGACAGTGTTGCTTACAAATCACAAACTGCACTAACTGGTAAAAGATGTGTTGTTGCCGTTCTCTTGCAGTCACGTTTGTGTAGATGGTAGGCTAAATGGGTTGGCCAAGAAATCTTCAAGAGTTACGAAGTAAAATCAAACATGAAACACCATTCCGATATAGCTATGATGGGTTTCAGGGTTTTGGCCACATGGTGGTTAAAGCTGCTTAAAACCATGGTTTTAGCCAATAAAAGTGGCCAAAACTAATAATATTCTCCTCTGTGCATAAAATCATATGATTATTTTTTAAACTGTTCCTAATACAGTTTAGACACCTTATGTGCCTCTTTTGATGCCACAGGGAGGGATAGGAGTAATATCACTGTCGTGATCCCTTACAGCAGAACATATGAAGTGGCTAAAACTGCTCTTTGAAAAGGTGTGAAATGTACTCCTTTGATAGGGATCTTCCAAAAAGGTGAGAAAAATTGCTTTGAAGTTTGGGTATAAATACAGGAGGTTGTTAGTCTGATTTTCATAACCAGTCTGACTGCTACAGTTATAACAATGCTCAGTCATATATTAGTCAACCTGTTCAAAGGTGGTAGACCTATGGATCATACATATCTGGAACCAAATCACTCGCCTTGTATATGGATGGTTAAAAGATCACTGCTTAGTGTAAACTCTGTTTGAAAATACAGAGTAACCACATTGCTAGGATCAAGGCACATGATGACAAGTGTCTCAAGCAGACCAGAACCAGTGAACCTCAGCAACAGGGTGGAGAGTGTCCTGTGCCTCATCCTAGGTCCACTATCATGGACACTAGCCCCGCTCAAGCACAGAAACGTCTAGCTGCTCCACAGTTTGGGCCTGTACCACCAGCCAAGTGTCAAGCCGATGTCAACAGCCACATGTTCCATACCCCACCAAAGATTACCTGGATAAGTAGATTGCTGAGTTTGTCTTTGGGTCAAATCTGCCATTAAAGATGTCATCAGCAACAAATGGCTAGACAAATCTCATGACAAATATCAGGCCATCATCAAACAGCAGCTGAACAACAAAACTGTCATCATGCAGCAAGATGACTGGAGTACCATCCAAAATGATCCGGTCATCGCTACATCAGTGGTCAGTCACGGTAACAGGGTTTTTTTGTGGATGCTAAGGACAAATACCACCCACAAGACTGCTGAGGCCTTTAAGACCATGTTTGAGGATGCCAAAGCCGATGCCGAGAGAAGCTATGGCTGCAATGTACGCTCCTTTGCCACTGAAAATGCCAGAAATATGCAAAAGATGAGGACAGAGTTGGAGAAGAAAGATGAGAACTTCATCACATATGAGTGCTGCTCCCATGTCCTCAATCTACTAGATCAAGATCTAACATCATCCTCTATAATGACATTAGATTAATTGTAATCAGGTGTAGGTATGTATGTAACCCATTCCCTACATATTAGCCATGGTCACATGCAATCCTGGAGGTTTTAGCTGGTTATAGCCAGGTTTAGCCCGTTAAAACCATCAAAAGGTGGCTAAAACCTAGTTTTAGCCACCGTCTTGTCTAAAATAGGTTTTACACAGCTAAAACCCTACCCTGGATTAGAACTGCACTGACAGAGGTCTGTAGCCAACCACATTACCAGATCAGCTAAAGGGATGATCATATACATGGACAAAAAGTGATAAATATGCTATAAGCCTGCAGAAAAATGACCTTGCCATTCACAAGATGCACATGAAAAATAGCTATAGACGCATCAGCAGAAATATTACTGGCTATCGAGGAAATCAATGCTGATAACAAATCAAAAACTCATATTTTGTACATTTTCATTCTCTTGAAGAAAGTGTTCTGTGTCTAAACATTTTGCTCCTAACTGGAAAATATATACATTCTTAAAACCCTAGTCCTCAGAATTGCAATACAGAAGCACACTGGCTTCAGATCAAAGATCAATTAGTGAAAGAAAACATTAACCTGACAGATCTACGAGACGATGGTCTAGATCCAGTAGCAGCAGATGGTGTGTAAGTACCAAACACGAAGTCATCTTCTGTTTCTTTTGAGTTCTCTGGACATGAAAACAAAATTTACACCAATTTAACAGCATATACAATTTAACTGAACAATTATATATATATATATATATATATATATATATATATATATATATATATATATATATATAAACCATGCTTCAAGAATACATTTAGATGTGATACTTTAAAAATCACACATTAAACAAAATTACACAATTTAACAGCATATACAATGTTAACTGAACAATTATATATATATATATATATATATATGTATTATATATAAACCTATGCTTAGATACGATTTAGATGTGATACTTTAAAAATCACACATTCACACATGAAACAAATTTACACCAATTTAACAGCATATACAATTTAATAATATATATATTATATATATATATATATATATATATATATATATAAACCATGCTTCAAGAATACATTTAGATGTGATACTTTAAAATCACACATTCACACATTATTACATCATTATTATCATGAAGCCTTACATGTTGGCAACATTAGCTAGAGATACTCCTGTTATTCATTGCTTGTATTTCGGGGAGTATCCTCAGGCTGTCGTTTGTTTACTGCAGCCTATGTTATTCATGATCATTAAAAAGTTATATATACAGTGAGAATCCGTTAATCTGACAAGGTTTGTCACATGACAATATGCCGGATAAACGTGAATGTCAGAAAACAGAGCCTGTGACGACATACTGGTAGTCAGTGTCACACAATTTTAGATCATAAAGACATGCCGTTGTATGTAACAAAAATAATACGCAACATCAGTTGGAACCACAATGACTATGATATAGCAGTTATCGTGTGTGGGTGGATTAATTAACCATTACTGACAACAGGTTTGTGTGCCTTACATGACTTAACCAGTGGAAATATTTGGCAACATTTTTGTGTTGTCGGATTATCAAGGTCATTTTACATTGAAATATCACATTCTGTTGGCGAAATGAAGTGTCAGAGTCTGAATGCAGAACACGATTTTGTCGGATTAAAGAGTCATTTATAACAGAGCTAAATCCGTCATAGGCAATAATGTGTCAGAATATGTATTTGCTGGATAAACAATGTCCAGAGTAATAGATTCTGACTGTACACACACACACACACACACACACATATATATATATATATATATATATATATATTTATATAAGTACATACACACACACACACATATATATATATATATATATATATATAACCTTTATTTATGTACAAATATGAAGTTTATATGATAAAATTATTATTATTATTAGTAGTAGTAGTATAATTACTGTTTCTTTAGTTACATCATGAAGGGCTATAATATAAAATCAATTAAAAAGGGACAGAATTTACAAAATCTAAACAATTAATTCTGAAGTGAGTTAATTATCTATCACTATTAGGCATTGTCAGTCAACCAACAGACCTTTAGTTGACAGCCTGCCACCTGCCGATGCCAATTTCCTTTCAAATAAGTTTTCTCTCCTCTCTCCTGATCCTGGTTTCTCAAGATGTTTACTGGCAGTGCTGCCACCTAGGAGCTCATCTAAGATTGACTTAGCACCACCCGGCCTGTGGTCATCATCTCCGTTCTTGCCTTTACTGCCTATTGTTGGTGACTTATGACGTGGACTGGATAACCCCATACCACCAAGAACATCATCGTCATCATCATCAAACATATCGTCAAGTCGTTTTGATTTTCCTCCAGTCTGTGCTGGTTTGCTTGGAGCTGTAAAAATATGGTAGAAGATAATTAAAATTGTATATCATGATTTGTTTAACAGAGACATGGATTGGAATAAAATGAGCATGAAAACACTCCACGAATCTCTCCCAACTAATTTACAAACAGATTGATGGACATTTTATTCTTTATTTATACAATACAGTAAAACATTTATGCTAACTTTTCTTGATACTCTGACACACTGAAACCATTGATGCCGAAGACACTTGAAAGGCATGTAGTTAGATGAAGCTGAGAGCATAAATTACCTATGGATATTACTCTGAAATGATGCCAGATGCCAACTAACTGCTACAAGACACCCCGTAAGAGGGTGTTCTACACTGAATAGATTTTGGTCTAATGTGCTGATGGTACCAATCCCGATATGATACAGAAAATATGAAGAGCAGCAGGCTTCAAGTTAATATACATAAATATACTGTCAGAATGTTGGACACTCTCCAAGCTAGACTACAGAAGACAGCAAATCGACCCAGAAAATATTGTTCTCGGCATTCACATTTTCTACACTGCTGTACATGACTATTTTAAAAGTAACACCGAGTACCAGAATGTTTTATCTATAATTATTAAATACGCATACAATCGATTAGATGGTGGGTGTGTTTATCGTTTCCACAATGTTATTAACTAAATACTACAGAGTGTGTATCATTTATTAAGTGTATCGCAGACAACAGATTATCCAAGCAATATCAGGTCAAAATATAAAGCTGTTTTCATTTTATTGATAGACTACTGGATGGTAGAAAACAATATCTTCATTACAAGAATTAACATAGGGTCAGTGCCCTTTTGAATTTTAGTCTACATTTCAGATATCTAAAATAATTTTAATACAATTATACCAGTTATAGTTGGTAGGTATTACAGAACTTTCTTATTGGAAACTAATCTAAAATAAATATAATAAATTGTTAACATATAATATTTCATATAGTGCATATCTATAATAGTGTCATTATTTCTATAATAGATTTTGGTGACGCAGTAAAGAATCAGTCATTTCAGGGTTTTTTTTACTCCATTTTGGCATTCCTAAATTTCCAGCAGAAGTGACAGTACACTGCTATATCACATTTCTGAATATTGTCTGTTATATGAGGTTGTTCTATTTATATCAGATTTACTGGTTTCCCATTGCTGCCTGTCATGTGCACACCACTAAGCTCAATTATTCAAAGCCACAAATCAGATCATCATTTATATGCAGATGACACCCAAGTATACATATCTTCATCTACAGCAGACACTGATCTCTCCCTTAAACAACTTGGTGACTGTCTCAGTGATATCTCTGCCGTGATGACAATCAATATACTTAGACTCAATGCAAAAAAAAACAGATTTCATCATTATATGTACATCCAGACAACATAGCAAACATACTTGTTTTTTCACTGCACTATATTTCTCTTTCAGTCACCAAAACCATTGCTACAGCACTCATTACTAGTAGGCTTGATTATTGCAACTCTCTTCTTTATAACATTGCATCTAAGGATATTCTAAAACCTCAGTGGGTTCAGAACTGCTTAATTAGGGTTGTCACATAGTCTCCTCGGTTTTCCCATTCTGTCCCACTTCTGAAATCTCTTCCCTGGCCCCCTGTTCAATCTCGCATCATTTCAAACTCTGCACTCTACACTATCACAGTTGCTGTCCCTAATCTTTGGAATTCACTCTCTGAACATGTTAAGTCATCAAATAGCATAATTTCTTTCCATCACCATTTTAAAATTCACCTTTTCAGACTAGCTTACCCTTCCTAAGTTTGCTTCCCATCTGAACATTGTTGATGAACTTTGCATCGTACCTGGGCTATGAGTTTGCCCAACCCGTGTACTAGGTGTGCCAATGAGCTCGATTCTTTTCGAGGATATTGGCTCTAGTAAAGTTTTGTAATTATTATTATTATTATTATTATTATTATTACGTGTTAACTATTATTGTTCTGTGGTATCTCTCACTGAGTGTGCAGATCTTGAGCCTCTTAACCCACTAAGTGAATAATGAATATAAACTCGAGTATATCACTAAACTTAAAATCTGTTACACAGTCAACTTGCTCAAAATATGTGAATTTAGAAAGAAACAAAAAACAAACCATGGATCACTGCTGTTTAGTAGCAAACTAATTGATGTCTGCTCCACCTCCTATAAATATAACTAACTTCTCAATATGTTTGTACTTTCAGACATTGTTTTATAGGCAAGAAGACAAGATGCATGAATTCAAACTGGTTTTCAAACCACGACTTTCAGGGAGAGCTGTAACTTATAGGGATAAAGTCACAAATTAAATTAAAGCAATCAACAACTTTTGTATTCAAGAACCAAATAACATATTTCACACATATTTAGTAGACCTACTTTTGCATTTATGCCAAGTTATTAATAATATTGATATTTTTTAATCTCTTGCCAGTCAAATGCCAGTCTTGCACTGTAAAATGTGTTAACAATTACAAACTTCAATAACTTACAATCAGCTTCAGGTTTTTTCCCACTCCTGGTTGGTGGCCTGTCCACTTCAAGTCTTCTGCTCCCTGGAAACAATAAAATGAACAAAATAAATATTAAACATTTACTGTATTTAATACATTTAGTATGCATTATTTTACTATCTATGTGTAACAAATATTCTACCCTGTGATTTATCGCTGTCATATTCAATGCTGTCCTGTTTATCAGACAAAGCTTTCTTTAAAGATCGTTTGGGCTTGGGCTTTTCATCTTCTTCATCACTTAGCAGGCCTTCCAGAGGATCATCAAGGTCATCTAAATAACAGTTACAATAATGAAAACAAAATTTTGTTGTTGTTGTAAAAATTAAGCAATAAAAAAATAAACCAAAGGATCATACAGCAAAAGATGAACAAGTTAATTACAAATAACTAATACAATTACATTTAATAACTTTACTCAATCATTACCTAAGATACTTTTCTTTGGGGGTGGTTTTCCTGAACTTATTCCTGCAAACAAAAGCATTCTGCATTAGACTGTATTATTATTTGATGCTATTTAATATTCATAAATGCTACATCAGACTTGTTCAGTTTTGGGTTGATGTATAAAATGTAAAGTAAATCTATTATGCAACTGAATGTAAACCAGACATGGGGTCAATTCAATTCCAGAGTTGCAACTGATGGGCAATTCCAAGTCTGGAATTGAAATTGCTTATTTAAAAAAATGGAATTGGAACTGATAAATTTGGAATTGCAAGTGAAGTTTGCTACAAAAATAATTAAATCCACAAATTATTTTACCATTTAATTTTTAATTCAGAAATATTTCTTCCATGACAATCCTACTTGGAATATAAACTACTCGGAGTAGGTATTCCAGGTAGGTACTCGGAGTAGAAACTCAGAGTACCTACTCTGAATCAGTGATTGGAGTAGGTAAAAAGTGGAATTGATAAATTTGGAATTGGAATTGATAAGTCTGATGTGGAACTGGAATTGACCAAATGGAATTGATGTAAAATATGATCAGATTATCTGAATAACTAAGAAAGATGTGGAAAAGTACAAGTTTGGTGCATTAGCTAATTTACCTTCACTCTCTTTGTTATCTGTCACTGTCTTGGGCTTATTCAGTGGTGTCTTCTTTGAAACAAATAATGCTGCATCAAGCTCATCAAGATCCTGAACATAAAATGTCCACAGTAATAAATTGAATATAAACTTTACTCACTGACTGACTGACTGACTGACTGACTGACTGACTGACTCACTCACTCACTCACCCCACCCACTCACTCTTAGATTCTTAGTGACAAAGTAAAAGGTTGATTAAAATAATTAACCACCTCAAAGTTTAATTACTTAAAGATGTGGTAATTAATTTATAAATATGTCAGTAGTTTGATGGCACAGTTAGTTAGAGCATAGGAGTCGTAATTGAAGGGTCACAGGTTCGAGGCTCCAGAGCTGCAATGCTATCATGTGGCAGGTGACTGGTTGACTCGGCCAGAGATGAGACTTAAACATGAAAATCAGATATCTCAATATCATTGAGTTTATTTTTAGCTCTGATAAACCGTGAAGGCCAATAAATCATCTATTAATCATCATGTTTAGAAAATAATTTCCAAAAAATCCAAAAGAAAATTTTCACTTCCAATTCTAGGGAGTGAAGAAAATACAGTTAAAGTAGACGAATGAAAAATCAACTGATTCTTTGGGCTATCATGGATTAAAAAGATGATGGTTCCTTCAAATTTAAACAAAAGCAAATGATTTTGAGGAAACTGCATGATAAAGACCGATGATTGATGTTTTACAGCCACTTTTGTGCACACAGTAGATTAAATGGGCTGAGCGACCTCCAAAGGTAATAAAGCGAAGTCAAAGATGAAACACCTTTCAGATATGCCCACACCGTGATTTGAACTTGGGTGGTAGTGATCTGTGATCCAACGCGCTACCAGTTAGACCACCGAGGTGCCCCTGATAACCCCAACATAATATTAAAGCTAAGGGTCAAAAGTCATCAAGTTGAGCATACGTGTTTTATACAACCAATATTATCTAGGTTATGTATAAAATGATAATACAATTATCTAAAACCTGCAGTGAAAACATCTACCTATATGGAGTGTTCAATCTCGCAGAACATGTGTCATTTACAGTATTTGTTTCTTATATAATTAGCCTCGGAGGGTCAGACCTCTGCCAGTTTTGTTCTTATCAATATGTGACCAAAATAAACTCACTTCTAATGACTTCGCTATTTCAGCTGGATCAGCTTCAGACACATCCGACACCTCATTTTCAGCAGCAGATGCTGCCAGTGAGCTGTAGAAATCATCATCTTTGATGCTGAAATGATGAACACACTAGTAAAATAACATGTAACGTGTGAAAGAGTGATCCAGAATGTATCAGCTTGTGTAACAACAAAGGGAGATCACACCATAATCTTACTTGGATGACTAATTGAAATATTAGGAAAATTGCAATTACTGTATTTATTTCATAATTAATGAATTTATCATTGAATTTAATTGTAAGAGCATTAAATTTCCATTGTTTAATAGATAAATATTTATTTCAGGAACACATACAATACATTGATGGGGCATACATATTTCAAGACATGTATTTCTAGGCTATACAACAAGACTACTGACTGCAAATATCATATTTATAGATAAAAAAGCAAGCATATATATATATATATATATATATATATATATATATTCGCACATGATACCATGCATAGCCCTGATCCAGAATCCAAAGTATATATATATCATAATTACTATATAAAATATCTATCTTACCCTGGTTTACTCGGCTTTTTCTGCAAGAAAGATAAATAATAATACATGCAGCTATTAGCAATGCCAATTGAATGAAATTAAACTAACTACAAGAGTGATATTTATTTCTAAACATTATTACAGATATATAACATTCTTTCACAGTAATTGCTATAAAAAGGTGTACTCATGATTACCTTAATCGCAGGTTTTATTGGAGGATCTGGAAAACAATTTTAAAAAAGATGCTAAACAAACAGTATAGGGTTTTTTCCATTAAGATATTTGTTCATTGTTGTATATATAACTAAACAAATATATCAACATGTATTTTTTATAAATATCTCCATTTTTTGCTGCAAATGTATAAATCTATCAGTGACCAACCATCATCATCTCCCAACAGATCACCAAGAGCATCATCCAAGTCATCAAAAGCTGTAAATTCAAAAAAGATAAGAACTTCCTATATATATATATATATATATATATATACACACACATACATACAATGAAGGTAACAGAAAGATAATGTTTTAAGTTCATTTAATTAAACTGTATAATTATTATTCTAATGACTGACAAGATAAATCAATAATGTAATGTATATATCTATAAAAATGTATACAAACCTTTTGATTTCTTCTGTAGAAAAAAGAAAGAATAAACAAATATAACAGACATTTCAAAATATTATCCTTATTAATGTTACCTTACTAATGTTTTGGTTACAAAATTAACTTAAGAAAATGAAGGTACTAATTAATTTTTGAAACGATGACACATCTTTTATTAATTAATCACGCCTAAATGTTTTTCCATAAAACTCATTAAAATTATTTGATTTATTAATTAAAAATACATCTGTTTCTCATCATTATAATTAACTTAATCTCTGCATATTTCTTTATAGGTGGCACATTAGTTAAGCTTGTCAGACATGGGGTCAAGTCAAATTTGAATTGAGGGACAATTCCAATTCAGGAATTGCTTATTTAAAAAAAAATGGAATTAGAATTGATAAATTGGGAAATGGATTTGAAGTTTGCTACAAAAATTTAATCCACAAATCAATTTACCACTTAATTATTTTATTCAGAAATATTTCTTCCATGATGATCCTACTCAGAATAGGTACTCAGAGTACCTACTCATGGTAAAAAGTAGTAGATAAAAAATAGTAGGTAAAAACATAATTAGAATTGATACATTTGGAATTGATAAATTTGACAAAATGGAATTGACCCCAATATTTGTATGAATAAAAAAAAAACAATGGACAACTGATTATGAGAGACAAATGAACTTTTAATATTATGTGTGTCATAGAATATTAAAATAAAAGAATAAAATCTGTTACTTGAATACTACTCATCATACCCCCATCATACACATGGAGATTTGCTGCTCTGGCAATAAACTTAAATATATCTATGTTTCTGAATAAATATAAACACCCAGTATTAACAATGGATAAATTTCAACAATAAAATTCCTTTTCATGGTGATTATTTAACAGACTTTTCTGCACACTTGTGGAAGATCAGTACATATATTTGGGTGATATTGAAAAATTTAATCATTAATAAATGTAAATATTTATTGTTTGGTTAACAGTTCAATTGGAGATTAAATAATAAGTTAACTATGTCAGATATATTTGTATGTTATATGTAAAAAGGAAGGGACAGACCTATAGTGGCCACAGAGTTTTTCCATATCCAGACTGACAACAACAGCTTAATTTGGTAATTGTTCTGGATTTCTTTGCAAATATTCATTTCATATTTTGTAATATGATGTTGTAACATGATGTTGTAAACTATAAATATTCTTGCAATATATAATTTTGTAACATGATGTTATGAACTAGAAATAATCTTGTAATATGATATTGTAACATGATATTGGAAACTGTAAATAATCTTGTTGTAAAATATAAGACACTGGGTAGAGATAAGATACTGTATTCCTTGTTCAGTTTACTAAATATATGATAATGAATACTGTGTTTTATCTAGTTTATTTTGAAGATAATACTGGTCTATTATTAGTAAGTAACTAAGTTTATGTAAGTAACTGGATTTCAACTGTTTCTTGATTAGTGAAAAACACAAGAATGCATGAATATCCACTACTTAATTGTTATAACATGATATCTACCTCAAATATTTAGCTTATGGACTGTTTTTTTAAACATGAAGATAAAGAAATCCTGGAGTGGAATTTTCAATGATAAATAAATCATTACATGAAGAAGGATGACGAAATAATACTACCAGATACCATTTATCACACACACACACACATATATATATATATATTTATATATATATATATATGTAAACAATGGGAGTGTAAAAGTGGCAAGGAAGAAAGGTTAATATTTTATGGAGGTCATTGCGAGAAATTGCCATGTTATGTGATTTACTATCCTATAAATGTAATCCTTGGATTCATGCATCTGGTGCACTTACTGATCAGTGGACCATCCCATAACAATTGAAGTAATGACAAAATAAACAATGCAATACCTTTAGTGAAGATAACTTGAGATATGCTACCTTATCTATAGCCACAGCAAAAAAACTAAGACACAGGAATATGTTAAAGGTTAAAGGTTATCATAATTGGTCCAGAAACCAGACCCACTTTGCAGCAGCTGTAGCTTTGGCATAGGTCTGGCACTGACTGCAATGGATTCTTGCTTTTGTTCCCTATAAATAATTACTTGTCTAATACCACACATCAGTCAAAGATTGAGTGTGTCCCATAGTATCAGTTGCATATTGTTTTCTCATTTGTATGAATAGAATAATTTTTTTTTAAAGGAACTAACAAATACATCTGATATACATTTTACAAGACACAGCTTTGTAAATGCACCATTTGAACTCTGGTAGTCTAGTGGTTAGCACTTTGTGCTAAAGGTGGATTTTCTCTAACCACCAAGGATCACAGGTTCAATTCTGTCCAAGGATTTAAACTTTTCTAGGGATTAATTTATCAACTCATAACATCATGGGTGTCTGACAACATTAAATGACACTGCCAGCTCCATTAATTTAATTAAAAAAGAGGGGGTGCTGTGGACCCCCCCCCCCCCAGGCAACATGCCCTCTGGCAGTAACTACCCTCAACATAGTTCAGCTCCATCTTTATGTACTGTTCCCCAGTGAGAGGAACATGGGACCACACTGGAAATAAGTGCTCTCTATTTCATCTGCTATCCCAGTTTTATATTGTGGATCATGAAACAAAATCAATCAATATATCTTTTCAGTAGGCTAAAAGATGCCAACCTCCAGGTGTTATTTGTAAATCTATACCTGATATGTATGCATATATATTTATTCTCTTACTGGACAGGCAAACATGAAAGTGCCAGACCAGTACAGTAGCTCATAGAATGCACTTATCGTCTTATGGGTCAGGAGCTAAAGCCACTTGTGGTGACTTGGTCTTGGCACTTCGTATATTAAATTAATTATTGGAGCATAACATTTAAGAGTAATACTAATACTACTATTACTTATTTAGTATTAAATCTAGTATTACTAGATCTAAAACTAAAAGCTACAGTACAGATAATAAACTAAAAACTAAAGGTAGCATGTTCAATGTTGAATGTGCATTTCCTTAAATGCATGAGTTATATAAGGATTAAATATATCCAAGATAGCATCATTAGCATAATTTTAAATGGTTAATAGAATTAGAAAGTGAATAGAATATATTATTATAGATCTATCATCTAGGTCTAGAAGTAGAATAGATCTATTCTAGATCTATCACTTAAATATGACATGTTCAGACATCTCCAACACGACTGAGCGCTAGTATTTTAAAGATCTATTCTTGGTAAAGCATTTAAAACACAAAAATAGATTTCTCTAATGACTTACTCTACTCATTGCAATTCAATATCTTAAATGATTTCTACAGTACAATAGCTTCATAAACATTAAAGTCCATGTTTTCGCAATTTTTTTATTTTTTATCTGTGACCAATGTAAACATACTAAATGTGACAATTCCGCCAACATTCGATAGGGGACATTCATCAAAATACCATAATCATCATAATCGACCACAAAACAATTCGTACCTAAACCCTGTTCGACTTTAACGGGATTGCAAAATTGCTTTTGTTGATTTTTCTATTTAGCAGGTATTTAATTCATATATTGAAAACATCAAAATGCGGAAATAACGACACTTCAATAAACAATTAAAAGAGTGTCTTGGGCTCAGACTTTAGAGTTTCTAAATTGTGTTTACTGTCTAGATATTCAAAGCCAGTAATGTTTTTAGAGTTAACGGGTTACAGAGAATTTCTAATATTTAAATACCTACTCATAACATCGATGGTTGGTTACCACATTAATTAAAATATAAAGTTGAAATGCAATTATGTATCTGTCTGTGTGTTATTCTCATCTCATGCTTTCACGTTTATGATCATTCGGTTAATAGCTTTCAGCTAATGTTTGTGTGTATACTTGACCGAGCTTAAATAAATTTGATCTTATCTTAACCAAGATTTCACTCGTGATAGCTCTGTATCTGCATGGCTACGATCGTAGACTAGATCTTAAGATTTCTTAAGGTGTTATAATTGTAGGTTAAAAAGATGAATTCATCGCTCTAAGCATGGCCAATTACAAAGACGAAAACAAAATGAATAGAATACCTCAAGAAAAAAAAGTATGATGCTTTGATTGGTATCAAAAGAAAGTGTTTACTGTTAGGTTTCGACTAATCCGAGTTGAACTATATATATATATATATAGGAAAACGATATTATATATATATATATATATATATATATATATATATATATATGAAAGACTAGACATACGTATATGTCAGACTAGATTTACGTAAACATTAAGTACGATATTAAGCATCACATTTGCTTTAAAGAACAAAATTCGCAATTAAAACATGTACAGTTTGGACCTTGCCATACCATAACAAATCGTTTAATGGCATTAAAATCCACTGTTTCTCTTAGCTCATTACTCATATTTCATAACTTACAGCTAGAGGTCACCTCATTCAGGGAAGTTACCATAATTAGGTTATCGATTGTTTACATTCAAGTTCAAATTGATTATTTCAATATTCATATTACACCATTTTAATTAATCACACCATTTTAACACACTTTAATTACTGATTATTATTGAGTTAAGACGTCATATGTTTGACTTGTTTCTCCGTAGACTGTGACAATAAAGTTATTCGTGCAATTATTTATGTTTTTATGATTAATTTGATGTTGGGGGTCTGTTTTCTTTCTATCTTTTAATTAAGCCTCTTTTTAATTAATCATTAATTACTTAATTCCATCATTTATCGTTTAGGCCAATCGGAAGCTATTATTGTTTAAGTTTTGCAGGGTGTTTCCAGCTGTACAATAAAGTTATTATATTATTATTTTATATTAATTATTATTTTTTTATTATATATAAAGCCCCATTAATTAATCATTTCAGTGAGATCCAGTGGCCTAGCGGTTAAGCACTTGGTGCCAACTCGACAAATAACATTTGTGCTGATTAGGCTATGAAAAGAAGCGGGCTTCCAAGTATAGCCTACTGGTGCGACATCTGGCGACTGTCTGGAAAACTACGGTTGTGGGCAAGATCGGCGCTCTTGATCTCAAGCTATTCAATTTTAAATATGATAGTAATGGTTGGATGTAGGTGATCTAAGGTGTTAAATGGCCAACTTTTTAGTTATTTATTAAAGTTTTCTGTTCTGAAAAAGTGGACGCTACTGTTTTCTGTGTTAATATGTGCCGCATTTGCTGTCATCCAAATTCTGTGTTTCTGAAGATTTCTCTCTCTCTCTATCACACACACACACACACGCGACACACACACACACAGACAGAGAGAGAGAGAGAGAGAGAGAGAGAGAGAGAAGGGTGGGGGTAAACATGTCAAACAAATCTTATTGCATAGCATTTAGAGTGTTGCACAACATATATAAACACGCCGTAGTTGAATGTCTTTAACTATATTTTAATAATGGCAAAATATGTGAAATTATATTTCTGCTTGCATTAATGAATAATCACTTTTAATATACTTATTGATTTAATGGACACGCCATATATACGGCAAAATTTTACTAATTAACAGCTGGTATGTTTCATCTTTAACTTCGCTTCATTACCTTTGGAGGTCTCTCGGCCCATTTAGGCTACCTTGTGCACAAAAGTGGCCATAAAATACCAATTACCATAACTCTCTCCTCTTCTCTCTCTCTCTTATATATATATATATATATATATATATATATATAGAGAGAGAGAGAGAGATAGTAAGTACTTAGTGGGCCTTTAATTCCTATCATTTTATGTATTTTTATTTTCGCTGATTTCAGGTTAATGCGGAAATAGCCAATTCCATATGATACCACGTCATACTTTGCAAAGTTCTTTAATATTGTAATTGGCCATGTCTAGATAATTTAGTGATGAAGGTAGCATAGTGAGTGACACAGATATGCTGGCCAGCTGTTATAGCACCGCTACACCTACCAATGAACTGCGCCGACCGCTTCACCAAAGTGTAGTGACATCCACGACACCAGGTAGTTGAACAGAAGCTTACAGTACGCTCTTGTCATCCTTATTTAGTATTACGCCCTCAATGACCTCGTGTTCCCAGTTTGATCTTCCGTGCGCTCTCAATTTTTGCGATTTGTACGGGTTTACGTCCGATGTATTTGTTACGTATTATTATGATTTTGACGAAACAATGTTTTTCAGATCTCCATGAAATATTTTTACGGTCATATATACACGCACCTAGATTAACTGTCTCTGACCAAACTGTACACCTCATTGGTTAGACCGCACACACTTGGTAGTATGGTAATGGAGCCTGGAGTCCACTGTTTGGAAAAGATGCTAAATCCTGTTAGAAAGGATTCGATCAACGCCTAGCCACAAAAATTATACCATCTTCGAAAGACATCTCATCCTGAGCGGTTAGCCAAACTGCACCTAACAACCCTATACTACAAGGAGAGCATGTGAAGATATGATACGAGTATATAAACAATTGGCAGGACAATACAAAGTGGAGGCAAAATACATTAAACTGGACGCTACAAACAGCAGAGGCCACAAATACAAACTGAAGAAGGAAAAAAGAAGCATCTTCACTGGTCGTATAACCAACTCCTGGAACAGTAGTGAACCCCCCCCCCCCCCCATCAATGAATGCCTTTAAAGCACGCCTCGATAAACATTTTAACTCTCGGTCCACGACAATTTCAATTTTTACAAAAACCAGTGTACCACAGGCCTGGACTTGATAAAGGCTCGTAGTCTTTCGAGCCTGATAGCGATTGAGCTCTGGTGGCCTAGCGGTTAAGCCCCCGGCACTTGGTGCTAACGGTCAGAGGTTCGAACCCCGCAAGAGGTCGAAACCTTTCCAGAGATTAATTTCTCGGCTCACAACATCGTGGTTGGCCGACCACGTTAAATGGCGCTGCCGTCTCCACTGAACCCTTTAAAATAAAGGGGGATGTTAAGACCCCGTGAGGACGTAAAAACACTTTGGCGGTGACCACCCTCATGGTATTTCGGCTGCATCTTTCCGTACTGCTCCCCTGTGAGTGGTGAGGGAGGAAGTTTCTCAACCACTCCAACATAGAGGCTGTGCTGATTAAGACAAAACAAACAGCCTGATAGCGCAGTTAGTTAGAGCGTAGGAATCGTACTAGTCGTAGCCGAACGGTCGCGAGTTCGAGGCTCCGTGAGCTGCAATGTCTTCATGTGGCGACAGGTTCACTCATCCGTAAGTACCAGACAGGACGCGATGGCTATGTGTTTGATTAACGCTTTACGCCTATAATGGCAGCATGCGTTGTATGCTCCCTTGGGAGTTGAGATATGTGCTTGGTGGAAACAGGTCCGAGTCAGGGATAATAATATTATAAGTAATATTGTAAAGCGCCTTAGAGCAGCTTCTAGCTGAATAGGGCGCTATATAAATATCACATATTATTATTATTAAATCAGTAACTGATGAGTATTAAATGGCACTGAATCTGCATTCTTGCAATGCAAGATAATCTGCTGTGATGTTCAGGCGACACCGACTATCCTCCATAAGGCGAAGCGTGCTACTGCCACATACAACAAAGAGCATGTGTGAGAAAATAAATGATCTGTGTCAACACAAGTTGTATTTTGTTTGTTATTGCACGTGTTACAGTGAGGTCCTATATCAAAATTGTGCTTTATAATGGTGCTGAAGATTTGTAAGGATTTTTTGCAGATCATAAGGATCTTTTGTCCTGATCTTACAGATATGAGTTGTCCCAGGTTGACACCTCTGGCATAGGGACCACATCATTTGACCGACAGAATAATGCTAAACTGATCAATTGGTAAAAAAATCCACAGAGTTTCCTAGCTTACATTTGATGGAAGATCAAAGTATATTATAAATCTGTATGCACATTCTACCACAATCCATCATTATCCATGCATGTACTCATCTAGGGTCATGCGAAAGATCAGCATCCAGATGCTGAATTTCTAGTCAATCGCTTTACCAATAAACCACCATGACTAACATCCAGTTGCTTTTTTTTGGTCACAGCCAATTGTGAGCACATAGCAGGCTAAATGGGTTGACCAATCTCCAAAGATGAGACACTGTAAAAGATTAAACACCCTTCAGACACAGCTAGACTGGGATCTGAATCCTGGTGCTTGAGGTCTGTGGGTAATAACACTACCAGACTAGCCACTGAGATACACCTGTGAACAAGTGCAGAATGTAGGAATTCCCAGAATATTACTGAATCAGAATAATGAATACGTACAAGTATGTGATGATGTTCAGGGATGATATTCTATTCACAAGTTTACTTATTTGGTAGTAGATTTGATAAAATGGATCAGACCAAGTGACTGTTATCTAGAAATAATTGATAAAGTTTATTTCTATGCCCCACACATGAAAAAAACCTTGTACACACACGTAACAGTTGAGCCTGTAAGACTGATTCGCCATTACGACAAGTCTCATCAGAAAGATTACCATGAAGAAAATACAGATAAATTGTCTGAAATCTCTGATGGAATTCAGATATAAGTTCACATGAGCACATTTTTTTAAAGTGGAAATAACGCTGTATTTATGGTGATTAAACGATGACAGTAATTGGATTACCGAGACTCAGCCAGTAACATCCAACAATTCTCACTCGAGGGGAAATAATAATATAGCCCACTCGAGTAAAAGTAAGGTCAGAAAATGAACTTTCTTATTTTTGACAATTTTCTATTTATTATCAATACACTTTTATTTGTCACTGGAATGACAGGAATAACAACAAACAGACAATAACATAAATGCCGGCACAGAACTACATATTTGGAGAAGTTGCGACTAACATTCTACAACGAGGAATGTTCCAGATAGGAACCTTTCACTTAAAACAATAAAGGCATTCTACAATATTTGAACTGCAGAAACAACTCCAATTAGAACATCACAGCTGTCAGATTATTTTCACCTGTTGCTTTCTTCTGAGTGTGCACGTACCAAGTCACCGTGGTTCATACTATACTATCATGGATGGCTGGGATAGTGAGATTTAGGCAACACGACTGACATTAATGGCATACTTGAAGTAGTACAGCCATCCACAGTAATAGTATCAGAATAAAGTCTTTGATCCACAAATGACTAAAAATATCACGTGAAGCGTGTTTATTTCATGTATGCACTCGTCGAAGCTGTATTGTGAGATCTCTTATTTTTTCTTCTGCCACCAACAGCACCTGCAGATTTCTGAAAGAAAAAGAATACATGTTTGTCAATGTCAATTACTATGTTTCCATAAATCACTTAGCCACAATGCGCCTCCAAATTCTCTCTTTCTCTCTGTGTGTGTGTGTGTGTGTGTGTGCGTGTTGTGTGTGTTTAATGTTAAAAAAATTTGAAACTTCACCAATGAAGGGTCTGGTCTGGTTAATAACATTTCAATATACCTTTTTTCTTTCTTTATTGGAAGCTTTCAGATTGTCAGATACCCTGAAAAATTTCAACATATTCACTTAAAAATGAACACATAATAAAATGGCTGACATTAAATACAGTATATAATATACTCATTTAAACGGAAACAATAGAACCAATTCATGTTTTTAATGCTACACCAATGGTTAATTTTTAATGAACATTATACACTGGAACACTCCTGGTGATTAATAAATGAGAAATGTTATCATAGAAGATATTATCGTTATTCACAACGTTCATCCATAATGTTGCATTCGGCCTAAGTACTCTCTAGATTAAGTAGATGAAATTAAAAATATGTTTTCCAGTTGAATAATGAAGGTTATATACTACATATAGATTTATTATTCTTTACATAATACAGTCCTTTCCCTTTAAACAGCATGCCAACAATTCAGTTATGACACATTCGACACAATATTTGAATCAATAGCATACATGTTCGAATGCTTCAATAAGCTGCTAATTAATGCTTATATGGCCACACAGTCATCTTGCAAATGACACGTGTCATTGAACTTCATTAATCCAATCATGCATAACCTCATTTTGTTTTTGCTAATAACAACTATCACAAGCAAATCTGCAGTGAAGTACTTGATGTCCAATGTCATAAATTAATGATCTGTTTTTTCACAATTCTTGTTCTTTAATCTGTACAATTCGATTATGAACACAAATGTGTCGATAAATGAAATGTGACTGTATAATGAAATGCATCTATTAAATTTGGTGCAGCTGATTGGATAACATCAAAATTACGAACTCTACATTGATACACATAAACTGTACATTCAATAATCTGTATTTTGGTGATGATGTTAAAACTCGTATACACACCACATTTTGTATTCAGCCGAGTCTTCAACAGATGAAGTAAAGTCATATGCCTGGGCAAGTTCTGTGTATGTTTTTCCCCTTCTGTGTCTGGGCTGTTTATGGCAGTATTCTTCCTCCCAGTCATCATTATATCTAGCCTCACTGAAGCGATGATTTGGATTTTGTTTCTGTTTTGTTTTACTTGGCCCATGTTTACTCCTTTCTTGTGTGAAGGCTGGCAGACTGAGAGAATGAAAGAAAAATTGTTTGTTTTGGGGCAGACGAATAGATAATGGTTAAAATAAATGTTTAATCACTAGCATTACAATTATAAAAGAAATTCTGATAAAATTACAGGAGGATTTAAACATCACCAACATTGTTAACAACATTAGTAAACGTTACACAATTAAATATTTATTTATGTACTGAGCGAATGAAAACATATAGTCATTTTAATACCAATAACATTCCCTTGGATTTTAAATATGAATTTCATCATGTATATTATTTATCATTTCACTTTCAGCTAGTCACTCCTTATGCATATTATATTGATCACTAAATTTGTGACAAGCAGGTGCAAAACTATGTCATTGTCCTATTTATCAACTATTACCTATTTTCATTGACTAACAAACTAAAATTTAAAACAAAACTATTCTTATAATATTAAACACCAACCCTTGAGTGTAATAATCAAATAAGTCTTCAGTTGAAGATTTTGTATATCCTTGATGTTGTTCCCGTCCTGATGGCAGTGCAGCATTCCGCTGACACTGTACATTATAATCTTTAGATTTCCTCTGACGTTGATCTGTAGGCTTCCGTTTATCTTGATATACCTGCCTAGCTGATTTCTGGCCCTTTTGCTCCTGATGCAGGGTCTTTTTCTTAACATCACACATTGGACTATTTTGTCGGGACATGGGACAGCACGACATCTGCTCCTGTCTTCTGGCTTTCTGCTTTGACTTTGTTTGATCTGAACCAGATGACTTCTTACATGGTGGTACAGCAGCCGGTCTTGTCTTGATACTTTCTTGGCTGCTAAATTCATCAATTTGAGTGTTTTCAAGTGCTTTTGCCAAAGTGTTGATGACATCTGGTGCTTGTGAACCGAGTGACGCTAACAGGTTTGCTACTGCAATGCAATGCCCCATGTCATCCGTCTGACTCGTACACCAAGTTGGTCTGGATGTGCTACAGTGTAAACAGCGAAAAACAAATGTACACGTAGCATGACTGCTGGAGAAGATGAATAACAAACTTCAAACATATCATTTGAATAAAATGACTGGCTCATTAAATATGCAAGATGTTAAACAGTTAAATACAAACAAAAAGAGTGAGTACTTTGCTTAGCCATGATGCCAGTTACATACCTGGAACATACAGTCAAGAGGCAATTGTCTAGGGAAATATTCCACAAACACAGCTAACATAGTGGGATTCAAACCCTGATTTGGAAGTTTGCAGTACAGTATTCTATCTGCTACATTATTATAGTGTCCCACAAACAAGAAGAGAAACCTATCTTACGCTTTATTTCTGGTTTGAGGAAATCTCTTTTTTCTTGACACTATACTGTGAGATTTCTGAGGTTTCACCATTTTGGTTGTTTGTTTTTTCTTATCATCCAGCGACTTTGATGCTCTGGTTTCTACTTGCTCTTTCACTTTCTTAGTTTGCTGACGACAGTCTACAAATAAAAGGTAACATCTATAATTATTACTCATCTGGGACACATCACTGTCAGGTGGGATGTTCCAAATTCAATGACTCTGCACTTAAATAACTCATAAAAACTGGAAACCTGAAGAAAAAATAATTATGATAAATTTGCTGTACATGAGATGATAGATAGATTGTCAGTCATATCCATGGATAATTCAATACACCTGAAGTCCACAGTGTATTAATAGTTCTACATTTGTGTTGTGTGCTTTCATTCTTTAAGAAGGGGATGCACCTCTCTAGGAAACAAAGCATTTCTAATGGGAGCTATGCTGTATATACTAACACTAACTTCAGATGCCAACTGATGATTCTTCCCCAACAGTAAATAGTCTGTACACTAAAGGCTATTCATTTATTTACAACTGTACATCACCAGTTTAGGGTAGACAAAAAAGATACGAGATTCCAGGTCAATTCCATTTTGTCAATTCCAATTCCACATGAAATTTATCACTTCAAATTCAATCCCAATTCCATTTTTTACCTACTCTTTTTTACCTACTACTTTTCCCCATTAGTGGGTACTCCGAATACCTACTTGGAATACCTACTCTGAATAGTTTATATTCCAAGTATGATTGTCATGGAATAAATATTTCTTAATTAAAAAATGAAATGGTAAATTAATTTGTGGATTTAATTTATTTTGTAGGAAACTTCAATTCCAATTAAAAATTTATCAATTCCAATTCCATTTTGTTTTTAAATAATCAATTTTGGAATTGGAATGGACCATCAATTCCAATTCCAGAAATGAACTGACCCCATGTCTGTTGCAGATATATCACTACAAAGTTATTAGCGATCTGATCAAAAGAACCCAGAAAAAATCTTCCACAGCATTTTATCTGAAAACTGAACTTTTGAGACTGAAACAATATTTCAGGATAAAATAGCTATTTACTCTATGACAGTTCATGGATTGAAATAAACATTCTCCTGGCATCCAAGGTAGGTAAACACATTGTCTGGCTGTTAATTATGACACAACAGTATAAATGAGGATTTCTTGAGCCATGATAGTGCAGTTAGTTAGAGTGTAGGACTCGTAGCCAAAGGATTGCAGGTTCGAGGCCTGGGAGCTGCAGTGACGTCAAGTGGTGACTGATACACTCATCCATAAAATGAGAACTTGACAGAAAGTGATGGCTATGTGTTTGAGTAACACTTTGCACCTTTAATGGCAGGATGCATTGTATGCTACCTTGGGAGTTGAGATGTATGCTGGAACAGATCTGAGTCAGGGATAATAATATTGTAAAGTGCCCCAGAACAGGGTTACCTGGTTCTGGCACTATATAAACATGCATTATTATTATGATTCACATGAGATAATATTTAATAATAAGCACGAGAATCTTCATAAGCACAGTGTGTGAATGAATAGTTTGTTTAGCCTGCATAATAATCACATTTGGCATATCTGACAGAAGGGCTCTTCTACAGATAAAAGAGATCTTCAGCTGAAACACTCTGGCAGTGACCACCTTCAGGGTATTTCGCCTCTATCTTTCCATACTGCTCCCCTGTGAGTGGTGGGGAAGGAGATTTCTCAACCACTCCAACATAGAAGCTGTGCCGAATAAGCAACCACCTGGGGATTCTCCCCGAACAACAAAACAAACAAACAACTCACAGACAGGGATACCACTGAGATTTGAACTTGAAGCACATCCTAGTGCTTTTAGTATAGTGCACTACAAACTGTACTATACAAGCACCCTGTCATATGAAAGACATAACTGACACAAGTACATTGATTAATCATATAAATGTTTTGTTCTGCCCCTAAAATAAACAAACACGTCTATCACCATACAACTGAAATCAGCTGTTTGAAAATATCTGGGCGACAAAAAATCTTGTCGAGCCAGTAAGTATCAAAGTAAGCCAGCCCTGTTGGATGGTTAAAAACACTAATCTGACTTTAAACCCTCCAGTAATTAGATAGCCTGGCATGTGAAATATTTGTTTTGTGAAGCTCCTAACTACATCGGCATCAATGTGTCAGACAGACTGCATCTTCTCAGTTAAGTCCTCAAACACTGTATATAGCTAGACACCAAAGAGAAGGAATATTGGAGCGAGTTATAAAATTAGCATGCCAGCTATTGTGTAAAGACCACCACATCATTGTTTATGTAATTACTATCAGTAACAAGGAGAGATCATATGAGATCATCTTGAAATTCTTTACCATCCAGAATATTCTCATCTGACCAGCCTTGTTGTATTATTAGGGTATGATTAAATATGATTATTTAGTTTCTTTGAATTCAACGAATATAAAGAGTACATTTGTCTGATTCAATCCATTTGTTACTTAACATGCTAGGTAAGTAATGCTCTACCTTCTTTGTTGGACAGTAAATATTTGATGGGTACGAGATGAAGATTCTTCACGAAACTTGGATGATTCTGCATATTGGCTGACTCAATAGCTGACAGAAGGGTTTCTCCGTGTGGGAATATTACATGGGCATATCTGAAACTAAAGGTTAAGCTCAATTAATATCATACTTTCAGAAAGCAGAGAATGCTGTGTATTAGAATTTAAATTTTGTACATCTTACAGACCAAATATAAAGAAATGTCAAAGGACCACCAAAAAAGAGGAAGATACAATTAATGAAACCAGCAGCAAAATGTTGAAATGATCGGCTGAATTTTATTTGGTCTAAGTAAATGCAATTAAATTACTAACAATCACGAAAGGTCTAATCAAATTAAAATACAGCTAAATGATGCCACTACTTGCCAGAACTATTCTTTAAAATGAACAGTATTTAAATGGATCAGTCTGTCTGTACAGTATATGTATGGCTGAGAGCTTGTTTTCCATGGAGATGAGATGATGAAATGAAACATACAACAGACATAAATAACACTGGGATCCAAACTCAGGTCTGAAGGTCTATGTCGGAGAGCGCTACCTTCAGTGCTACATCAATACTTTTTTTAAATTAGCCCAGATGTTCCATTTATCTGTACTGCACAAAACAGCAAATCCGATCATGAATTGATACGATTTCAGATAATTTTACTATTAAGATTAATAAAGTACTATTTTAGTTCAGGCTTTAAATGGATCCAAGTTAGCAAGCACATCATACGACAATGTCATCGTAATTGACCCGCTGCATCTTCCTGTGTGTTGTATGAGACAACAAATGGGAGATGACAATAAGTTATCGTTTGGTGACAATAGGTCCTACTCGCTGACTCTCATCATCTAAGATTGTCCTTTATACTACTGGACCATTACATCATTGTCAAAATTTAACCTATGTACAATAAACTCCTCTATATGACACATACAAACTTATTAGTTTCCTTGCATCTGGTGACAGTACTGAGTCATAACCATTTTGTGTACACATGACTGAGTCAGTGAGTTCTTTGTATAACTTTGGGTATTGATCACTCCGGGGACGTATGGCTCAATGGTGACTCCATAAGGAAAATCTCCACCAATAAAGATGTGTAGTAAAATAAACGGCTATAAAATAGAGATCTATAAACGGATCTGGATCTAATCAATATGGATCAAGATATGTTTCACGTAGAAATAAACAAAATTTGATTAAAAAAATGATTCCCCGATGAAGTTCTTCTTCAGCGACATGTACTCCTCATTTTGATACTGACACATATTCAATGCGTACTGAATAACTGGTCCAATTTAGAATAATATTACATCTTGATTATGTCTGGGTCAAAGTGAAATATTAATTGTGGATACAGTACAGCAGGCCACATTTGAATTACTAGAAAAATCAGAAGCCTAACATCACTTTGAAATTTTACATTCATTCTCATGACTGACATACCTATTCCAAACTTTTTTCTCTCAATGTTTAATCATTCAAGCTAAGTTTTATGTACCTCATAATAAGTTTGAACTGAGATGTCTTCAAGTGGCTTCTGATAGTTATTAAGTCAACATTATTATTATTATTATTATTATTATTATCAGCCATGTTATAACTTACTCAGGTTTACAGTCAGTTGGTATAGCAATAATATTGGCCAATGGAAATATACTCCACAAGTCATCTTCACTGATATCACTTGGTAAAAATGGGATAATCAGGGTTGTGTCAACAGATCCTAGAAATTTTATAAAAAGGATAAACACAAATTTATTAATAAATACGTACAAATATTCCTTAGATACACACATATGCAAATACATATATGAAACGAACCAAAGCAATGTATGGAGAGAAATATTTCTGAGCATCAGCTCCCAGGCTTTGGGATAAGTTGCCTAATCATATTAAACTTGCAGCAAATACAGAAATATTTTCTAAGGCTCTTCAAACCCACTTATTTTAATTAGCATATTTATAACATATAAACCAGTGTATTGATGGATAAAATGTGTTTGTGCTATATGAGCTTAGAACATGTTTTAATTATTTTGTTAAAGCAAAGAGCCTTAAAGCAATTCAAGTTGAATAAGGCACTATATAAATACTAATATTATTATTATAACCATTAGACAGAAATTTACACGAGCAAAACAAGAAACATGATTACAAAAATTAGTGTGAAAACCTTAACATTATTAGTCACAAATTATAATCATCCCCATTATATTATCACAACGTTTAGGATTATGTGATTCTGTTAGTATTCAGAACATATTTAGTGAGTAAAATTTAATGATACACTAAGCAGTTCAGTATCTATTCATTTTAATTGTCTATCAAACCATAAAGGACTATATGATAGGACAATTTCTAAACCCCAACATTAGAAGTTGGTGGCCAATTATTATTATTCTGAGGGTACCCTCTAATTGAAAATGGATGATAAAATATTAAACAGATCCTATAACTGTTAAGGTTCATTAAAACTAATATTTTGGGGTATGTGATACTTAAATAATGCAAGTTACCCAATTTGTAATAAGGACACATCAAAGTTATAACATAATTGTGTATAATAATTGAGAACATATTGGTGATCAAGAGAATTTCCAACCACTTTTTCAACCCCCTGCAATTAATGATCCATATTATTCCCATTATTCAGTTAACTTTTATAATATGTATGTCATGTTTAACTGAAATGATTCAGAGATTTCTACACAAAAATAATGGCTTTAGTTTAATCACAGATGAGCTAAGTCAACCCTGTGACATAATCTATTTAATACGAGGCAGGAACCCTGTCAGCCATTACTGAATGATTTCATTTTGCTCATGACTATTAATGAATTAAACACATCTTGTGCAGAAAGCATTGCTTTTATTTGATAAATTGCTAATTTATTTAAAAATCTAGCTACATCAAATTAGTAATACATCTGGTACTTGAATCTATACTTGTTAGTTATCAATTATCTCAGTACATTGTATGCAAGGAAATTTCACTTTTTTAATAATCTCAGGTAAAACATTTAGTATCTGATTAACTTATATTTAGGCTATGGCTATATGAGAAATAACTTTTTGTTCACTGCAAATATTTGACTTATAATATTAATGAGTTTGTAAAAAATCTAAATAAGCAAAGTTTTCTTATATGGACATGGCTTAATTTATTAATGCATTACTATGGTCATATGATATGAGTGTCAGCCAAGTTTATGTTATTGTGTCACTTCTATTTGCTAACAAATAACTTGATAACAATGACAAATTCCACACAAAAAAATCCATTATTTCAAATAATGCATTATTATTATTTGATTAGAGTGATATCAAAGAATAATTAATTTCTACAAAGGTATACAAGTTCGTTCAAAAATGATTAATTTCATTGTGAAATAAAAAACAGATTTCACCCCCAAATATATACACAATGCCAAGGAATTTCATTTTGAAATCTTTAACAACATGTGCATAATATTTCTATATTTAAGTGATCCAATGGGTGGGTGTTGGTTCAAATACTTCTGATCATAATGGTCCCATATATCATACAGAGGTAAAAACAGACACTAATACAATATCTTAGAATCAAGCAAACTGATTTAGTAACTCTACTCACCTTGGTACTGTTCTTTCCATGCTTCATGAAAATCCACTAGACACATGCACACAAATGTAATAAACAAAACATTTTAAATGATAAGATGAAAACTAATTTATTCTAGTCTTCTATCAAACAATTGTGTACTAGTATAATAGCAATATATTTAAAAAAACACTTTTAAATATATTTTATTAACTCTTTAATGAGGAAATGTCACACACACACACACACACACACACACAGTTTTGTGCTAGTACATTTGTGTTACTAAACCATCAGCAGTCAATTAACAACAAAATATATGTTTAAATAGCAGTATTCCTGGAAACATCTCTACATTTAAATCCGGCTTTACTTCTAATGTAATAGACTTACCATAACTAAGTTCCTTTGCTAAGGAATCACAATAAACTTGTACAGAAGAGCCACCAAGCTGACGCAGATAGCTAATATTATCATTAATATCATTAAGACACTTGAACCATAACTGTAGGTATCTATAATAAAAATGGATAACATTCACTTATTACTACTACCTCGTGCAAAACATGCCTACCACATTCAATTAAAATCAAAAATGTAAATCAATTTCCTCAACAGTGACATTGTTAGTACAGTGCAGATCCAATAAAATGTGGTCCAATATGCTGTAGTTTTAAACATAACATCTTTGAGTCAAGTACACAAATTTTAAATGAATACCAGGTAAATCTTTGAAAAATCATTACAAACAGTCTTAGTTGTTACATGATCTGTTCAATCATTTGAACAGGTGTAAAAACACACTGAGCATGTCAGCATTATGGGGGGGGGGGGCATTTATCTTGCTTGTTTGAGTGGGCACACAGACAAGTGCCTATCTCTGGATCTGACCAATTAGAGCAAGGGTTGCAGTCAGCGTGGTGTGGAGTGCGACAATCTTTTGGTCAGAAGTGAAAGCGCAAGCCAGCAGGCAGCATCTCATTTTTCTCCTTCACCCTCCCACCCCCTGGTTGTTGCTTGATATGGAGTATATACTGACAGCGATAGGGTCCAGATAGGTAGTCTTAGGTGGTTAGATTAGTATGTATATTAGTATAGTCAGATATCCCTGTTATGTGAGGGGGCTTGTTGGCGAGTGTTTTTATTCAAAGTACACAAATTTCATAGGTATGATCTGGCTGGATGTGTGGATCCACAAGTTCTTATGTTGTGTATATATATATATATATATATATATATATATATATATATAAACATCTACATGTCATTGTGACTAAATATATATACATTGCATAATGATTTATATTATGATCAAGATATTATATGTGCACTGTGTATGTAGAAATAAATTAGATTCACCAATGTATATATGTGTTTGTTCAGTTATGTTTTTAAATATATAATAATATATTAATGAATGTTACCTATTATTTCACACATGTAAACACTCCTAACTATAAACCAACATCAACAGATTAAGGTAATAATTTAGATCATCTGTAAGTTGGATTATCAATTATCAATCTGGGCTGACCATGTTGTGATACACTGATAGGTGTCAACTATATTTCTCAAACAGAAGTGGCCAAGTTTATTACAATAAATACACCTAGAGTTAAGCTGTCATATAAATTTACTGAATATGCTTAACACGTTTCGTATTTAATACATATAGAATTTAACTTAAAACACTAAGGGATTTAAAGGATTTTAGATGTACATACCCTGCCATTCTGGAGTTTCCAGCGACATCTGAGCAAATGTTATGTAAGTCAACATGAACTTCAGTGCAGATGTCAAATATTTTCAGAAGTCTTGGATCACTAAGTGCATCAGGGGCTACTGGATATATGACAACATGATGTTTCCTCTTTGATGAGCTTATTTCTACGGAAACAACAACATCCAAAGTGTAATGATTAGTCAAGCATCTGAATTTCCAGTTCAGTGAAATAAATGGTTCATTTTGTGACTTACCATATATACTTGTGTATAAGACAAGAAAATAGCCATAGAATCTATTAGACATTTGTCTCATACAAAAATAACAGGTCATGGTTGATGATGGAAGAAGCACACATCAACAACAGTCTGCACACTTACAAATCCTATTTCATAGAATATAACCACTGGCCTAATTATATAATATGTCATATTTCGCATATAACCATAGTCACTGGGAACAATTCACATCTAAATTCATCATAGATTCATCCATGCTGACATGTAATGTCACATGACCATGTATTTTGGCAGGATAAACTTTAGGTGGCAAAAACCCACCCAGCACAACAAGACAAGAATAGAATTAGTTGATCAAACAATACCTGAAAATGAATTGTCATGGCTTCTAAATTTAATGGATTCACTGTCCTTTAAAAATCCATTGTGGTGGTGGCTTTTAAATGGACTTCACTTAGCAACTAAATTTAAATACACAAAACATTACTTATATGTGTTATAACATTATGATAATAATTTTCTGTTATCAAATACAACTGAACTACGCCATGGTTAATGTTGTTGGCATTAAGAACATTTGTCATAATCACAACAAAAGAATTTTTTTAATTCACTAATGTGGCAATTAAAGGTTTCTTGAGACAAACTGTCTCATTAGTTTTTCCCATCTATTCCAAAGAATTGGCATGCAATGAAGACATTGCTTGCACATAAAATCTGAATAACATCCAGAAATATATTTTCTATGAATGTTCTGTTGAATACAAACGGTAGCTTGTTTAAAATGTGATTGAACATAAATATAAGGGATTGAAAAAGCAATAATTTTAACTATTCCTGATGATTTAAGTTTTGGTTCAGTGTGATTATTGTACTGTGCATTGTGTATTACAGGAATTGTTCACTTCCGTAATGTAATTAAACTTTCAAAATTACATGTGTTAATATTTCCACAAGCTATGACACATGCAAAATGAGAGTATATGAAGGCATAAAATAATGTTCCAAGACAGTGAGTTGGCAAACAAAGCACCCAGAAACTTTCTTATATACGTTCATGATGTGGTATTTCCAGGAGTAATTCATCAATGTGAATACCAAAATATTTGCAAACCTTTTCATTGCAGCCATTCCTATTTCAGTGCTATTTACGGTAATATTTAATTCTGTCAAATCAGATCTCATATGGGATGGCCTGATAACTATGTATTTTGTTTTACTTTTATTTAGAGATGACATAATGGCCCAAAGCCATAAGAATAGATTATAAAACTGATTGTTGGCATTTGAAAATAGTGTATTAATATTCAAGTGTGATGAATACAAGGTTGTATCTTCTGCTAAGAATAAAATATTACACTGAGAAGAATTTTTAATATGTTTACATAAATTATATACTATAGTGGTCCCAGTGTGGAGCCTTGTGGTACACTACAACTAACAGCTACAGTTAATGATTTACATCCATCAATTTGAAAAAAGTGCAACCTGTTTGATAAATGATTTCTGAAACAGTTCTACATGTAAATAATGTATTCAACAGTATTTTATGGTTGGTAGGTCACATAGGGATGCAAGAGTGAATTCAGGAGGGGGTGGTGGATTAGCTGCTGCTTCTTCATAATGACTGAATAGATGGTTAATCTGATGAATCATCGAATGATATGACTGAAACCTATATTGATGCTTATAGTTATATATATACGTTTAATACAATTTCCTTTGAAGTGACCATAAATACAACTCATCTTATACACAAATACATAACGTATTTAAAATTTATCAATAAAAATATCAGTCGAACAGCATTTGGTTTCAGAACTTTTCACTATATATATATATATATATATATATATGACTAGGTTATTTACCTTGTCTGCTCCTTTTTAAAGACATTGGTTTATCTGCAAATTGTTTTATCACCTTGTCTGAAACACAAAACAATTTTAAATTAGTTAGATGCCATTTTTATTCTACTTCAAGCTGAGCACAGTTTGAAGTTTCAGAGCTAAATGATATAAATTAACAAAAATATTATATTATTAGTTAATTATTATCAACAGAAAACAAGCACAAAACCTGTGAATACATAAATACCTCTAAATCTTTGACTTTCAACAAGGAACACCCATGGACCATCTGCTAAATGACCAGATGTAAGCTTATACACTAAAATTCACTGATTATTTTAAAACATGGATACAGATTTTGTTAATATGTTCTTTAAATACAAGTAATAACCAATCACATACACACACACGTGTGTGTGTTTGTGTGTGTGTAATGAGATGAACAGATTTTTAAATTGATTAAAATAAACGAAGTTAAAAATGTATGTCAGACATTACTGAATTAATTATTATAATAACATAGTAGTTATATTACCATCAGTGGTGAACATGTCGCCATCTTCCAGTGATATATATATTTCTCCTATGTCAGTACCAAATGATTCCTCACTGGCCATTTCTTCCTGCTTTTCCAATACTTCTCCGCTGCATCCAATCTCAGCATTATCATTACGTGGTTTTTGTTCTCCACATTCAGAGTTTGCCCGTTCAGAGCCAATTTTCTCTTCAGAGAGACTACGATGAACCCCAGATCCATGTCTGTTATCAAGATCTACCTCTGCCAGATTATCATCTATCTGATCCTGATCACTTCCAACCACCTCTATGTATTCCTCTTCTACCTGAACATCTGATGACTCATCATCGCTGTTCTGATCTGATTGGCAGCACTCTTCGGCTTTAATTTTGTCTTCCATAGGTCTCAGTCAGCTTAGCAGACCCTATTGAAATAATTACCAGATGACATTAATCAAGATAATGATTAAAATGAAGGAACATCATCACTGCCTTTAGTGCCAGTAGGTATAATGAGTAATGATGATACCGACATATCATTGTATTTTGTTCATTTCATAATTTAGGATTAGGCTTTTAGGATGAACTCCTCATGGACACCAAATTGATAGTAATAAGGTTGTTTATATCAATATTTCTTATGTAATACCAATCTGTAACTGACAGTTGGGTCACACCCATAAAATCTTACCACTTGGCAATCATATTGTAATCTTGTATTTTAAGTTGCAAGAAATCATATGTCATCTCTTCTAATGGGACATTTTCAAACAATAATACCATTCAGCTTTGCCATCAAATGAAGGCTAGAAATTTCATCACTTGTAACTAATAAATACTGAATTACATAATTCACCTCCATCTATATATATATATATATATATATATATATCAGACATGGAGTCAATTTCATTTCAACACAATTCCATTTGATCAATTCCAATTCTAGAAATGTATTTATCAATTCCAATTCTGATGATCAATTCCAGTTCCAGAACTGAATTGATCCTACGGAATAGAAGTAAAAGTAGATACCCGAAGATAGAAAAAATGCAAAAATGGAAAAGATTGTTTTGGGGTAAAACATGAGCAACAAATAATGTCATTGCTTATTTTTTTAGAAAAGGAAAAGTTAAAATACTTTTATGCACATGATCAACTCCAAATTCATCAATTCCAAAAACAAATTTCAATTCTGGATTTTACCATCAATTTCAATATTGAAGTGACCCCATGTCTGATATATATATATATATTCTGAATATATATATATATTAAGCCATTGATAATTTTGATGTTTGTTAATTATAGACATTATAAAGAAATACTTGTATCACTTTGTCCATCGGATTAACTCATGATCTACTCATTGGAAAGATCACACATTTGTGTTTTTAATTAGCTGTAAATGATTGGCTATGAGATAGCCACAGGCAATGGAAGCATCCCGTGTTGGTGTGTATAGTCAAGGACTACTGTAATTGGTTACGATATAGCAATTATCGCTGGTGGACAGGTTAATTAACCATTACTGACAACATGTCAGTGTGTCTTGCATGACTGAACTAGCGGAAATATTTGGCAACATTTTCATGTTGTTGGATTATCAAGGTCATTTTACATTGAAATGTCACATTCTGTTGGCAAAATGAAGTGTAGGAGTCGAAACACAATTTTGTCGAATTAAAGAGTCATTTATAATGGAGCTAAATCTGTCACAGGCAATTATATGTTGGATGGTGGATTTGCTGGATAAATAATGTCTGGATTAACGGATTCTGACTATATATATATATATATATATATATATATATTTTTTTAGTTTTGGTAAAACATGTATATAATAATTAGTTGTTAAAAATATAGAGAACTGAGTTATTAAAAGGAATGTCATCTGGAATATGAGGGGCGCCTCCATGGGCTAACGATAGCGTGTTGGACCACAGATCACTACCACTGTGTTCGAATCTCAGTGTGGATATATCTGAAGGTTGTTTCATCTTTGACTTCATTTCATTACCTTAGGAGGTCACTTGGACCATTTAGCCTACCATGTGCACAAAAGAGGCTGTAAAATATCAATCATAATCATCTGGAACATGATGGTGTATGAATTTCATGGAATAGTATTTTAATACTTGGCTATAAAAACCAGTTGATAAAACATCTGTATAATTTACAGTGAGGAAAAAACATCTATGTGTAATAAAAGAAAACATGTGATAGTTGTGTGTGTGTATGCATGTGTGTATTCAGCAGTGTATGGCTCTTAGAATGCTTCACCCATTTCCAGTGAAGTTTACAAATGAACAATATTACAAACTTTGAAAGATGCCATGAGAAACTAAAAGGTGTGCAGACATAATCTTCTGTTTTACCAAATAATAAACAAATTCCATAATGAAGTCACATTAGTTGATACACAAAGAACAAATCCTCCATACATTAAATACTATTTAATTAGTATAATCTTAAAGTTGCGAATAAATTCATTTTTACTACTACAGAATGATTTCAGTAACATTCGTTGTGAATATTTTTACTAATAAATATATTATCATGTATTACTTTTGGAATATATAGCAAATCTATTTAGAAGATAAATTTTATAGTTGAAGTGAAGAATGAGTGGGCTAGTGTTTTGTTTAACCTTGGTGTTGGTCACACTCGGTACAAAAGACTAAAAGGCCATTCATGGGCAAACATCACACAAAACTAGCTATTAGGACATAACATTTAATTTTTGGGGAAAAAACATATTCATGAATATTACAGGATAGTTGGTCCTTCATATGTTAACGTAAAGGCTAAAGAAAATAATAAAGTGTAATTCCTTACAAAGATTGTTTTGTGCTCTTGTAACACAAAATGTCTAGTGAGCTGTTAGATTTATGTAAATGTAATGACAGTTAGTAGGTTGAAGCCAGATTTGGATCATTTCCTTATAGTTATACCAATGACATCAGGTACATTTTGTGACTATTATTATTCTGGGATTTTGGGTTGCTAAAAGAAGCTTTACACACTTAAGTAATAATATCTGACACTGATGGTTGACGTTTTACAGCCACGTTGTGCACAAGTGACAAGGTAGTCTAAAAGGGCCAAGTGACCTCCAAAGGTAATGAAGCGAACACAAAGATAGAAACACCCTTCTGACAGTGAACTCTTCCTTTAAGTGACTGAGTTCAGAAGTAGCAGTGTCGAGTTCCAGAGTCTATCCTAACCACTTTTTAAAACTTTTTTTAACCTAAAAATTTATTTAACTAGGCAAATATAAAAGTGACCAACTGCATGGTATGGTACTTAAACAGGGTTAAAAATTGTTACCAACAATGTGTTGCTATTTTTCAACAGTACTATTTTATAAAGCTAAACCATACAGCTAATTCTGTACATTTCTACAAAGATTAATTAAACCAAAACAAGCCAACCAAATGAATGAGCTAATACTTATAGTTATACTAGATCTAATAACTAGATCTAGTAACTTCAAAATGATCTGAATGGAGATATGCAATTTGGAGAACTTGGGCTACTTGACATAATCCAAACATTTCAGATAACACATTCAATCATTCTTTGAACTGAGACGACTGCATGATTATGATTCGAACAGGACCGTAACCACGGTGATGATTAATATTATTTCTCTAGTCTCAGTCTGTAGACTGGTAACTTAAACTTCGTCAGCCCTCACTGGCCTCAGCCTCAGCTGTTGCAATGATTGCTTTCTTCATTAAACTAAAAATCAACTGACAGTTCAGATTTTTCGTCTACGGGACAACTGTATCGGCCGAACGAGCAAATAATGGCTTCATTTTCATAAGATTCCCCACAAATAACTCAATGATCTTACAGAAAATAAACGATCAACAACATCTAAACAACAGCTCAGGTTATTCCAACGCAAAATCAACACACTGACCAGTCGCCGTTGTAAGCTCATTTCTGATTGGTAATCACTCGAGTGTGACCGATAATAATATAGTGCGTTATGCCTAGTTTTACTCATTCAAGCCGATTAAATTATTTTGTAATTTTTGTGTGGAAGATTCCTTGTACTAGATAGATCTCTTTATTAATATATATATATATATATATATATATAGTGTGTGTGTGTGTGTGTGTGTGTGTGGGGTATGCGCGTGTTTCATTTCAAAAGAGGCTGGTAAGATTTCCATGGCTGTGCCCGGCGACAGCCAGGGGTCTCTGCCCCAAACTTCAACAAGACAATTAAGATTTACTCCATTTCTAATGAGCCTGGCCGGTGAAGACTTACCACACATATAGAATCGTCCTGACCTGTTAGCCGGTGCAGATTCACTCCGTATCAAATCAATCTAGCCAGTAAATTTACTGTAGATGAAATCGGTCTGCTATTAGCTGGTGATATTTATTCCACATAAAATCTGTTTGCCCTTCCATTGCCCTGGTGAACATTTATTTAATACCAGATTAGCATGATATATATATGCTATATATATATATATATATATATATATATATATATATTGGCAGGTGAATATAATATTTAAATATGAAATGGAAATGGTCTGCTGCTATTCGGTGGTGAACATTTAAAAAACACTGTTATTTCAATGTTTTAACAAAAAACATTTTTAAATCACCAATAATTTTATTTTATTTTGCAAATTATGTTGTCTAGTTGGCTTTAATTATTTGTATTAGTCATACTTCAATGGGATATATATATATATATATATATATATATATATATATACCAATGTAGACTAAAGCCCTCCAGCTGATTATATATGTATGTTCTGCATGTAAAATGCACGTATAACAATCATCTTCCAGAGTTTTTTACCCAACAATTAAGACTGTGAATATCCGTCCATTGAGTTCATCTGCAAATTAGGCATATTTGATAAAATTAAACAATTTTAAAACAACGAGAAAACATTTTGTTTTTTGTATAACTGATAAATTAATACGGGTAGCTATAGTCATGAGACCATATATATATATATATATATATATATATATATATATATATATTAGCTCTCATCCAGCAGCAGTATTATAACACCAACATACTCAGAGGAACAACACTGTACACGTACACACACACATTGGCGGACAAGATGTTTCTGCTGTCTCGTTCGATATCAATTATCATACGTGACGGAATGATATTGGCAATCATCCAGTCCGTGCTTTTGGTTAGTGGAAACGAGAGTTTTCTTTCAGGTCAATGGACACACATTAGAAGAAGAAGGCCTATATAGCCTCTGTGTATCTGTCTGGTTAGGGTTTATCTTTTAAGCCTGTCCAACGAATTCTACTACACACGGATATACAGTTTTATATATATATTATATATATATATATATAAACTCACATACTTGACTCCAAGGAGTGTTCGAGTTCATGAGTTTCATATGGAGACCACAGTTTTACTAAGACGGTACCTTGACCATAGAATTATGTCCCTCTGAACATCATGCAAATACGTCTTAGATTACTATTTGTAGTGCATCTAAACGTCATCAGTGTGTCCAATATTTTGTAAGCTTTATATAAGTTTGTGTAAGGAATTAGGAAGTTCATCCAGTGGCTTCATAAAAGACAGAGAGGCCAGCCAAATTATGACATTTCCAGCACTGAGCTGCACACAATACAATGGATCGAGAGATGATGTTTGCGGAGAGTATATAGCAGAAACATTTTAAATGTAATATCACGCGGATAGAGCTTTAATTGTCCTTTCATATTTAAATTAATGTTAGCAATTAACCAACAACAACAAAATCAGCATTTATGCGTATACTAAAACCTTCGGTTTCCTACTCAATAAAAGATCAATTAAGTCTAAATAAACACATATAAAGGTGTTATTTGGTCAGTTTACATTTAAACGTATTACCCATCATCCAGGTAGTATATATATATATATATATATATATATATATATATATTATTGCTTTAGCTGTGATTATGTCATGTTCTAAATTCTAGGAAACGCATAGTTATAGCTTATCACAGCAGTTGGGTCTTGATTAATTCCAGATTATATTCTAAACCTGTGTTCTATTAATTGTTTGTCAGAAACCAGGTACACTCGATGCTTTGGTTACCGTCAAAGATCACGTGTCATGATTTGTGTTTTCAATCACGGATACAGCTAGTAAATGTTACCACAATATTGAAATATTAATTTTAAACTGCTGTAAGAATATGTTGTCACTGAATATAGGTACATGTACCATGACACAATTATATATATATATATATATATATATATATAAAGGTAGAATATCGTCATCGTCCTCAACATCGTCCAACTGGTCGAGTTGGTAGGTCGACATAACACATTATCACCTTTAAATGCGATATATACATATTCCAACTCTGTAAATGTTAGCCTTAACTATTACGAAACGTTAGGTACGGTTTTATTTTGTGGCTGAAACCTATCCAGTACATACTTGAGCTATGCCGAAAGTGTCATTCCATGTGCGGACTTCCGTAATTTGTATGAGATTTGCTTTTGTGGTGAGTAGAAAATAATTACATTTATTTCCTATCTGGATGATCGCATTGTGTTTTGCTGGATATGGCTTCGCCTGCAGCTTGTTAAATAGGGCGATTAATGTAAAATGCACACTTCCTTTCACCTTTGTAATCATAATGGAGCGGACAACAAATACTGAAATAGACTCTACACTACTGACTACCCCTCTACACTAGAGCTAGTAGAGGGTCTATAGGAGGCACTCTGAGCCTGAGGAGATAAGCCTAAGGAGTAGATCTAGGATGATTAGAATCTGAACTTAATTCTTTCAGTTTCGGCTTCCAGTATTTGACACGCGATAACTCGGTTTGCTTTCTTTGTTTTGTTTTATGTCTTACCAGTGTCAGAGTGTGGCAGTGATATTATCATTAAATTTTTAAACATAGATAACACACTGAAGTATAAACGATAAATATAGTATATCATTACATGCTTTAACTTGATCAAAGTTAGCCCTATGCATGGGCCTATCAATGGGGTAGACAGGCGGGGAGAATCAACTACAACATTAAAACCCTTAATAGTTTTAGGCTGGAACATAATTATAACTGAATAATTACTTTGTGTTGGCTTTGAAACAATTTGCAACAATAAAACAATACACCACCCAAAAACAATTAGCGACCAACCCTATATTGCATTATTATAACAATCTCTAATTGAGTTATAAATCTGTATGATTCTCAGATATTCTCAATCAATGGCAGAGTAATGCATTCACTGATTTCATTAGAAATTGTCTAATTTTGGATAATTCCAAAAAATAACATCGGTTTTTATACAAATTTTTGTCAATAAATCAATATTAATGATTATTATCTAATCAAGGTTTAATGCATAGCCATAATAATGACAAGGGAAAAAAGCTCAGACTACAGTACAAAAGAAAATTTTGTTGACTTTTGTCATGATTTCGCAAGTAAGTCAAGTTTTGAAGAAAGGAATGGCCCCTTTTCATTAATAGTAGCAAATCTTGTCAACTTTTGGAGGAATGCATGATTTGGTCTTAATTATAATGCAAAATATTATAATTGAACCCTTTTAAAGTTTAAGTACATATTAAAGGTGACGGGAAAAGAAATTTCACTTTTCGAAGTAAATATATCGTAACAAACAATTATTTTATTCCCTATCAGATGCACTATCAAAACAATTTTATATGCCAGCTATCGTATTAAAATATGTGTTTTTGATTTATATCCCATTTTTAGTCGCATCTGAATAATAAATATATAATTCGAAAGGTGTGAACATGACTAGATATATATTTAAACTAATTTTGATGAATACAATCAACACAAATGCCATACTATGCTGTTAAAACAATACAGGTGGTCATAATTAAGAATATTTAGCAAAATGATGCATTTGTGATAGAATCAAATTCATATGCCAGAGACATTAATCTATATTTAATCATAAGTGAGTCATAAATACTAGAAAGGTCAGAACATGACTGAAGCTAAACTTGTTTAATAAAGTGATCACAAATGCCATATGTTGTTGAAAAGCATTATGGGTGGTTCATTCGAGGTAGCTCTCAGTTACAATCTAGGTTCACACAATGTTACTGTTAAACCAGTCATTTTCAAAAATAAGGACTGCTGGGAGCAAACTCTAGATAGGATGCTGAAGGAAATCTCATATGGGGCAAGCCTATAGGAAAACAAGCCAGGGTCATAACGTAGACAAATACACATCTTTTGCGATGCCTGTAAGCTTCACAGGGCTTGTACGAGATGATGCCCGCAGGCATCATTGGGATTTGTGCGCCAATACTCATAGGCATTGTGACCCCTTAAATGTTTAAAGTGGGCAATATATACGAATTTCAAGTGAAGGTGAGCTGCTCCTTTATGGGGGTGATTATTGATGCTAAGAAACCCATTTACTTGTATGGTAAAAAAAAGGGGTTAGTCTCTCATGATATATTATCAAACATTTCAGAAAACTTTAAGAAATATAATTTTAAACTATCTGTGCTATACTGACAGTTATTTAACTCTACTATATTTTAGCATCCTGAAGTGAAAAGATGGCTTTAGAATGGAAGAAAATGACAGTTCAGCAGCTGAAGGGGGAGTTAAAGAGACTCGGCTTAGAAGATACCGGACGAAAAACTGATCTGATTGAGCGGTTAACTAAACATGCTAATAAAGGTAGTAAGTAGATAAAGTTAAATGTTTAGCTTTACACTTTTCAGCTAATTTACTCCTCAATTATTGCCTTTCATTCGGTGTGTTTTGCCCTACACTTACTACCCATTAATGGGGAAATGGCAGTTATTTTACGTGGGTTAGCTACCTGAAATGAGGGAGACACATATGGTCTGTAATTTACTGCTTCACCACAGGGACTAATTCTAAATAAATTTAGAATTTACAATAGATGGCATATTCGGCAGCGAAAACCTTGCCAGTTGCCTGGTTGGATGAAAAACTCTGAACCTCTGAGCTCCCGCACAGCATGACCGTGAGTAAGAAAGTCCCACACTCTTGCCCAGTAGGCCATAGAGGTGGTTACTATCCAGTTACTGTTTTGATTTAAAGGAGTTAGTCTGTTTTCATCATGTGCTATGTTTTTATGTTGGCCTCATTATTACAACACATGCAGAGCTGCCAACCATTATGATTTTCTGTTCTTCATTACGCCATTATGTCCATACTCTGAAAACTACGATAAATCTGCCTTTTCCCATAATAGTTCCATATGGTGCAGTTCTGTCATAGTTTAGCCACACACTGTATCACAAGGCTTACTTGAATGCTTGTATTTCGGGGAGTATACCCATGTTGTCGCTTGTTCAGCATAGCCTGTGGTGTTCATCACACAGCAGTTGCTCTAGACCACATGGCTTGAAAGCCTTTGATGCACCATCGAATCGGAATGGTGTATTTTTTCCAGAAGGGCCCTGAATTTTGTGGGGATGATGTCTTTTACCTATGCAGGAGATTCTCTCGTTCATACAATGCAGGGTTTTGTCATCAGGGGCCAGTGAGTAGTCTAAGACACTAGCCTGACCAGGCTACTGCCATTTTGAGGCAAGATATGCGGTAGTCTCCAGTTTGTTTATTGTAGAATGATTTTCCGCTGTTTTGGAGCTTTTCACTGTGAAAAGGGTATCATAGTTTAAAACACCGCCGCCATTACCTCACAGACCGGCGCTAAAAAGCACTGTTCCCGATTGTAAGCTGGATTTTGGACTGATTTTCATCAGAAAATGGGTCATGATAAACGACAAATATTTATCATCCGATATTTTCTTGATCTGAAATAATGCCAAAATATACAGCTGTAACCTTTTCCAGATTTTTTTCAAAATTTAAATAAATATTTACTGTTATAAAAAGTCCATGGTTAAGGATCTTTAGAGATCTTGTGATCTTGGGCGGGTAAACATCTGTTTTGCATTATAGTACGTGTAAATACTCTTTCCTGATTTTCCCAGTTATCTTTGTTTACAGTAAATAAAAGCACATGGTTTGTTTTGCCATGGTCTCGAGTATCTTTTAGTTAAACTTGTAAGTTATTGCTGTATTAAGCTTGTATTGTTGTTTATAGTACGCTGTATGTACTTTTATCCTGTATTTTCTCCATTTTAGTATAGTGTAGAATATGTAGGGTATTCATGTACTGAAAGTGCAGACTTGTGCATTATGACATAATTGTTATTAAATGTGTGGAAAAATCTGATTAAACGAAAAACTTTTTATAAAAGAATACCTATGATGTTAAATTATACTAGTATTGATAAATTACATGGTTTTATGATGCATAGTGTCATATTTAGCCATAGGTCGCATTTCGTGCCAAAATTATTATTCTTTCCAATTTTCAAATGTTGGCAAATATGCACATGCTTTCCATCATTCAATTATTGATGTACTATCTTTTGTCAGATATCAAAGGACCACACAAACCTACAGTTGTACCAAAATCCATATTTGATGAGCCTTCTGACTCCGAAAGTGAACCAGAAGAAGAACACATACCAGTTAGTGCTGACAAAAAATCGGTGCTGGTTAACGAAAAGGACAAACCTAAGTTAGCTGCAGTAAAAGGAAAGTCCGAAACTGCGATTGAAAAGGGAAAGGCTGAGACTGCTGCTGAAAAAGAAAAATCACTGAGATTGGTCGCCGAACAATCCAAACTGAACATTGAAAGGGGAAACTCTTTACCTGTTATCAAGATACAAAAATGTGATTCGGCCATTGGTAAGGAAAAAACTAAGTTGCTTACTGAAAAGGCCAAGCCAGTCACAGAAAAGGAAAAACCCAAATTGGCTGCTGAAAAGGAAAAACTGAAGTTGATCACTGAAAAGGAAAAACCTGAGTTGGCTGCTGAAAAAGAAAAACCTAAATTTATCACTGAAAAAGACAAATCTGGTCAGACCTCTGAAAAGGGAAAATCTGACAAGGTTGCTGAAAAGATTGTGGCTGTTGCTGAAAAGAAAACAGCTGTAACACCTGTAAAAGTTGAAAAATGCGATAAAAAAGAAGACCAGCACAAACCAGCTTTTTCAGCCACTGGCACAGGGTTAAAGCCCGGGGAGTCGGACGCAGCTAATCTGGATATATACAAGAAGGAAAAAGAATGTAACAAGTCTATTCAGAAACCAATAAAGGAAGAAGTAATGGACACTAATGATATGTCTGACTCCAAACAAAATGTCAAAGTAAAGGAAACATTGAAGATGAAAGCTGTAGCTGGTGAAGAAGAATCCACGAATAAAGCTATAAATGAGAGCACGACAACCGAAGCCAAAAAATTGGCAACAGATGCAAAAAACAAACTTGTGAAGGATACTTTTGGTCCAGTCGGTGGCAATGGTATGTAGTTCTGATCATTAAATGGGATGTTTTGTTTTCATACTAAAGTATTGTTTGTTATCTGCAGTTAGCTTTGTTTGACCTGAGTCTTGCTTGATATTGCACTGTTTCTTGCTATAAAACTATCCAGAGTCTAATTATCTGTCATTTGTATGTGATAGATTTACTGAAAATACCTGTAATATTTGCAGATAAACCCAAAAAGTGGATAGATATTATGGACTGTACAAACAATGGTACGTATTCATTTTGGTGTATACAAAGACTAGGCTGATAAAATTTCTTTCATATTGGTAAAACTAATAGTATTAATTTATGTCAATCACAGTGATTGAATAGACACTTTGTTTTAATATTTGAACTTTCTAAGTTTATTGCTTCTTTGGTCACAGAGAAAATTCTGAAGGAACTCGAGAAGATAGGCAAGTTGCAGGCATTTAAAAACAGACAGAAAGGTATTAGTATGTTTTAACTCAATATGTTTGTGTAGTGTCCATGTTAGTAATGTAGCATACATGTATTGATGAGGCCTTTTCTGTGGTACAACTGGTAGGAGACTCCATCACAGCCCTATAGATTGTGGAATCAAATTGCAATGTCATCTGTCTTTTATGAGATGTTTATACATTAATAAAAGGATTCTCCATAATTGGAATACCAATACTTAGACTAAACAAAGCATTCGTTCACCTATTATCTGCGATTAGTGGGTAATATTTTTTTTGCTAACCTTTCTGGAGTAAATTACTGGGAAACATTAGGATTTGTGACACATTAGAGGTTTGAAACTCCAAGTCTAATGCCTTGATAGCGCAGTTAGACTTAGAGTGTGGGTCTCGTAGCCGAAGGGGCACGGGTTCAAGGCTCCATATGCTGCCATGAGGCGACTAGTTCACTCAGCCATAAAAATTAGAACCTGACAGGTATATGTTTGAGTAACATTGCGCCTATAATGGCAGCATGCGTAGTATGGGATAATAATACTATGAAGCATCTTAGAGTCTAGCTGAATAGGGTGCTATATATAAATGTCAGATGTTATATACTCGTATATAGGCCACACTTTTGATACCATGAAATTGCTGTCAAAAGTCTTATACACAGGTCAGACTAAAAGGGTAGGTAATATTTGGCATAATTTAGGGGGAAATACAATAATATTGTTTTACAACATTAATAATGAATATATGAACAAAAAAAATTAATTAGGTGTGTTTTCGCTTTTGTCTTTCGAAGCCAAACTTAATTGTGATAGCATAGCGTGGTGTTGGCCTGTGTCGGGGTCAGAGTGTTGCTGGTACCATGGCTGTCTGGGAACAGCCAGCACATGATTTATTATCTAGGGGTGTCATATGATCTGGATCACAATTAATCTGTTTGATGCACAGGAATCCAGTAAAGTATGACAGTCTCATCCTACAAAAGGTGTAGGTCCAAATCGGCTGTGATACGAAAACGGCCGCATTATGACCAATACGGCCGCCTCCATAAACTATTAGAGGCAGATTTTATTTTTGGTCTATCTAAGACATGTCATTACTATCGAAATGTGTGAGCATGTGTAATTGAACGTAATGGTAAATGAGGCCACCCAAAGAATGACCACAGAAGCCACATCAAAGGAAAACGATTACAGCAAACAATGTGTTAATTACTTCCAAAGCTGGCACATGGGAACTACTAATAAACTACTTCAAACAGCATTATGCAAATGAACCCACAGTAGCAGATAACCTGAAGTGGCCATTGTTACCTATCATCACACAGTGGGTGAAAATGGCCTGGGATTAAATGACCCAGGCATTATTACCAAATCATTCAAGAAGTGCTCTTATCAGCAATGATTAGATGGCACAGAAAATTATATATAGTGGGATGAACAGCATGACAAATCTGACACTGACTTGGACGAAGAAGGTGATGACATGTATGATGACACATACACAGATACAACAGATGTTCAATGAAGATAGTGATGATGATTTATTTTTGGGCTTTGAATAAATTTGCTGATTTTAGTGCATCTTATACACAGGTTCGACTCTATGGGGGTTTATTGGTCCAAAAACCTGGTGCGTCTTATACACGCATGCTGCCTGTAATCAAGTATATACGGTATTATATCTGTTTCAGAAAGCTTTTGTTTTTTATTCCCACTCAAAGAATTTATCACTGTTGATTTGTTTTCTTTTATAAATGAGTGTGTATATGTTATTTTAAAAATACTAGAAGATAGAAAATTAATGTTATGTTTTGCAGAACATGATGAGTTTGGCAAGATGCACAAGATACGAATATTCCCACTCTCGGTCAAAGACTTGGCCACTGCATGTATTCAGGATATTATCAACAAGGCCAAGCTCTGTGTCATGAAATATGGGATGGTGGAGAAAGGGGTACAGAAGTTTGGGTAAGTGGATTAATCTATGTGGTAAGTTTCAGGACAGAAGTCCTTTGGCGCGTACATCACTGAAAGAATTTAAAATTTCCATGGAGAACTAAAGCTATGAACTAACTGAAATTTTCAAACTTAAACATGGAACAGCAAAATAATTCATCTGTGGTTTGGTGCATGAAAGCATGGATTTTGTTATAATATTGTATAACCAATTTCAAATAACTAAATGTGTGTCTGTAGCTTCATTAAAAAGTATGTATGTCTATTGTATGTAAGTATCTAACTTAATTTTAAAAATTAGATGTACATACTGTAGATCACCAACTGTTGACAATCTTATTAAGTTGGTGAATGTAAAAAAATCACCAATTTGAAATGGCGCCTCCATTTTACAGTTTAACACACAATCTTAAATCTAGCCGAGCCAAGAATTTGTCAAATTAAAACGCTGCCATCTCGTTTATGAAATTCACCAACTTTATATGTCACCATCATTTGCTGATTTACAGTAGTCTATTTTACAATGATCTTGTATGATAGTTTCACTGATAAAGCAAATATCTATAACTTTGTATCACTCATAATACTAATCAATAACCTTCAGTTAATACGTAATTTGATGTAAATGGGTCCTAATAATAAGGGTGTGGCATTAAATATACATTATTATAATGTAACATATATGTGGTGTCCTTCACCTGCAAAACGCTTAAATCATAAGATTACTACAATGATCCATTTCCCGTGTTGATTATTTGTCGAACTAACAGGCTTCTCACATGTCCTGGAAAATAACAAATTAATTTTCCAGGTCCTGGAAATGTCCTTGAATATTGGAAAATCAGGAAATGTACTGGAAAAAATATTGCCTGTGAAAAAATCCACTTAGAAGAAAAAAGCCTGTGAAAATATATTATGACTGTAGAAGAAAACTTTGATTGTAGAAGAAAAAGAATACCATTACATCGTCTTGATATCCCATGTTAGTTCAAATTTAAATAAAAGTGGGTGGATCAGACAGATAGAAGAGTTGACAAGGAGGCTGTACCATAAAAATGTCAATAATTGAGCATACTTTGAATAAATATGATATTCTTTTTCACAAGTATCTTTATTTATTACCTTTAAATCTTGTATACTTTGCCCTGGAAAATGGTAATTCTGTCCTGGAAAATAACATTTTCTTGGCTGTGTTTGGCTAATTGTGGCCTATGATGTTGTACATATTGATCTAGTTCTGGTTATTCTCAAGACTGGTAAACCTCAAGGTGCCTTACCAGAACATTGAAAACCTTTCAACATCTACTAACCTGTTTCTGTCTAGTCCATTGTGGCTGTTAATATTTCTAGTCGTTTGTTTTATTGTAAAATCTTCAATCAGTTCATATTTTGTCTGTTTTTTTAATGACTATTTCTCATTATTTTACTGTCTGTAATTTATGCTCTTACTATGACATGTACATTACTTTGTGAAGCCCTTTCTGAATGGGATTTATTTCTGAAAGGGGGTGCTATGTAAATATAAATAAATAACATATTAAATATCTGCCTCACTAGTTCTCTTGTTTGGTAAAAATATCTAAAATTGTTCTGTTCTTGTTATACGTGGATATTTTGATAGTACAGTGGAGAGATCAATGTCATGCTAAACTGCAAGTCAAGTTTGATATAAAATCAAGTTATTTGGGGGGGGGGGGAGGGGCCACATGTCACAGGTGTGACTAGCAGTGGGGCTCAATAAAACACCCTCTTGTGTCCTCGTGACAACGGCTAAAACAGATGCTTCTTCTGTAGTTATTGATGACTGATCTCCAAAGTACATTGTTGTGTTGCTGCTGTGTGGTATTTACCATTAAGAAAACTACACACTGCAGTTTCCTAATATAGAGGCATCCTATTTGGCTGTCCTATACGTCCTTTTGATTGTCTTCAGTACTTTCTATGATAACATTCAACATCATTTTCAGGTGGTTGATGGCAGTTTTCAAGACGAAGACTGAAGTCAGTGACGTAGTGGCCACCATAAAGAAAGTCAGAGAAGACTTGAAAGTATACTATGGTGCAGGAGAAAAGTCAGGTAATGATGCTTTCTGCTATATTACTATATTAGTAGGCAATGTGGATCCTCACAGGACCAAGAATCCAGTCTGTATTGTTCAGTCCATGAGTCTTAACCAGTAGACTAATGTTTAATGTTAATTGTGTTGAAAAAAAAAATTGCATTGTGGTTAATAGATTATATGCTGTTTAGCATTATAACCTTAAGCTCTGATTTATTAGCATAAATATGGCATGGTAACCATTGCAACGTATCAAGCTTGCTGCAAATTGGGAAATATTTTGCAGGGTTCTTAAAACCCACTTCTTAAAATTATTCCATTTATAACAATTACCAATGCTGCTTCTCTGTGTATTTACACATAAATATGTTGTTCTGTATCATGCAGAACACCATCTGATTATTATTTTCTCAGTTTAAAGCACAAGAGAGTAACCTATATTGATCAAAGATTCATCTCGGGTTAAACTGTTTTGTTATAAGTCACCATCGTAAATGATTACATTTTCCAGTGATGTACTAAAATGTAAAATATTTGCAATATTGAAATGTAGGCTACAAATAGGTTGTCTTGGTGAGAGAATTTCATTCACACTGTGAAAGTATAACAATCCTAGAAATACCTTCTTTTAGATATGTGATTTTAGTATTTATTCCCGATAAACAATTTATTCTTTTTCTCTTTTTTATCATCTTCATAAAACATCAAAGAACGTCTTTAACTATTTTGATTATATACCATTATGTCACTGGTTGACTGTTATCTGACAAGTGATTTAATTTGGTTTCAGAAAAGGGAGGCAGTTGGCACACAGAATGGGCTAAGTTTGTCAGCAAGCCAGGTAAATGATTGACAATGAGTTATTAAGATATATTCTGTGATTCATGTTCCAGTTAAAATGCTCGACTGATTTCATCACCTGACCACGCTGTAATTCTGCTCGGTACACTTGCTTGACTCACAAGGTAACTGGTAGGTAGAAACTGTATACTTCCTGCCATATGTCCCAGCTATGACCAGTGCTGAGGCTACAGAAGGCAGTCGCTTACTCAGTCATTCTCCAGATGGTGCTGTCAGACTGTAACACCCTATATATATTATTAGCCTTGTGTAGATTTTTATTCTGGCCTATGGGGAATCCGACCATCCATATGGATGATGACGTTTTACTACCACTTTTGTGTACATGGTAGGCTAAATGGGCAAAGGAACCTCCAAAAGTAATGAGGCGAAGTCAAAGATGAAACAACTTTCAGATATGCCCATGCTGAGATTCAAACATGGGTGGTAGTGATATGGGGTCCAACACGCTACCGCTAGACCACGGAGGAGCCCTACCATCCATATGGAGAACTGAAGGATGTCTGTCTTTACAATGTACACAAGTAGCTTTGTTTCTACAATCCTTCCTCTAATGTCCTGTTTTCAAGCACCTGTAACAGTAATAATTCTTCAGTTTGAGAACATCTATGGTGTTGTAGAAGGGCAGTCTAAACAAACTTTTACAATATACCAGTGCATGAGGACTTTCAGAATAGGTGGACATCCAGATTTGTGAAAGCATTACGCTTTGACTACAATTACATATCTGATCCTGGAGAAACAGGCTTTTTCATATCTGTGTTCATGGCTCTTGGCTTTGTTTCTTGCAGATTGCTTCCTTACCAAAAATAGGAACTGTCAACTTCTTAGCTTCTCAGCGAATAAACTGTCACAGAACTTTATTGAATCACCCTTCTCTTTGGTTTGATAAACAATGTTCCTCCAATGATTATGCCTACTGTAGGGGAGTTTGTCTAGTATCTGCTTGAAATTGGTGCAGTATTATGACACCTTTGTGGCATCGAAACTCTTTATTGCATTCTCGTATTCTGATAAGAACACACCAAATCCATCCAGTTCTTTAGGGTTATCTAGCTTTTTTGTTCACCATGATAAGGATTTCTTAACAAAAGCATCCGCCATCACTTCTGGATCGCTTCTACATCTTCTAACTCCTCAAGGACAGCTCAGTAACCCTTTGTTGCATCCAGTTGCGAATAGATTGTGAACTACTCCAAGAAGTTTTCATCCACATCATTGCAATTCACTAGCACATTGATCTTGAACTATCGCATAGAACAATGATATTTGAGAGTATTTCCTCCAAACTTCTTCAAAGCTTGTTAAGATGACATATGACAGCCTTTCCATTAGTGTCAGATGATCTCAATGTTGATATTTCCTCTATGCTATCAAAAACCTCATCATGTGCTTTACTGATGACCATGTATTCGGTAATGGAGCTCCAACAACTGCAACTGTTGAATCATATAAAAATCGGACAAAATATTTAATAAAAAATAAAATATTGTGATATAGATACAACCTAATTGATCATTTACTGGTTATAACAAACCAGAAAATAAATACTTTTTTATTTTGACCAGAAAAAAATATTTGCCTTGAGTGAGAATTGAACCCCAGCTGCTGGATTAAGAGGCACGAATAATATCCATTACACTACTCACCCCTTGCCAACATTAGCTGCTAAAACCCCTTCTAGCAATGTGCTATGTTGTACACCACACAGTGTTCACTCAAGTGGCAATTTATATACAGCTCAAACAAAGTTTCCATCCCACTTTAACATATAATTACATTCCCTTAAGGTCACAATAATAAGGGAATTAGGACTCACAAATATCCATAATAATCATCCCCAAAGATTAATCAGAACATTCTACCATAATATTAGCTTCTGAACAAGAATTGAGTTTGTTGGTAAATTTCAATATCAACATTTCCTCTCATGACACCTCCTGCAACGATTCTATTTATCGCCCTGACTGACCACAACTTGAAACCATTTAGAAGTCAGAATGACCAATACAGTGACCAAATATGAAGTTCAAAGTAATGTATAACATAGGAAAAGAGATTTAAATGTAATTGTATGTAGATACATATTAAAGTGTAAAGATTCATAAAAATGCTTGGCCACATTGTTGATGATTAATGGGCTTGTTTTTTGTCTCTCAGAGAAATAGCATTGGCATAATTTAGTACCTAGTGTGAAAAATGGTGTACTCGCAGCTTTATAAAATACAAAATAGGCATCTTGTGATAATATTGTAGTAACAAAACATATGTTAAAATGACATTAACAGGACACTTCCTGTTAGATTGTATTTAAAGGGTGTAACAGTACCAATTTCATACCTTAAGTTATGGGCACTCCAATAGTGCAGTGGTTGGAGCATTGTACCCCAAACATCCAGGTTGTAGGTTTGAATCCAACTCATACCTGTGTGTGTGGGATGATTCCCTAGGAAGTGGCCAGGTGTAACTAGTGCCACTCAGTCATACATAGCAGCATTTGGTTTTTGGTTCACCTAACTGCTAAAATTAAGTATCCATGAACAAAATTGCTACATTGTGAGTGTTATGTTTTCAATTATATTAAAATATCATTGAAGAACAATGGATACGTTTATACTTAACAGTAAGCTTAGTGTTTGTGTGAGTGTCGTTGTTTATCAGCCGTGTCTTTTTATTGCCTAGTCAGGCCGTTGTTGTGACTGCATTGTGACACAATTCTTGTCATTTCCCATAATCTCTGGCTGTAAGTTTGTTTGAGGAACCTTTCATAGCTGTACTGCAGACATTTCGGTTATTAAGAAATTCAGTTTAGCTATGCTAGATAGATATTCTCTTTTTATTTTTTTTTCTCATTGAAAATGTGTGTATATGCATGTGAGTGCATGCATGAATGTGTGTGTGTGTTAATTATTCGTCTAAAAGTTTACTCATTGTTTACAATTATCACTCCCAGATTCTGGTGATTTGAACGTATTTCGTCTGTTCGTGCCATCACTGCCACAGACAATTGACGAAGAGGACCTGTGGAATATGTTTCCTACAGCCAGGGACATAAGCCTTGTTGAAGCTAAACCACGCAAGTAAGTAGCCTGTCACCTATTTAGCGTACACCGCCCTTGGTATTTTTACTGTTTAGGATCTTACCACTGATAGTACTTAAAGTTTATTTCAGTGTTTAACTCCAATGATTGCTGCAAAAGAATATTTTGAAGTTGTACCAATCAGCAGAATCCCTCCAAAATGTGCTGAATCTCTTTAAATGGGAAATATTTACAAAAGATATCTGTTTGATCCAATAGGAAACATTAATTTTCAATTTTAGAGCTGTATTCAGGCACAATAAAAATCATTCCCAATTATGCTTAAAAGCTGCTGATACGAATCAGCCAAAATGATTATTGCAGTCAGTGTCTTAAGCAATACAATTCAGAAGATTTTTTGTTGTTCTTCTTCAAGTCTTTTATTATATTTACACGTTTTTGTATATATTCAGACATGCATATATACACTTCTGGAGCGAGAAATCAGTGAGAGCTGTACTTGAAGAGTTGAATGCACAAGGACCACCAAGGGATGATTTACAGTTCTGTCGCCTGCTGCCTCAGGGAGATCTGCACAAGCTCATAGTAGCATCCAAACTGGGTATTTTTACTTTGTTAAACCGTCCTGAATATTGTACCAAAGCTTAGCACAAGTTTGATTAAATATGTTATAACCGTGGAACTTTATTAAATGAGATGTGTTAGCTATACTCTATCCTTACTAAATAACTGGCAATAATAACAGTAATATATTTTTTCCTGCTAAATATTGTTTCTATTAGAAACAATATCTAATCACCTCAATCGGCCTCCATCCCGTGATCAACAACTTTCTCTGGCAACACATCCCGTCAAAGGGATGTTGGTCGATTGTTGTTAAGTACACATGACGTGGCCTTTCCTTCACGCCACTGATAAAGTGGCTCCTCTGCTAAGACACTAACTGGGTATTTGTTTCCCTCTGTGTCTTCTGTCAGCTGTGCCATTGATTAACTTGCTTCTAACAGCTGCTCATGCCATAATCATACTTATTGTGGCGTGGAGTTAATATGATAGTCATTGACGATCAGATGTTACTACTATTATTGGTGGCTTACAAGATTCATTTCAGCATTAATCAGTTGTTGATGTATTTAAACGAATTACCGATTGCTTTAATTCACCGGTCAAATCTATTCACTGCTGCTTCATGCTTAGAAAAGTGGGAGCTTGTTTGCAGCACAAACTAAAAATGTTGCCATGAATTGTCCATTAAACCGATTCTGCTTTCTTCACTATATTCCACAACTTCCGGAAGTGTATTGGAACACGGGATGCTTTTCTTTCAATTATAACACGCATTCCCTAAACTACTGAATTGAAAATCCACAGTGGATACGTTTGGATTGACAGAATGGAATGGGTCTTGTTAGTGCAAGAAGATGAGTAGATATAAAAATAAGGAAATTAATAAAATAATGTTAATAATAATGACGTATTTATTATCTGCCTAACCACCAAGTTGCCATTCAGAGTTACTGAGAATGTTTGATGTACTGCTGTATGTATTAATTTCAGTACTGTCTGCATCATCCCACTTGCTAAATGAATGTAACTGCTACACTGTACTGCATGCTTTTACATCTTTTCTTCTGTTGTAATAAAGGCACGGGAAAAAATGCAGCAACAAAAGGGACTGAATCGACAGTGTCTGGTAAACATAACACGACTAACGATAGGCCCCAATCCAAGCCGCAGCACAAAACTCTTCTAGATGCCAGAGGGAAGCCCAAGAATTTAATGAATATTCACCTCAGGCAGCTGCAGGGCTCTGGCAGAAGACCGCACAAAAGGAGGGATTTCAGAAGTGAACGTCCCCCCTACACTCCCATCAGGTAAACAGTTGCCAGGGTAACAATATCTCTTGGCAACCTGTCCTTACGGAAGAAGCCAACGTTCGAATTCATGATAAATGGCCGCTGACTGTGCTGTCTTTTGGTGTGTTATCCAAGCAGATGCCGGTTTCGCAGTTGTGTATTGATTATGCATTTGGCCCGACGCACACATCTCCACCGATTTGCCTTCAACAGCTGTGTATGTGTGTGAATGGGTGTGTATAAATCAGTGTATGAAACTAGCCAGAATCTTTTCCCCAGATCAGTGAGGCCTGTGAAAATAAAATTATACCAGTTGTGGTCATTTTCACAGATCCTGTCTTGTTTAGCACATACCTAAGCATGTATACGTGTACATTGTCACAGGTATGTGTGCAATATATATATATATATATATATATATATATATGCAAAGAGAACAAAGAGTTGTATCATAATATATTCATTAATTTTGCCTTCGTCTCCTGGACACTGATTTATTCATGTGTTCTTTTATGATAACTTACCTATTGTGCTCTAACATGATGCCAGAGAGTGCTGCCTTGATATATTTCCATAATATCATCATGGTAAGTTATCAGTGCATCATTTAAAGTAATAGGGTTTATAAAATATCAGATTCACTCGATGTGATGAAAATATTTATTTAAATTGGTCTTTGAAATTCATGGGCCAATCAGGCTGATGGTGTGTGAACCTAGGGTCTTTGTTTCTCCTACTTCTGTCCAACAAGACCACACGAGTCTCGCATTACGCACACAAATACACACACACACCCCTACATCATGTAGTCTCAATAATATGGGATGAGAATACAAGGACACATAAAATATTCGTTCAGTGTGAGATACCAGAGTCACTACAACCTGTTTATCTTGCCGCTGGTAGATAAATGCCATTTACAGTGGCAAAATAATATATTCTCAGCTGGATGAGAAATCTGCCCACAACTGATGATGCTCAGCAGTATGATGTTACTGATTGGTCAAATGATTTCTTCATGTATGACCATGGTTCTGTCACACAGAGTAATGGTAGGACTAGCACTGTGTTACAGGTGGAAATAAATCATAAATCTTAGGCATTTACTTTCAGTAGGCAGATCATTAAAATAACGACAGGTAACTGGAAACTGATATTTTTGCACATGAATCTGAAATCCTCCATTAAACCATTAATTGGATGGTGTTTTGGAATCCCGAGTAGTAGGCAGCACTGGTGATTTATCAGTTGTCTGCGTGGTGCGTAAATGAAACACTTACGGTTGTTACGTGGGCTGACAGAAAACTGTGACAATCGCAGTTTTGGTGATAGTTGTTAAGGGAATTATTGCCTTGACTGAATTGTTAAATCACTGCACGAGGAGAGGGATGGTGGTGTGGGTTGATGTCCATGGCCGTACCTGGCTAACAGGACAGAGCCTTTCATGACCAATACACCTGGCCTAGTCAGTCTTAGGAGACCTCTTGTTCAGCAAGGTTAGTCCAGGTTGATCGAGCAGCTATATGGATATTGTCATTACGTTCCCGAGAGTCATCCGGAGAAAGAGACAGTGATGCACATCAGTTCATTAACTTGTGCATCATCCAATTATTTCAAATGGTTGACTCGAAGGGCAGGTTGGTATTAAAAGTGTAGATACTTAAGCTAGATGTTGAAGGCTGTGTATACCAGCAAAAGCAGGTATTAGTTAAATCAAGAATGTTACTGAACGGTGTCATTAGTAATTAAATCATGATGGTTCTGCATTTGAATGAAGAATTACAAGCCAGCTGCCTGTATTGGTATCTGTATTGTCAGTGCTCTGATTTGTCGTGATTCTGACAGAAATGACGATCCTAGGGGAACACTGCAGACCACGTTTGCTCAGCTGCAGACGCAGAACATGCAGATGGAGTCAGAGGTGATTGACAATCTGCAGACGCTACTATCCCAGGTGAATCAGCCCGAGCCCAGACATCGCCCTTCACCGAGAGCTCCGCAACAGATGTGGCAAAACCAGCATCAGGCCATGCCGAAACCGTTAATGGAAACACTCACTGAAAGGCCAGCAAGAGATATACCCCCAGTACAGAGTGACAGGGGACCGGATTGGAACAAGTTTGGGTAGGTACCGAAGTTCTATTCGTCACATAAATCTGTGTGTGTTGGTCAGATTATGAGCCTTGCGAGAGCTTGCCAACAAAACAGGTAAATATCTGCAGGATTTATTCCATTTCGTTTAATGGGATGTCGTCTGCGCATCGGCTCATCATTTCATCAGTGGAATATAGCTATAAATTTTATATGATATTTGTTTATGGAACAGGATTTGTGGAATAGATCAGTTTTATCTGATCACTGTCTTCTTAGTGTTTTAAACTAAATGGGTCTAGAGAGCAGTGACTCCTTTGAGCAGCATTTGGCATATCAGGCAATCATTATCTAGTGATGCTACTAAGTCATTGGTGCATGTCCTTGTAATGTCGAGACTGGACTATGGTAATGCACATCTCCATGGACTACCGGATACCATGATGAAGAAGCTACAACGTGTACAGAACACAGCAGCTCGCATTGTGACTAGGATATCTCGACATAACCATATTACCCCTGTGTTAAAGAAACTTAATTGGCTGCCAGTAAAATACCGAGCTCACTATAAGCTTTTAGGCCACATGTATAAGTCATTGAACGACCAATCTCCTGTGTATTTGAGAGACGTGTTGAAGGTATACACACCAGACAGGGCTCTCAGCTCCCAGAACACACAACTATTAGTAGTTCCAAAGATGTGGGGGCCTCCGCAGTCTAGTTGCTAGCGCGTTGGTCTAGAGATCACTACCACCTGACTTGGAGGTCGCTCGGCTGATTTAGCACAAAACTGGCCTATAAAACATCAATCATCATCCGAAGATGTGGACTATATGATATGGCAACAGATGTTTTAACTATGTAGCACCTAATCTCTGGAATACACTACCTGCCAACATCAGAGAACGGAGACATTAAAAAAACTTATTTTCTAGTCTACTATGGCCATTGAACAAATCTAGTCATTCTCAATAATGTGAAAATATAACATGTCTATATTCCATTTCATCTTCTAGTCAATATCAGTTAGAGATAATCTTATAACAGTATATTACAATAATTTAGCTCAGTTGATTATCATATTATTAAGTCATAATACTAAATACCACTATATTGTAATATTTCATTTTACAGGAAATGTTTATTTTATCATGTCATTTTAACATTTTACTTTGATATGTCTCGTATTGTAAAGCATATAGTTTATGAAAAGAGTGCTCTATAAATATGGTATATAATAATAATTCATGTACCTGAATTATAGGAGAATATTTAATAACAATTATTTTTTCAGAAGCATCAAGCGTTCTCGTTCTCCAGTTTCACCATTCTCTGGCATTAAAAGACCACGTGATAGGTATGTTCCTCATGGCAGACATTCTCTTAGTCCACAAGAGAAAGGTCGCCATGGTTTTGTCAACGCAGACAGGATGTCGGAAAGCTACGATCGTCCAGTTGACATGAATGAAGACTATAATCCACATGGTGGTCTGGCAGAGCAATATCATCATCCACAGGCTGTCTTGCAGGATGACTTTTCCACCTTTGGAAATTTTGGCAACCGAAATGCCAGAACTGATTATGGGATGGCGGCTGGATCTCCATACAACTCGGGTGATGATGGCAAAGGCTTCCAGAGAGGCCAGACATACGTCGATGATGAGGACGACTACCAGAAGTACAATTCGCCATCTCCCGACCAGTATGGACCAGACACCCGTTTCAGTGCTGTCGCTGAACCACTCAACAGCCCGAGCTGGTCACAGCCCGATCAAGATTACCGATCAGAACCCGAGCTGGGCATGAACAGATCGATGGGATCGATGAACCCATTCACTGAGTTTAAACCGTGAGTATGACGGCTTCACTGAATCCGAGCTGTTCTATTCAGTGATTTTTATTTAGCCTAGCACTATAAAGAAACACGATTTGTAGAAGCATTTTATTTAGTGGCTGTGGAGAATGGTAGACAACCACTAATGGAATTCATTTGTATGGTTTCAGTTTGAAGGAACCACTCTTGGAGCAGCCCAGAGTAAGTAAAATCATTGCTTCTTATTTAATGGCAGATATTTAACAACAGGCCCAAGTGTCGGTTGCTTTGAAGTAAAGTTTGGCATAAAAAACATACACTGTGGCAAAGCAAGCACGACCCTCTAAACGACATCATTTCAGGCTAAATCTGTACTATTTAATATAGTTTTGACAAAGTTCATTTAGTTGGTTGGCTTTGTGGAATTTTGCTGATGTCTAGTCATCTCATCTTTCAGTTTCCTATGGGGGAAAGTCACATCCACAGACCCGGTTCATATTACTGATTGGTGAATAAAGCTGTACATTACATCGTTCTGCCTAGAGTCAATGTTGCATGTACCTAGTTTGACCATAATTTTGGTAGCATTTATTTATCAAGCATAAGCATATATGTAATAAAATGGACATTTTGTCAGTGCTTAAAATTAGTAAATATAGTTTATATTTAGGATACTGTTTGTGCATTATAATTAGACTGTTCCACTAACTTTTGTTTCAAGACATACTTTATTTTAGGTGATTCTGTCCGTAAATGTAATGTATTTTTATGTAGCAAGACTGTACTGCTGGGCATATGACAAGTGGCCAAACAAAAAATCAATGGTCTAATGTCATGAAAATCTGTCATGGCAAGACATTTCTAACACGATCTGTTGCAAGATCACAGTTTTAAAATGACATTAGAACCTTCAACAGATTATTACAGTTTTAAAATTACACTAAAATACTGGGAAAATTAATTGCCTTTCGATGTTTGTGTGCTAACAGGGAAAAAAATAAACATGCATATGCTATGAAACATTGGCCTCATTTAACATATTGTGCTCATATTCACCATATACGTACAAGGAGCAGTACGGCAGCATCACTTTTCACATAGACGTTGTTGATTATGTTGCTTACTGAACAGTAATTGTGTCACTGTGTAATTCTGGATGTTAATTAGCTTTTCTGTTTTGTCATGATCTGTGGCACATTACAATAAACCTGTACAACAGTCTTGTATATCTTACCGACATATATATATATGTGTGTGTGTGTGTGCAGCAGCCATCAACAAAATTGATTTATAGACAAAACATGTAAATATGTAGATGTTTATTCATAGAGTAGTCAAAGAAAAAGGTCTTGTGGTGGTAACATGGCCTTCTGTTTCAAATCACTTCGTTGTAGCTTTTATACTAAACAACACAACAAACAGTTCTGAGATAGTCCTAATTATACACTGTTCCAATCTTCTTTCCATCATCAACATCTTCTTCTCGGATAACTGAAAATAAAACGATTTAAACAGGATACATTACACATTGGATTTTGTGTGTTCGTAATTCTTGTTTTGAATCTGTTTTAAACATTACAGTTAATAATGTGGCTAATGATGCTTCACACAGTTAACCTTTCACTGATGTACTGAATACAAAATATTCAATTTTCATTAAAATCATTTAAACAGATTTAACTTCCAATACGACTTGGTTACTTTCGATTTAGCTGCATATATTGTGCATGTAAGCCCTTCAATTGGAATTATACAAGTTCTGTGTTATCCTCAGACAGACATGTTCCAAGCTCTTCTGTTTATAAAATGGTATTGTTATAACCACACCATTCTGGAATAGTTTATATCTTTCGCGTACTGTAGGGAGCAGGGCTAGAGTTTACATAGGTTTAAAGACGTGGCCATCTTTTTTAGACAGCAAGAATAATAAACAGGGTACCAAGGCAAACTTTCTGTCAAGAGTAGCCACTAGGGTACCAAGGACTGTTGAGAGTGTATTAAATATTGAAGTTAAACTGTGGTCAAAAATATCCTTTAGAAGTTAACAAATAATTATAAGTAATTCAACAATAACAATTTGGCATAAAAACCAATCAAATATTTCTTGTTCAACACTAGATATTTTTCAAACATCTGTTTTGAATATGGTATGTTCTATGTCTGTTGCAAATAAAATGTTTTTCAAAAATATAACGACAGCAAATCTAGCTTCATACATCCTCATGATATGTGACAATTCACAATGACCTCAGTTTTCTCCTGATCCAAAGACCACAGTAAAACAACCATCTGAGTTTTTAAGAGTGTTTTCTAGTTCCTAGCAGTTTTGTTGTTGTAAATTTACTACAAATTCTTTACAAGCCACCATTACACGTCAGAGGAGATGAGCAAGAAGATCTTAAGTATTAATATAATATATATAATTTCAAAAAAAATGCAACATGCCCCTTGAAATACTGAACCATCACCAGAATACACGGACAATTTGGTGTTCACTGGTGAATGGGCTCGGTGCCACATCAATACTTCCAGTAATAATTAACAGCCTAATACTAGGCAGAGCATCAGTAGCAAAATGGCAGTCAGCAGAGCCATTAAAAAATAGCCTTGGAACATAAGGTTCAGAAACTCTTAAAGGGGCTTTGCAAATTATGTCATACTTATAGATATGTTTGGCTGTAAGGTTACCTCATCTGTTAGACTAGTTGTATACATGATCAGTTCAAAGAAAACTGTTTCAAACTCTGCCGTTAGTGACCAACCATCCTTTATCATGGAAAAAATGTATTCCTCAAAAAAAAGTATATATTCGGCTCTGTTTGACAAACATTTATTCCCACTGGTATTGTAAACAAAGAAAAAATTTATTAATATCAATGCTGATGTACCAGAAGATCAATGAGAAAATATTTATCAAGTTAATTCATATAAATCTTTTTATGTAAAGCTATCAATATAAATTTCTCCCATTTTCACACGTGACAAGTTCTGTTTCTTCAATAAATTTCGCGAGACATTGTAATGTTTCTCAAGAATAAGATGAACTGCCTGGAGTCTGGTCCTGTATATGCTCCTCTTACCAAAAAATCTAAACATTATCGTGGGTTATTAACATTGGCTTTACTTACCTGTGTAGTGCATTCTATACATATTTTTTCTGTCTCCTAGTGTAGAATACTTGTACACGGATGCACCCACAAGTAATGCTCCTGTAAAGGTAACCAATAAATTCACATAATTAAACATCCCTTTTTTATAGCTGTGTATGTGAAAGAAATTGTATTTTGAATTATATTAAGAAAAACTGTCATGGCAGGCCTCGGAACATTAAACCATCTTACTTTAAATGCTATATCTTTCTCAAACAACTTTGTATTACCTACACTAAATTAAAAAAATTATAGCATTTTATATAATGCCTAGATTAACATGACTTCCTATGAGAAACTCTATCCTGAAAACATGTTCTGACTGAAATAGCACAACTTATATTATACATGAATTTATAAATTATTATAATTTATAAATTAATTTATTCATACGTAAGTCTGAAGCCTCATGCTTACGTATTAACTATCCACTTTAAATAATACAGGTACAAGTCAGAGATTGTGTATATCATGGTTCTAAAACATAAACTACTGATTATGTTTAGCAAAGCCAAAAAAGTTGTTAAATTATATACCGGTTTAGATAACTTACCAACAGCCGAAAACGATAATGTGCACACTAAGTCAGGCCACTCATTCCATGCTTTCTTCAGGCACATCATCATGCCTCGGGCTGGAAAATATAATGATCCAGTAACATAGTTAACCTGGTATATGCTTTACTATGTAATGAAATAAACCTAAACTGGACATATAGTTAACAGAAATGCCGGGAACCAACTTGAAGAGTTTTATTTAAATATTAGCGAAAACTCCACATTGTCAGTTGTTTCAATAGCAACTCGGCAAAATAAATATATTCATCTACAAGAATATCTCTGATTCGTAAACTATGTCAAAGATTTCACAGAAAAGCAGATTGTGAGACTTGATGAGCTCTCACAACACAAACTTAAAACCTACTTTAGAGTAAATGAGTGAGTGACTGCTTTACTTAATCTCAACAACGGTTGCAGCTGGGACGTGGAAGAAGAAACTCACTGGGAAAAGTCATACTAAAACACATATTACTGGGATTTAAACCTCGAAATCTGCTTCCACCGAGTTAGCACTAAAAGATACATGTTTATTTATTCTGGTCTTCTATACATTTAAAAGTATCCAATCCCAAGTGAACTGCCAGAAAACAGCATACTGACATTCACCTACCACACATTGGGTCAATTCAATTCCGGAATTGATTATTTAAAAAAAATTGGAATTCTTTTAATTGGAATTGAAGTTTCCTACAAAAAAATATCCACAAATTAATTTACTATTTAATTTTTTAATTGAGAAATATTTCTTTCATGACAATCCTGTTTGGAATATAAACTACTCAGAGTAGGTATTCCAAGTAGGTACTTCGAGTACCTATTCATGGTAAAAAGTAGTAGGTAAAAAGAGTTGGAAAAAAAAAGAATTGACACCATGTCTGTCACCTACTGACCTAGATTAGTAGACTAGTATAGAATATAATTATTAATGCTTCAGAACCCTTCATTAAAAGCAGCAAAAGCCTTGATATCAGGGTTGGGTTTAAAGCATCCTTAAACTGCACTAAAGTGGTAAAGCATGCCTTAAAAGTTAAAGGTATCCCTGTCAAAAGGCAGAGAAGATTCCATTATTATTTTAAAAACATGCACATTGTATATATTAAATCAAACCACAAACAAAAATAAATCTTAATCTTAGTTTTATTTCAGGACTTTTTGTACAAAAATGACAGGTCACCTTGAGACAATTTGACTAATCAGTATTCACAATTAACTAGTCCAAGTCCTTGATTCCAAGCAGCATGCTGTAACAAAAGACAAGCTTGCTTGCTTTTTTGACACCCAGCTGATTCCTGTTCTTGTTGTGTACAAAATAGAATGTACTGAACACCCACTCAATTGATGCTGAAGATGTTGGTGATGTTGTCAGTCTTTGTGCCAGGTCAGCAAAGACTGGATTAACAGTACAGACTGCAGCTCATTGCCACCAGGTGTGTGGGGAGATGTTGATCGCTTCTGCAGAGAAGTAGCTGCCAGGGAATGGCTGATGAAGCTTGTGATGAAGCCAGGGCCATGTGCTCACATCTTGCTGTTGCTCTATTGTTAGCTTCTCCCCTCTGTACTTTGGGTGCAACTTGTAGGCTGTGAGGTGCTCGAGCATGATGGCATCTTGAAATTGATTGTTGACAACTTTCTCAAGGGGGAGTTCAGGTTCCAAGAGGAGGCCCAGCCAGGAATACCATGCATCTGCCGAGAGCAGAAGCAATTGGTCAACGAAGTTGGTCAACAAGGTCTTTGCCATTCGTGCAGAGGGAGTAATCCATCACCTTGGCAACTACCAAACTGTTGAATGAGAAGTGCTTCTCGTGCTCTTGGATGATCTAGCAGCATCTGTTGGCCAGGAAACTTTCAACCATGTTTATCTCACTGTACCATCTGGTATGGCTAGGCAGAACAGGCTTCTCACCACCCTTCTCACTGAGCCAGGCTTGGGGTTTGTGGTGGTTCCTGAAGTACTTCTGTACCATGCCAAGCAGATGCAGCCAATGTGCTGAACACCCATACATAATGAGGTCAGAGTTCTGCTTAAGTAAGTCTTTTCTCATCTTCTTCATGGACCTGGCATTGTCTGTAACTACACCCTTCACATCATAACTGATTTCATCCTTACCCTTCTAGACTTCAGTTTTTAGCGCTCTTTGTCATAGAACCAGTGTCATGGCTGTCAAGGAAATACACATTGTTCTCCACCTGTAGACAGTATGCTATGACCAATTCATTGTGGATGTTGGACCAGCTATCCTCTATACGGGTGGCTGTTTTGTCACTCAATGCCTTCTTCATGTCTCCTCTCAGCTCCTCATCCAGTAGATATCCTTGTGGCTAGCTAGTGTGTAGCCTGGTCGAAATAAGGAACATACCTTTTGTCTACTGGAGATGGTCAACAAGGTTGAATGGGACATTGCAAGCATAGAAAAACGTGGCAACCTCTAGATTGAAAGCAGATTTCTGAGCAGTAGTGGACTTGGTGAAATCAGGACTAACATAGGGTGGAGTGCTAAAGGAAGATACTGCTGTCACTTTTCAGTAGGGAGAGGAGTCTTGCAATGGGTGCTTGAGTGATGTAGAAACTGGAGCAACCAACATTAGAAGACTTCAATAGCACACTTCTAACAAGTGTAAAAGCAACTGAGTTTGTTTGAAATCAACCATAGCTTCAATACCAGGGTTGACTGCACTACTTTTATTTTGTACTTGAGTTGAAGTAAACTTGTAAAAATCTACTTAAGTAAAACGATTTTTTTAAAGTAATTGAAATAAAAGATAAAATTTATTGTAACACAAAAACAATTAATTAAACATATACAAGAGATAAGAAAATTCACAGACATGAACATGTGCTGCCACCTTGAGTTCACTCAAGAAAGCCCTTTTCAAAGTTGGTGTCGCCAATGCGAGCACTCACTGGGTTGAAGATATGAACAGCTGCACTGATCAGGCACTTGCATGCAGGGGAGTGTTTGTTTCAAAGAACAGCCACTTGATGAGTGGCCATGCTGCAACTGTCATCGTCTCTGTAGATGGAATCAGCATATACTCATCAATCTACATTGGAGCTGCTGAATTGTCGCATTTTAACAAAGAAGACTTCATCCAAATGGTCTGATTATCAGGTGTTGCCCCTTGCATTGCAGTCAGCTGCCGCTTGATGAACCTCAAGCCCTTCCTGGACAAGAATTGAAATATACTGTCGACAGTTTTTGCCCCGGACCCATTTCCCCTTTGCTCGCCACATTCATGTCCGCTATAATCACAATAGAATTCAAACTGATCGCACTGAATCCGGAATGCTAATACACTCGTGATTGGACAGTATTAATAACCCTTGTCCTACCAAATGGATGGGTACCTCTGTGAACTAGTTGGAAGAGCATTGGACCACAGATCACTTACATCCGAGTTCAAATCTCAGTGAGGGCATATCTGACGGGTGTTTCATTTTTTACTTTGATTCATTACCATTTAGCCTAATATGTGCACAAAAGTGGCCTTAAAACATCAACCAATCATCGTTCGCCTGCCAAATGGATTCACCTGATTATTAAAATTAAATATCCCTAGATGGAGCGACATCAGGCCACTTAACTTATGAGTAAAAAAGTAACAAAAATATTGTGAAGTAACTGAAAGTAATGAAGTAAAAAGTAGCGTTACCACAAATAAAACTACTTCGTTACAAATAAAAGTAGTTAGTTGAAAGCATACTTCGTTACTTCTAGTTACTTGAAAAACTACTCAAGCAGAATAATGAAGTACTTTTACTTCGTTACATGCTAACACGTGTAAAGGCAATTGAGTTTATTTGTATTTAATCTATGATCATGAAACAGGGATAGGACATGAAAGTGCGGGCACATATTTCCAGTGTGGTTCCTTTTATTGAGTGGTTGTTAATATCTCCTACATCAGCACTCACAGGGTAAGAGTACGAAAGATGGAGCTGAAAAACACTTAGGGTAGTCTCTGCCAGAGTGTATTACCTCCTCAGAGGGTCTTTAACGTCCCCCTTTTTAAAATTAATTCTAGGGAGATGGCAGCACCATTTAACGTGGCCAGCTACCCACAATGTTATGAGACAAGAAATTAATCTCTGGGAAAGTTTCAACCTATTGATGGGATCGAACCTGTGATCCTTGATGGACAGAGCAAATAATTCAATTACATACGTACACATAATCGTCTTTCTTCCCACCCTGCCCCTTTTTCTTTTCTAGTCTAGCTAGGCCTGGGGGTCTGCATTAAGCATATAGAATCCTCTATATTACTATAGTCTTGTATAGAGTATACTGTATAGTACAAAGTCCTTGACCTCAGATATAACCATTCAATGAAATAAATCTTATTTAAGTTGTTGTTGGCGTCCACATTAAACCAAAAGTAAACAGACGACTCAAAATTACAATTTGGGATAACTAGTAAAACTAATTAACTAAGTCTGAGTGAAGGTCTTTTGAACACTTCTAGAAAGACTATATCAGTATATGACTGAGTAGTGAGTAGATCTATATCTAGATCTTTTCTGCTGTAGATCTATACTAAATCTAGAGGTCACTATATTCGTATGTAAAAGAACGATAATTGGGTAACGCTTCTTATAAAGCTGTTTTAGAATTAAACATGTATTCTGACAATTAAAACGAGTTGGTTAATTACTACATAGCAATAGGATTGGATGAATAAAGCAAGAAATCATCATCAAATGTCACTCACAACCCACGGTGGACGTCATTTTGGAACAAACCACCTTCCGGTTGGATACAGACTGTAACAATGAACTGTGCCATTATATTGAGGAATATATATATATATATATATATATATATACCCCCAAATAATTTATAAAAATATATAAAGTTTTGCTTTAATTAAATAATAAGTTATGTAAGTTAAATTATACGCTTCATATAAATAGTGTGCCTGTCTGGATATATCTTCCATATAATAAAATGCAAAATAATTAAGCGCTATTTCCGCATATTGCATTAATTTATACGTGACAATCTTGTCACTTTTGCCCGTATTTCCCAGAATCATGGCGGCCAGCCGAAGAGGTTATAACCTGTTAGAAGGTGGAGAATCAACTGATGAAAAGCCTTGTAAGATTTGTACCGACTTTAAAACTTATGCAAAGATGAGATCTATGCATAAGTTCCTCGAAAAAGTATGTAGTTTATTATGTTACTATCATCACCTTGACTGTTCAGTTTAATTGGTCCTAGACTCAAAATGACATGATGATGACCCATGCCATGGAATGATAAATTATTGCATCATATTCATAATCATCTACAATTGACGATCTGTTAATAATTACTTATTTCTCTTAGATACAGGAAATAAGTAGGCTGTTACGTGATTAAACTACAGTTGAATAAAGATATGCGTTAATTAAATTTACCACTGTTGACTGTAGTACCACGTTACCCAGATAGCACGTCGTGGTCGGACAGGGTCACAGGCGGTGCCGATAGTCCGACATCTATCACTCCGTCGGTCCACCGGCGACATCAGCCGGCGGTCCAACGTAATTTTGTCAGGCGATCCACCGGCAACAAACCTATCGGTCGGTCCACCGGCGATCAACTTATCGGTCAATCCAATGGCCGCAAACCAAATGGTCTGTTCAATGGTGACAAACCAGTCAGTATGATGTTAGCTCAATGGTGACACACCAATCAGGTCAGTCCAATATTGGCTGAACGGTGACAAACCAATCGGTCAATCCAATATTGGCTCAATGGCGACAAACCAATCGGTCAGTCCCACCGGGACATATGAGCAGTCTGCCAATAATGTCACTCAAAGTATAGTCTACATACTCACAAATACGTAAAAACTACATATTAATTTTTTTAAAGGTTTATTTTTCATTTAAAAAATAATTTCATATATCAGAATTCGAGTTGGAAAGGCTCAATTTTTCCAGTAGAATAGTATTTTTTATTACTACATTGGATTAGTTTAGAGTTATTGTATACTGTACAGGTAAATACATGTGACAAATTATCTTTACAAATGTGTATCGTAAGGTACAAAATGAAATTTTAATGACTTTTCAAGAGCTTTTGCAATTGTGTTACTTATTTCTTCAATTAAGTTATATTAGGTTAGCATAGACTTAAGATAAGTACATGGACTATAAATGAAAAGAACACGTACCTTACTTTTTCTCCAGTCACCTTTGGCACCCACCTTGATGGTCGATTGCACATTTCAGCCACTTTTTAATTACTTCTTCTGTGTCAGTTTCTTTATTGAAAACCTCTTGGCTGCTTCTAGCAATATGGAAAATTCTTTTAATATAACTATATTAAATCCATATATTTCAACACATATATTTTCCAAAATATAGTGAAATATATTATTGTGGCAGAAAATAATTGACAAAAATCTATGTTTAAACTTTAGTGAAACACAATAAATATATCTATCTATTTGGCAACAAATATTTGTTATGCATAAATATAATTAATACCCTTGATGACTCGCATCAGAGCATGTAATCTAGGCTCACTATTGGTAGGAAAAATAATATTTTGTGCCTTTAATGAAATTATATTTATATTAAATATATCATAGTGATGTTGTAAAGAATGGTCCACAAATTGGGCACAAAGTAGCTATCATACTTGCAAAATGATAAAATGGTATTTAGTTAGTGAATGCAAATTACCCAAAATTTAATTGGTCAAAGTTTATTTGACAAAATACTGAGATTTGCAATGAGTTAGTTTTACATTAAATTCTCAAAATTATAGTATTTATACAGTAACCTATCAATCAATCATACTGGCGGGGGTTACCGACAATACAACATCAGTAGAACTGGTTTAAATGAAAGTAAAGAAACACATATAAGGGAAGGAATTGAGTTGTGTAGCCAAATCTAAAAACTCCAAATATGTTTGATGTATCAGATTAAATCCCTTGAAGTGATTGGAAATTACAAGTGTCATGTCAGTTATATACGTGGAGATTCTTAGATATGTGGATATATTTTAGGGGGAAATGCCAAAATGCACAAAGTACCTTTGTGGAGCTGGACACCAATCTCCCAATCTGGCCCTCACAGGAGTTTACCCGTTATATATGTGGAGTTTCTTAGATATGTGGATATATTTTAGGGGAAAATGCACTAAGTACCTTTGTGGAGCTGGACGCCCATCTCTCAGTTTGGTCCTCACAGGAGTTTACCCGTTATATATGTGGAGTTTCTTAGATATGTGGATATAATTTGTGTATATATATATATATATATATATATATATATACAAATTAATTTACCATTTTTACAATGTTAACACTAGAATATATATATATATATATATATATATATAAGGAACCAAAATTCTACATCATTTTGGTTCCATTATATTGGTAACACCACATGTAAAAATGGTAAATTAATTTGTGGATTTAATTTTTTTGTAGGAAACTTCAATTCTAATTAAAATATTTTCAATTCCAATTCATAATTGGAAAAGACCGTCAATTCCAATTAAGAAATTTGAACTGACCCCCAAGTTTGATCATATGTGACATGTTCGAACACTGTTAAAAAAAATCCCATTTACAGTTTATTGACAGACGGACAATTAGCATAGTTATAATCTGATTTTCAGTTTTGGAATACAATTATTCAACAGTGCCGGCTTTTTCGGAGTTAAACTGTATGCATAAGTTAGTTTTTGGCATGATTGAAATATTGACGACCCCCTATAAATCCCACAATGCAAAGCGCGCCTGGCTTGTTTTTTGGTTTTTGACGTCATCATGCAATGGGTCTATTAACACAATGTAATCGTTTTCCTTTGATGTGGTTTCTATGGTCATGATTTGTGTGGCCTCATTTACCATTATGCACACGCTGACATATTTTGATAGTACCGACACGTCTTTGTGATCACGTCGCTGATTAGACCATTGGGTTAAATAATAATGGCAGTTATCACAATTAAGTTTGGCTTTGAAAGACAATAGAGAAAACACCTAAAAAATTTGTTTGTTGGTCATATATTGATTATTAAGTTTAAAAACAATATTATTGTATTTTCCCCTAAATTATGCCAAATGTTACCTTCCCTTTTAGTCTGACCCTTGTATAAGTTGCACTCGATTTCAGAGTATAAAAAGTGTGACTTATACGCTAGTATATACGTAGTACTATTTTATGCAATATTAATCGAGTACATCATGTTAGTTTTGTTGTTTATAACATAAACTATTTTTTATTTGATTATCTACCATATTCAAAAGAATAAGCTCACATGCTGAAGTGTCAAGCAAATAATAATTATTTAATGCATTATGATATGTTTATAAGTTTAAAGGGACAGTTCACCCTCAGAAAATATTTCTTAAATATGTAATATTTAGAACAGTAACCAAAATTTCTACAATAATAATCACAAAAAATCCTGTTATCATAGATATAGGGAAATGATCCAAATTACTGGGGAGCAACCTTTATGGCTGCATCGGAAGCCAGATTTGAAGGTCAGAAGGAGAAAACTCAGATGCTCTGACTTCATATGAGCCCTTTCTAGACTGATATAAATTATAGTTGAATTATCTTCCTCTTGTAAGGTTCCTTCCAGCTCAAAATGATATGGTTGTATGCCATTCATGGTGTAATTTTAACAAGATAATTGCATTCTGCGCTGGAATAATTATTTGCTCACACTTGTTCATATGCTTTTGTATGGGCTCTACAGACTTCACATCAACCGGATACACTCAAGTGACATCACCATTCAGGAGCTTCCGGTCTCTGTTTAGCTTTAAAATGGCGGCACCCACAGGCCATTAAAAGTAAATTAATCAGTGCGTTGAAGTGGATTGTTTAATACATGGGTGATCATTTACACATTTGTGAACATAGGTGTATTAGTTGTGAAAAGTTGAAGTGAAGGCGAACTATCCTTTCAACATAATTACTAACTGGGGATAAATGGCATTGTAAAACTAATATTAGTGCTTATAAATTTTGAGACTTTGCTGCTTAAGAAACTAGTACCACATTTTGGCCTTGTACTGTGTTCAATTTGGTTAATGTTTAAGTGTTTTTTTATTTCATTTTAGAAACAGAATCAACCACAAGAACAGCGAAGTGATTGTCCCTTAGACAGAGAGGAGCTTGGTCGAAACACTTGGTCATTTGTTCACACAATGGCTGCATATTATCCAGAAAAACCAAGCACAGAGCAACAACAAGATATGAAGCAATTTATACACCTTTTTGCAAAGTTGTTTCCATGTGATGACTGTTCAAGAGATTTATTGACCAGGTGTGTGTGTGTGTGTGTGTGTGCATGACTTTAGTTACTGATTCAATACATCTGTTGATACGCCTAGGGCTATACGGTGATATATTTTACATCTTCAGAGATGTATGCATTCTCATGAGTTATTATGTATATATGTATAGTTAAAGCTTGAGTTTAGTGAAAAATGGTGTGAACCATGATATCTCTGGTTACCTAAAAAGTTAAACTGAATAATTTTGAATAATTACGCATCCAGGAATCCATTTACCAAAATGACTACGTTAAAAAGTGCATCAGACATATTCCGTTTACCCAATGATGCTAAAAGGGTTTATTGATGAATTTTATTTACAGAATCTCACAAGAATTGCCAGACACATCATCACGCCAGGCTCTGTCCCAATGGTGGTGTCGGAGACATAACGAAGTGAACGAGAAGCTCGGAAAATCGAAATATGACTGCAGTCTTGTTGATCAAAGATGGAGAGATGGCTGGAAAGATGGAAGTTGTGATTGACAGCGGTGGATTATTATCCTTAATTGTTGTCATCATATGATATTCCAGTGTGCTTTGAATCAGTTCTGTGATATGTATGAATTTTACGTATTTTATTCACATCGCCTCGGAAAGGATGTCATTTTGTAATTCTCCGCAATAAAAAGATCATGCAGTCATGTTTAAATTACAGTTGAGTAGTTTGGTCAGCGAAGATTATGTTTGTGTTCCAGTTTTGGTAAACTTTTAACAGTTTATGGTGAAGATTTTAAAAGGTTATTAATAATATGACTATTATGGGAGAAAAAGCTGTTAAGAATTATCTGAAATGGTCATTAATAAAATCAAATAATGCAACAGATGGAGGTGTATCTAATGTTAACATTATTTCAGTGATTAGGGCCTACAAAGTACACAGTGATGTCATGATGAGATATTTTGTTTGTAAAGAATGACTAACTATCTGGGCGGGTCATTAAAGATTCATGAAACATTTTGTCACACTAGTCTAGAATCATCAGGGTATCGCATTTAATCCAAAGATGGAAAAAAATATTTAGCATGATAAAGTTGAAATAAACTGTCTTTTAAGATATCTGTTTTAATATTGTCAGTGGTGAATGTTTATTTGTTTACCCCAGTGTTTGTTACTTTAAGAAATGTAGCTGTTAAACGAATTGCACAGATTTCTATTCTAGCCACCAAGGATTATGGATTTAATCCCACAAAAGAGTCGAAATATATCATAGGATTTTGTCTCACAATATTGTGATTAGTTGACCACATTAAACCTGAATTAAATTATAAAAAGTGGTATGACAATAACAATGAGGACATAAAACAGGCAGTGATCACCTTCACATAGACTGCTTGTGAGTGATAGTAAAAGGGACTACTTTTGAATGAATTGTTCACGTTGATATGTCAGCCGTGTTTTGTAATAACATCATAAAACAAAAGAAATCTAATATCCATAAAGAAAACCTTGTTTTCTGGATGTAATATATCTTACTTGAATACATGTTTTAGTTGGCAGTTTTACCTCATAACTACCATACTTGGGTATGATTGTTCTGTTGCAGTGCACGGTATTTTACTCCAAATGATGACATCGTATCCTGGGAATTCCAGGATTTGATGTACAGTATTATTATACATAATAGTAATTGAACATGTATCATATTCACAAATACTAACATTTTTTATTAGTGTAACAGAAGATGACAAATAAATCATCTAGATCTTGTAACAATCTGCGTGTAACTTTTTATTTCACGGGTAATTTGCATTGGATATATATATATATATATATATATGGTTCTAGTTATATTTTTGACATGATTTGACAATACTGTTGAACGACACAGATTTAGCAGAGCTAATAAGACCCTATCATCAGTATCAACTGATTTTAGACTACTTAGAGAATGTAACTAGTAACATGAATTATTTATATCTAAGAATCTATAATGTTGAGATGTTTGTTATAAAAATTACAATTTCCTGGAACTGTATCGTTTTTATCCTTTCTAAGATTTTCCTTGTTCGGTCATTGGTGGCAAACTTCCCAAGAGCCTGACTGGAGATGCCAGATGAACACAATATGAAGAGTTTGAACGATGTCCGTGCCATGGAATATTCTTTGGTCGAAAAGTCTTGGTTGGTAATATTTAACACGTAGATTGGATGGTGGTAGACTGGACATGGACAAAACCATATAATTGGAGCACTGGAATAATTTGATGATGGCAGTCAGCAATTTCATTCTAAAGAGATCATTCGAGCACAATTAAAGATAAAATCTGTTAAAACAGCATACTGTGTGTGTTTAATAAGACTATTGATTTACATAATGGACTAAGAACAGGATAACGCACACCTTAATTAGAGGTAAAGCTGCATTTATCTCAAAAACTAATTATATTCTCCCCCGTTTAAATATATACATGTTACTTAATTTATTCGTGTCTGTGAAAAAATGAAAATTTCCCTATGCATGTGGATGGGCTTTGAATGACTTTTGTATGTAATAAGCATACAAAGAAAAAGCTGGTATACAAGGTGCTGTTACAACGCCAATAATGATTTAGCACAGCTATTCTTAATTCTTAAGTGTTTATTAAGGTATATATATATATATATATATATAAGTAGAACCCAAAACAGAATGACCCGATAACAATCTAAGTGGGTCTTGATTCATTTCAACAAGTGACATGGAGATGTTTCAAGACATTGGATAGACAGAAGTTAGGACGAACGAGCTTGTAGGCTTAGGAATCATGTATGCAATATTCCTTATAAAAGTGGAAGTTTTGTCGAGTCAATGGAGGCCTGCACACAACTTACATAAAGTAATGGGACTCATTTAAACCGATGTTTAAATGTTCATGGAATTAGTTGGCATGTACATCAAAATATTAGTTTCAGACAATTTTTGAAGCTATTATTATTGGATCTCAAACTTGATTGCAGTTCTAATATTCAAATATTTAAACACATTTAAATGTTTGCTTTGTCTAGATCAGATAAAAATAAGATATACTGATAATAATTTAAAAAAAATTAAATTCTGCATGCACGATTAAAATTGTTTTTATTAAAACATTCCAAAAAAGGTTAAAATTTTCTGATTCTCTATAGCCCAAATATTTCCTAAGAAATAAAATATCTCGTATGTAACTTATTTTAAACTGAATTTGTCCCATGTTCTGGCATTTATTTGTCCCATCACTGACTGCCAAGTTCACTGTTCTATCAACTGGACAGACTTATTTTAGGAGGCTCAGAACTATAGCTACTAGCACGTATATAGGCAGCCTCAAGATGACGTATTGTACGAGTGATGTCCTACTTATAATAACTATATTTATTAACTGAAATTATTAAAAGACCTCGATGTTGTTGTTGTTTTGCGGCCACTTTTGTGCCCATCGACCATCAGAAGTAATGATGCGAAGTGAAAGATGAAATACCCTTCTGACATAGCTCAGCCGGCGTTTGAACTCAGTGTTATAGATATATGGCCAATCGCGCTTCCAATTAAGCCGTCATATCTTTCACATTGTATTATTATTACGGAGCTGTGAAAATTAGATATAAACAAAAATAAATATTAAACATAATTTTGATATTAGCTCATCCTGTGTTTATATAAGAAAAAGAAAATATGTGTGAGCTATTTACACCTCTATACGGACTCTATTTGTTACCAACGAACCATACTACGTTATAATAATGTTATTACCATAATAATTATAATAATAATAACGTAATAATCAAGTATCATAACGCTATAATAAACATTTATTATATTTTGAGAATGTTCCAGCAAAGCAATAACAACGTAATTATAATATAAGACTACAGAACAAAGTTCATTAATTAAACAATATAGTTCACAACATTATTAGTATAGTACTATCCAGAACTGGTTGATCCATAATAGATCAATATCCCGATGAAACAGGTTCACTACTGGTTATTATATATATGAAAAGTAGAAAAGATTATTTTAAAATATATATACTTTGTTCAAACTTATGTTGTTGTGACATAATACACTCCTTTAATGTAATTGATACAACATGATAAACTCACAGGGGAGCAGTACGGAAAGATGGAGCCGAAATACCCCGAGGGTGGTCACTGCTAGAGTGTTTTACGTCCTCAGGGGTCTTTAACATCCCCCTTTATTTGTAATAATTCAGCGGAGACGGCAGCGCCATTTAACTTGGTCAGCCACCCACGATGTTGTGAGCCGAGAAATTAATCCCCAGAAAAGTTTCCACCTCTGGCTGGGATCGAACCTGTGACCCTTAGCACCAAGTGCCGGGTGAAACTTGGTAAGTAGGTGGAACATATACATAGTTACCAGACCCCCCCCCCCACACACACACACAATTACCACTGAAACGGTCACTTGTTGGGCAAATAGCCCCGCCTAGAAGTGGAAATGTGGGCCCCGAAAATGGGCAAGATGGGATAAAGATATAATTTTGTGTGACTGTTTCTGAATAATTATAATGATATGTTAAACTACGTATGCACGATGCTGGTGTAAGTTGGGACTTTTGAAATTTGTTTGATGTCACCTGTTAGTAATGATAAAGAAGTGTGCTAGACGGCAGTAAACACAAGGAAACAAAAGGTGATCACGATCATTAAATATTTCATACTATATAAATTTTACTCCACTATAATGGAAACATGAAAGTGATAATGATGCATAGACAATATAATCAAATCGATCTGTATAATGTGTAATATTTATAAGTGGATGCACGATATGGGCCATATTTCGTTAAAATCGTTTTACTTAACCATCAGTTATAATGGCTTAGGAGAACCTTGTTTAAGATTTGTCATCTTCGTTCATAATAAAATAATCCAGAAATTTCTGTCAACACTTAGCCGAGTGGAGGGTGATATTGCTCAGACTCTTGACGAAGGAACCATGGCTGCATTAAGTTTGATAGACTAACCAATAATACTTGAACATTAAGACATTTTCTTTGATATCGAGGAAAGGACATCAACTTGGGTAAAGCTATCACTGAGTTTCAACCGCTAATTGAACGTCATCAGACGTGGACCTTCATTTTGTGGTTCCACAAAGAGCCGTCTTAGAACCAAAGAATGCACACTAAACAATTTGGTGAGCTTATTAACTGAAGATAATTTTAACTATCATAGTATGCTCCGAGATGATACAAGTTGAACAAAAATAAGTTTGAATTCATTGTGTTCTCATTCGGGTCGCGAAAACATCCGTTTCTGTAAGAAATCTTGACCGTACACTAGACAACACTCCTAAAACAGATAAACTCTTAAATTTTATTTCTAAATCCCGCTATTGTCAAATAAGTATTTTTTCATAATTATATAAATAACTTTAGTCCAACTCATTGAAATTTCTGTACTGAACTACTGGAGTGTACTGTTATATACTACCATTGTCTTTCTCTATGATGCATCACCTTCAGCGAGTGCATCACTAAGTTGAAGTTGCACAAGTGATAACACGCAATTGCAAAAGGAATTTATTTTAGAGTTTTGTTCTACTTGCACGAGCTTCTGGCACATTTCCATTCGTTATATACGATCCTGGGTCACACCTTCAAAGTACTCAGTGGAAGGAGACAACTGTCTATGAGGGATCCGATTCAAAAGTATACACCGGTGAAACTGTTTCCGTTATCAACGTACATTGTGTGAGGTGATTCCGTTGGGGGGGGATTGACTCTCATCTAGATGTTCCAATGTGTGACCTGTGACGAAACTAAATTAACAAGTCATTCACCCTAGCGCCCTCATCTACCAAAGTGTTAACTGGTCGATCATGATGATGATTGATGTTTTACGGCCACTTTTGTGCACAAGGTAGGCTAAATGGGCCGAGCGACCTCCAAAGATAATGAAGCGAAGTCAAAGATTAAACACCTTCAAATAAGCCCACGCCGAGATTTGAACTCAAGTGGCAGTGATCTGTGGTCCAACGCGCTACCAACTAGACCACGGAGGTGCCCAGGTTAACTCATTATGGTGTTTTATAAACTCCTCATCCAATTTGTAATTATTTAATATGATAAATTATGATAACAGTTAGGTGTTATTGTTTACAAACTGCTCATTAGCTAGATGTAAGTCAATAAAAGGACTAAAACTGGCTAACAAATTTTAACTCATATTTTAGCCTATTTATGGAATAAATTACCACGTGATGTTAACAAAAACACGAATTAACGATCTGGTGACATTTATGATGATAATATAATTAGAATGGGACTTGTGTGAATATTTTATAATAATAATAATAATAATAATTACAAACTTCTCATAATCTATAATTACAATGCAGGTACAATGCAAAATTCATCAACAAATAATCAGATGTAGTGGAAACTTAGGAGGGATAAGCAAGTCGGAAAATGTGAGTTTTCAAATGTTGACCGAAAGAAACTTTGCTATTTGATGACTTAACACGTTAAGTGAGTGAGTTGCAAAGAGTAGGGACGACAACTGAAAAAGTGCCAGAGCCAGCATGAGTTTAAACCCTGGGAACAGACACCAACTTTAGCTATACAGTCATTTTTAGTCATTCCACACTTTTTGTGTTTATAGGAAATCTGGTCCTGATAAAAATGACACAGTGTAGTGGATGTAAGTAACCCGCATTCTGTTTGTTATGTGAAATGTTTACGTTTTGAAGTTGAACATGGTGTTATACTGCGGCTTTAACACCGTTTACTGTTATTTATGTTGTTTGTGATACGTATTTATGCTTGAAGTTGAAAGCTTTATCACCTCGGATGATAAGACTATTTTCAGGAGAAAGGACGATAAATGAGGTATGACGCTAATCCTGGCAAATATTGTGTTAGATATGTCAATTAGACTGTCCTTGAAATAATCACATTATTTTTTTAAATCAGTTTAATTTGGAGATTTGTTTATTGTATTGTATTGTCCGTTTTAGTTCCTAATGCTGGATGCGAATTAACTGCATCACATTTCTGCAACAGTTTACGTCTTTGGATATAATTATTCCTTTTGATATTTTTCCATTACTATCGAACACAACAACATAATAATTATACGTATGAAGCTAATCAATAACGAACAATCCTTCTACAAGCTTCGAAACATGTTCTGTCAATATTTACTAAAGATGACAGTTGGTACGGCAATTTGGAAAAAGTTCGTGAGAAGCTTTGCGGGTTCCGTGACGATTTACGAATACGTATATCAGTCTGCTATTTTACAATATTTCAGCGCCAATACTTTCCAAAATGAGGTCTCCTGCGTTGATGTTTCTCTTTACTACGCTGTGTACGTTACTGGCTTGTAAATGTCATGTTTTCGATTCATCGGCGACATTATACAATTTGGCAAATAACTCGAAGCAACTCTTGCAGTTTGCACATAAAACATTTGTGAAGGATGAAAGGAATTGGCCTGAAATTAAGAGGTAAATTAATAACTCTCTGATAATATTTAAATCAGCGATTAAATTTAGATAACATCATTATTATTAAATTTCTCAGGGTACAGTTTATTATTATTATTATTATCATCATTATTATCATCAATATTGTTGTTATTGTTGTTGTTGTTGTTGTTGTTAGTATGGCTAAAGTTCTGCTGCATTGATATAGCTGTATTAATATAAATTTTAATGTTGGTAAAGGAGCCACGTCCGCTACCAGTGTATGATGTTTTTAGCTATGTATCACACGCGCGCGCGCGCACACGCACACACGCATACACACACACACGTACACATACACACACGGTTTAAACACACACAGGCACACACAAGGAGGGAAATATTTGTGATACGAGCATATAACGCTTTACTTATATTTATTTTTGTTTGGTCTAAATATTAAAATTGTGTGATGTTTAATACAATTTACTATGTTACATTTTATTCTATACTATTGTAGTAAAGACCATGTAGTACGCTAGTTGGACAAAATTGATTTAAAGACAATAAATACGTACGATTATCAACATTTGAAGGGATCACATCAAGCAGATCTATGTTGTTTTGTTAAGCTGTATTTTCTCTACACCTGAATAGTAATTAGCATCAGCGACATATTCCTCCTTTGACAGACATCTGGATTACATGTCTACTTGGCTTATACCTGAAGATTTTCCCTCAGAAGAGCTCAAGCTACACGTACAGCAAATTGTAGAACATCCCATCAATGCCTTTCATTTGATTAGAGATTGGGTACAGCTAAAAGTACTGGCAGGAAAACATTCGGAATATTATCAAGGTCTACATATATAATATATATATATATATATATATATATATATATATATATATATATATATATATATAATGATAATGTATATTTAATAAAGCGCCCTTACTAGCAGGAGCCATTCAAAGGCGCTGTACAAATAATATGTAATATAATAATACAGCAAATAATATATTTGTAAAAAAAACCTGTAATGATTTAAAAGATAATAATTATTTATCTGTGAAAGCGACCTTGAATAGGTACGTTTTTAGAAGATATTTAAAATTAAAAATATATATAATACATGTATTTGAAGCCATTGTTCAGCAATGAACTCAACTGCTATTACATGTACACGAATGAAAGATCGATGTTTAATCGGTGAGAAATTTATCCTTTATTAAATGATGGCTTCATAAAAATTGTTCTTGCAGCATTCAATAAAAGCGCCTTTGAAAAGGGTCTGCTCTTACCAACGGCTGTTGATTTCGATGGAGCAATAGAGTCGTTAGTTCGTCTCCAGAAGACGTATGACATACCAGTAGGCGACTTGGCTACGGGTTTGATAGACGGCATGCAAGCGCTTCGTCGGCTGGAAATCATGGACTGGTACAGGATTGGTCGGCGTCTGGCAGAAGTGGATCAGGCGATGGCCGTCGATTGGTTCGAAGCCGTGCTGAGCGTGGGCGTGCGGAATGACGTCATAGAGAAGGCGATGCTTAGCTATTTATTAGAGGTTTATGAAAAGGTGAGGAGTGAGTGAATGGATGGGTGAGTAGGGGTGAGGTGAGTGAGTGAGTGAACGATTAGCTTGTTTTCCTTTGTCATTTGTCACGCCTTGGATATATTGGCGCTGGGTGACTCCCTAGGGACATACCCACTAGGCACATAAATCGGTTTCGAATTCAGAACCTGTAGGTTTATAGCATTTCTGCGCTATCGGACCACCCTTGGGTGAAAAGAAAAAGCACAACGGCATATAAGTATCATATATATATATATATATATATATATATATATATATTTTTCCCGCTTTACGTACGTCATTTCGGTCTACGTCAAATTCACCTTTACGACACTTTTCTAAAGTAAATTTCAGTTCTGCGAACGTCAATACGTCTAACGTTACGTCACTAAGCTACGTCATTTACGTCATAATAAGAGGACGCGAAATAAATAAATTTACAATAAATGAAAAAAAAGCTCTCTCTCTCTCTCTTTCTTATATATATATATATATATATATATATATTATGTGTGTGTATATTGAATATAAGTGTATCTTGTGATGTTCAAATCATGGCAATATTTACTATATCACGTCGATTTTTAGATCTTTGTATATAAATATGTTCCCCTGTCATATCCTGTCACAATCTCAATGAACCAAATTATTACTATAACCATTTCGCTAATCCTCCAGCACAGTGGATATAGCAATATGCTTCTATCCGTCACATCAAGGTTCGAATCGAAACAAGTATGTAGGATGTAGGTCACAGGTCTGAGAAGTCATTTAGCCGCTCATATATCTATTAAATTAGATTTGTTTATACATTCCTCCTGAAGTTTGTTTTGGTTTCCCGGAATATTGTACTAATGGAAATTAAATAATCTCTCGGTTCAAATCCCACGGGTTTGGCTGTTATTTGTCTATATTTACATTGTTTCAGGCTGGAGCCATAGTTCAAGGACTCTACGTGGCTACACTATTGGAAGAGAAAGGTAAAAACAGATCAGTCATCTATCTATATGACAGTTATATACTTGTTAAGCTGTTAAATGTCAGCCACTTCAGGTCGTATTCCATTCCAGATATCAAACATGAATGTGTTATAATTAGACATAAATATGTCATATTATGTAAGTAGAGATCAATTTATTGGCTCCGCAAAAGAGGGGAGCATATTATCTCGCGGGGAAGACATATTAAAAATGGTCATTGGAATTTCCGAGAACGTCAACATATGACCTGTGATCATACTTTTAGAATTTAGGTTCCATCTTCACGTCATCGGGCGAGCATATTTTTCATACAGTATACACTAGTAGGTACCACAGTGGAGTTCACGAGTGAACGTACATGAGCACATATACACAAAGAAAATAAACAAATAAATAAATAAACACATGCACACACACACACAGAGACACACACAGAGTGAGAGAGGGGAGAGAGAGAGAGAGAGAGAGAGAGAGAGAGAGAGAGCACAAACTTAGAACGAATGCCTTGGTATATTTTGTAATTAAACAGTAATGTGTCACACATAATAACACTTTTTATTCCTGGCAGAACCAAAGAACGATGAGCTACAAAAAAGACGCGTTAACTTAGAAGAGAAATTAACCCGTCAGCTTACTAAAGGAAGTTACAGTTTGACGTATAAATACAACAGAAGTAATGCTGACTTGATGTTAGATAGCTACAGAGCTTTATGTCGAGGAGATCACATCAAAAATGTAATCAAAACAAATCATTACTGAATAATGTGCCAATTATTATTATTATTATTATATTATTATTAAATGAAATTACTACAGAAGGTAAGAATCATATTTATTTACTTGAATAAAAAAAGCTTGACCTAAACAATTTTTTTTTTAACATGGACATGGTTGTATTTAGTTACGACTAGACTAATGCCTCCATGGTGCGCTAGTTTAGCATGATATGTTAAGTCAAATAACATTATCACATTTTTTGTAATGTTTTTCCTTCTGTGCCTGTGCCTTTTCACACATTCCTCTCTCTCTCTCTCTCTCTTTCAGAGTCACACACGCACACTCATAAATGTAAAATAATTGGGCTCAATTTCATACATAATAACACTTATTTCAGTCCATCTTTATCAACAAAGATTTGATATGTATCTACAAACGAGGTGTTCTGCCTTACGTCGTTTATAAAGAAGAGCTACACAGCTTCAGCCCGAGAATATCAATATACCATGATGTTGTTAGTGACAGGACAGCTCAGGAATTGATTAATATCTCATTAGAGAGAGTGAGTAGATGTTAGATATAAGATGGAAATAACAAACCCGATAAAATGGTGTTCCGTCCATATCTTAAACAATGATTTGATATTTTAAGGGGGGGGTATGTCTGCAATTTATGTCGATAATAATATTGATTCATTTGGGCTGCTGGGTCGCAAAAAAGTTTCTGTTTTAAAACACTGAAATTTGCTCGTCAATGTATTGTTTCTAGTTTGTTTTATTATCATTCTAGCTCTTGTGCTAGATGGACGTAAATACTTCATTTCTAATGTGTTATGTGTATTATATACATAATTAATATGTAAATGGAATTTTATATTCTGAAATAAATTGATTGAATTGAATTAATATCACGTGTGTGTGCGTGCGTGCGTGTGTATACGTTCGTGCGTGTGCCTGCGTGCGTGCTTCAGCGAAGCTGAGCACGAAAACAAATTTAATCAACATGTCTGGTCACTGCTTTTAATTACCAACGTATCATCGCATATTACACATATAGACCGATGAAGTATTTATTCGTGGAAATCGATATATAAATATAGAACGTATTGTTGTTGTTTAAATGATATTTGCATTAATCCTAATTCTCTTATCGCCGATTTAGCTTTCCGCTGCTCAAGTCGGTAGTCCGACCAATCCTCAAGTAACCAATATACGAGTAAGTAAGGTGTAAGTAACGAGAATTTATTTGGTTAAAAAGAACCCGTCGTCTATTTCGAAATACGGCATAATTCACTTTTTTTGTGCAATTAATAGCAAAATGCTAGATATTTTTGTTTATATTATGTTATTCTGCAGGGCGTGGCTCGAAGATGACAGAAATGCAAAAATTACTCGTCAGATATCAGATATGACGGGGCTCGCTACTGATTTCATTCCTTATCGTACTAATGCTGAATATTTACAGGTAAGTTTGTTGGTTAGCTAAATGTGCGATCTAAACACGTACACCCACAAACCAATCTACGCACCGACAAATATAGGATTTAACCCGACCAAAAGATCGTTTCCGGTCGAGGTTCAGAACAAGTCAACCGAATCAGTCGTCTATACATATGTTGTGTAAGACGGCCCATTTAGCCTACCATACGCACACAAGTGGCCGTAAAGCAGCAATCATCATCATCATCATCATCTCTCCATCATAATAAGTGTGTGTGTGTGTGTTAGTGTATGTGGCGTAAGGTGCTGTTATGTGTGTGCTGTAAGTAAGTGTGTGTGTGTGTCCTCTAGCCGTCCTATTCAATCATCACTGAACAACGCCGAGCTTGTTTTGAGGCTGGTTTTATTTCGAAGTCACAAGACAATCTAAGAAAGTATCCCTTGATCTTGTCTCGTCATGTTAAGTTGAGGGGAACTGATACCCGCTAGGCCGTTCAGCATGTAGTGGCCGTGCTTGTTGGTGGACTTGCTCCTATTAATCATACTGAACAAGCGTTTTTGAGGCTGTTTTATTTCAAGTAAAGACATCTAGAGATCTGTCTCCTGAATGAGTGGGTGATAATGTGTCATTATGTGTGGTGATGGCTGATCTTCTTATTATATATTTGCTTTCTCTTCTGCGGGAAGGGAATGATGAACCGGGATTAATTTGTCATCGGAGTACCTCCAGAAGGGTAGTCAGTTCAGTTAAAGTTATGAGAGTGAACACAGGGAGTCTTCCTGCGATGGATCTATTTATTTGAGGAGAGTCGGTCGCCCAACCAGTACTACCAGTGCCGTGTTGGCTATCATCTGTCTACCAAACTCTGGCACGTGGGCTAGAAAACTTCAGGATTCTGGAATTCACTGAGGTCAATGCCGCAATTGGGTCATCTTCTGGGGGAGATGTGGACCTCGAATGCGGGAGTATCCACGGAGGTTTGGGTCGGACTAGATGATGAGGAGGATGGTGATGATTGAAATGTGGAAGTCTTTTTTGATTGTAGCTGCATTGAGAACCAAAGTGACTGAGTGGAAAGACCCTATGATCTTTCTGAAGGCAATCCCGAACTTGTCGGATGATGAATGTCGGCTGTGGTCTTGTGATGATGTAGTTGATAATATTCTTTATTTATCTCAGTCTTTATAGGAAGTTCATCAACTGCCATATAATTGTATGATTTTCCGATGTTGTTCTCCGATAATAAACCAAGGGATAACTTGCGGTCTTTCAGTGGAAAAGGGATGGTTTTAATCTTGGCAACAGATAATAAAAGTCCAAGACTTTCTGCAGCTGTCGTCAGTCTGTGAAGGGCTTGTTGCATCCTTTGGAAGAGATTGACTCCATTAGAAATGAGGACAAGGCCTTCGGTGTATTGGAGTTTTGTCCCGGTGGTGACAGCCAGTTGGAGTATAATAATAACAAGGGCGTTAAATAGAGTGGACCCGAGAATAGATCCTTGTGGAAGGCCTGTGTCTGTAGTGAACTCGTTAGAGTTGAATCCTTGGAGGGCTACTGCTATGGTTCGTTTTGAAAGGTAATCCTTGAACCAAGCTAGGCATTTAATTTTAAAGCCGAGGGTTATCAATGATTCTAATATAGTTTGCGGTTGAGCTCGTTCAAAAGCTTTGTCCAAATACAGGAAGGTCACAGCGGTTGTCCTATTCTTGCCGTTGGATTTTCGACAATTGGTTATGTTGGCAATGAGTTGAACTAATCTGTCAGTTGTTTATTTTCCTCTTACAAATCCGAAGAGACTCCGATGGTCTGGGAAGAGCCAGGTCCGTCTGTTGGCAATCATCTTTTCCATAATGTTAAAGATATTTTGAAGCTGGGATATTGGCTTAAGGGAGGACCCACCAGGTTCTAGTATCGGTATGATCTTAGCCTTCTTCCATGGTGCTGGTAGACAACCCTGATACCGAGAGCTATTATAGAGCCCAAGTAATTTTTCTAGGAACTTCTAAAGGTGCTTGTAAAACTTCATAAGAGAATGTGTCCGTACCTGGTGTAGTTCGTGTAACAGCTTTAAGAACGTTGTTGAGTTTGTAGACAGAGAGAGATCGGTCAGTGTTATATTTTTGAATAGTTTCTTGCAGTGTTAAAGAGCGTTCTTCACGTTTGTCTCTAAGTTCCTGTTACATCCTGTTGGATGGAGGCCGGATGACAACATATCTCACCAGAGTGACAGCTTCTTCTTTTGGGTTTCTCATTGTCACTGGTGTCGTGGAAGCTTTCAGTTTAGGAATTTCAGACAATAAACGACTAGAACTCACCTTGTTGTCACTGCTGGTGAAATTTGTAGTAGAGACCACAACCTGTGACCTGTTGGGTACAGCCACCTGGTGTTGATTTCCGTTGTGTCGTTGTGACGTTATTGTTGCTGATGGTGTTTATAGGGCTCTTTCCGGAGAAGTGAGATAATGATGATGATGATGATGATGTCTGGTCGAAATGTTGATTTTCTCATAATCAATGTTGCTAGTTGGTGATCTGAGAGTTTGAAGTCTTCGGGGAGGAGATGATTTTTTAGTCTTCCTCGGTACATCGGGTGGGCTGGGAAGTTGAACAGATAATGTACCTAGTTGTATGTTTGTTGGCAGCGAGGGCGGAGTACTAGGGATCACGGACGGGTGAAGTTTCATGTCTATGACCAGAAATGTAATACATGTGAGTTGGATGTCGGCCAGCCTATTGCTAAAGCGAAGTTATGTCCGGATATCGTGGTTGTCTAGTACCAGTGATTGTAAGACGATGTGTGGTCTGTGTAGGTCGATTCGAGATGGTTGAAGATGAATCTGTCGATGAGATAGTTGAATGTGCCCGGGGTATGTCCAGCATGTTCGAGGAGGGTGCCTCCGTGGTCTAGCGGTAGCGTGTTCCACCACAGATCACTACCACCCATGTTCGAATCTCGGCGTGGGCATATTTGAAGGTTGTTTCGTCTTTGACTTCGTCTCATTACCGTTGGAGGTCGCTCGGCCCATTTAGCCTACCTTGTGCACAAATGTGTCCGTAAAACATCAATCATCATAATCATCCAGCATGTTCGACCCGATGTCGCAGTGGCTTGAGCACTGCGCCACAAACCAAACGCCAGAAACGGGGCATGTGTTTGGCTACTGTAGATCAGTTTAATTTGGCGACAGGAAAAATTGCTTATTTTCTAGATAATTCAGAGAAAGCGCATTTCAAAGCAAATATTCAACAGTCATATTCAAACATGAAGCAGATGAGATCATTGTAACGAGTTATTCCATTCCAAGCAAATCCTGTAGGGATTTAAAAAATTGCAATGTGAACCAATTGTTAATAGTTCCTATTTTGTACGCATATATTGAAAATGTATTACACTTACATACATTACTTGTTATTGTTAATTGCGTTGGTGTGAATATTTCCCATGTGAATAAATACTAGCCTGTGCCGCGTCAGTTGTACTGTGAGCTCCGGTGGCCTAGCGGTTAAGCACCCGGCACCTGGTTTCAACGGTCACAGGGTCGAACCCCTGAACAACAAAGCAAACATCAGTTGTGCTAGCTGTACCCAATAGGCTATAACCAGGGGTTTCTACCCGAAATTTCAACAAGTGGCAAGTCAGTTATGTAAACCGACGTATGTTATATCGTGCTTCAAGTGTGTTGGTGTGAATGTTTTGATTACGAATACTGTACTAGTCTTTGCCATGTTAATAAATAAATTACTATGTATTGAGATTTTGTTAATTAATGTACAATATATGAAATACAAGTTCTATTGCATATATGATCTTTGAATAATTGAGCATATTACACATGTTCAGTGTGTTAGTCAAATTAGCGCTTTCGAAGCGTCACATGAAGATCTGTACAACAAGAACAATTGGCCAAATATTGTCACCTTTTGCCACTATTTTATGTTCGCCAAATTAAATAGATCTACAATATATGCTATGTGTAGAAGCCCATCCCTACAGTGACGGGTTCGGATGTAAATTTTCTTTGACATAACGAGACAGGTGTGTATGTCTGTTTGCAGACTAGAACGTAAATATGCATTCGAATTAATACGCTATCTTTCGTAAAGTGGCTGTGAAAAAAGTCTACTTCTAATCTGAATACTGAACGCGGAATAGCCATGTTAGGATATTGTAAGCACGTGACTGTTTGTCCGAGTTAGCTGAATTGTAAACAAAATTACACCATTTGTTAAACGTAGAATTTATTAATAATTACCTGTTGTGAATACAGTCTTTCTTAACTGTTTTTAATCATTTGGTAATCCAGAAAGAGAGAGAATGAGAGAGAGATAGAGAGAGAGAGAGAGAGAGTGAGAGAGAGAGCAAATACATAAACAAATTAGGCCAGCTATGAATTGACAGTTTATTAGGTAAAGGATCGGGAAAGGTTTATAATACGCGGAAATGCAAACGTCCAATTACACAACTGTCATATATTTGTTCCACACCGTACGAACATAAACCCGATTAACATCTTGTTTAATTACGGTGCCTTTATTGTTAGCAACCGACCTCCAGCACGTGGGTTCAAATTCCAACCCGGCTGTGTCTGAAGGATATTTTCATCTTTCCGTTCGCCTCGTTGCCTTTCCGATTCGCTTGGCCAGTTTAGCTGACCGTGTGCAAAATAATGGTCATAAAACAACAACAACAACAACATTTCTTGTTTAATTACTTTAATTCCAGGTCAGTAACTACGGACTAGGAGGACAGTATTATCCTCACTTTGATTTCTACGCTGTATGTATATCTTCCATGTTGGTGGTATCTATCCTTATAAGTTGGTAGAAATAGCATTCTCCAACTGATCGAGCCTTCGTCTTATATCATACGGAGATGTCTAAGTTGTTATTTTCTTCTTTCAGCACAGGTCGGCGTTAGAACAATTACCGCCCTTTATGCAGAATGCTGGCGACAGATTGGCAACGTTCATGATATATGTAAGCATCACAAAGTTAGTGCTACTCGATAAACCGATCCTCCATTGTTATCAATCATTTATCATCAATCATCAACTTAATTATTTCAGAAATCGGTGTACTTTTAATTGTAATTTATATTCTCTCCGCTACGCAAAAAGCTCAATGACGTGAAAGCAGGTGGAGCCACCGTATTTCCTCTCATAGGCATTAGAATAGCGCCGATAAAGGTAAACATTAGGATATTGAAGTCTCCACTGAGATTGAAACATGATCGTACTGTAAAAGTGATATAAAGCTATAAATGTACGTAGTTCATCTTCTCCGAGAGCTTCATATCTAAATCAGAATGCAAATATACAAGTTATATGTCCTTTGGCACACTTATTTCGCGACGGTGAACAAATAACGAATTTTATGCGCGCTGTTAATGCGATATATTTACATCCAGTATACGTTGTCTTCTGTACGTAGAATGGTGCCGCGTTCTGGTACAACTTTGACCTTGCTGGCGAGAGAGGTGACCCCAGGACGTTGCACGGCGCGTGTCCGGTTCTATTTGGTCAGAAGTGGGGTATGTCTATGCTATAGCGGTGTATTCTCTTCCGGGGAGGGGGAGGCGAAGAGACGTCTAACAATTTAAGAAACGATAGTCCGAGAATTGAATGTACTTATAAATTACTTATGTACACAATGGTTATAGTCTTCCTTATTATTTTCAGTGGCTAACAAATGGATTCGTCAATATGGTCAGATATTTAGGAAACCGTGCGCCTTAACCAAAGATGCTGATTATCCAATATTCTAGAATAAGAGCTGGAATTTAATTAGTTTTTATGTGTTAATTGATGAATATGGAAATAAAACAATGAAAAATTGGTCGGACATCTCTGTATATAAATATAATATATATATATATATATATTGTGTGTGTGTGTGTTTGTGCGCGCATGCGTCATATATATATATATATATATATATATATATATATATATACGTCAGTTACATGTTATACTATATTTTCAAGTGAAATATATAAATATATACCATGTTAATTCTCCTCTTGGTGTCAACATTGTTGTCGTCTTAATGTCAACCAATTGTAGTCTTCCCGTCAGAGTATTTTTTACCTTTACATTGAACTATTTCACATTTAGCAGACAGAACAATTATGTAACAAAATTCCGGATATCAGACAGACAGACAGACAGTCAGACAGATAGACAGCCGATGCAGACAGACAGACGGACAGTTAAACACACATATTAATAATGATGCGAAGCACGCATGCGCATGCACACGCGCTCTTTGGGCAAACCAGCATCGCTTTCCCACCGACGTCAGCGATGGCAGTTAGCAAGCACGAAGCCCGTCCAACGTCTTGTAACGGTTACACAGGCGAGGTGAGGCGATGCCAAATCAACACAACATATAAACAATGCCATCTGTGTCCGTGTTATATGACATTAGTGCGTGTTGATATGATGGCCCGCAGCCATTCGACAGCGACAGTAGGTCACCGTAAAGCATCACGGGACAAACAATACGGCGCTATTACAATATGACAAGTGGTATATTGCTTAACTTGACCCCTGCTCCGTCCAGCTTCCGGCAACGTGTTGACTGCTCGTAACATCTACCCATCGTCTAAAGATGGCGGCCCGACTTCTACCGTAATTTATGCACATATGCCGCGTCTGGGCTTCTTAAGGCACGGCTTCCGATAGAGCGAATACCAATATTGCCTTTTTAAATACATAGTCCACTATAACTGCGGCATAAGTTCATTGATGTTTAATATTAGCAGTTGTTGTTTGATGGCCCCAGGTGACACGTCTTAATGATCTAGTCGATGCTACGGGTATAATGGTCTTTACTTCATCGTCCCGTTTCATTTTATGGCCCGGCCTAATGAAGTTTTCCGTTCGGTTAATTAAATTCACGCCCCTCCATTATGGTCTCACCAACTAATTTTTCAATCATCAAGTCCGCGGCCCCGGGCCCGCGTCTCGTGCGCGACGTTGACACGACGATGTTATTGAAGATGAGCGATTTTTCTGCTCATATTAGAAAAAGAAGGTGGAAAAAACCAGTTTTGTACACTGATGAAGCATATGGTCGAGATTCATTCCGACTGGAAATATATCTGTCAGCTGTTATGTAAACTTAGGTAAGATTGATTTTAGTAGTAGTAGTATCATCATCATCATCATCACTATTTTTATCAACCTGTTTTAATCAGCCATTATTCATTCTCATCTAATTTCTTCTGTTGTTGTTTTTGTTGCTGTTTACTTTTTTATTATTGTTGTTGTTGTTGTTCATGTTAATTTCAGTGGAACAGAGTTGCTGTAATTTTGCTATCAATAGTAATTCCATCTTTAAGTTAGAAAATTAATAGAGAGAGAAGCAGATGATGATCACTTTAAAAAAACATATGATTCCATATAACCGAGTACAAGTTGTCCCTTAGGCTGAACGTAAGCATTTGACTCAAATAGTCTGAATTAAGTCAAGATAAAACTCGAACCAGCTCTATTTTGGTGACTCGTCTGTCGCCTCACTCGCGATGGTGTCTAGTATAATCGAGTCTAACCGCTGAAGCATGACACCAACGGTGGGCAGCCTTAAGTTACCACGCAGTGTCGTATCATATACCCATCTGATAGCAGGCCTATAGCGTAGGCCTTTGTATACGATATACATATATATGCGAATTGACGCCGTCTTTAGAGCGGCTATGTAGCGCTGTCGATGTATTTCGCTTGTCAAACTCGGCTTCTTGACCGGACTCGCTGTACGCTGTACAGAGTTCAGCGAGCCCAATGCGCGCGCGCGCGTGTGTTTATCAACAACATTTGACCACAGACGGAGTACACGTGTTGTCTGTCTGGACGGCTATACGTCGCTATGTCACCGCGTACACACCGTTCCATAATTAAAGCCACCGGACGACTATAGGTCGAGGTGAGTAGCAGTGACATATTTATCCGAGATTTGTCACTTTTCGCCGCGTCACGACGCCCCGGTGCACCTGATGAACGGCAGGAGGCCGTTCGACCGGACACCAGTATCGATGAGTGAGTGGCTAGGGCCGGATCGATACGCTCGAATATCGACCACTGATAGATAAAGCGGCGTTGTAAACACCGCACCTATACAGTATACGGCTGCCGGGAAAGAAAACAAACCGTAGCCGCGCTATCTGACGGCCGGTGGTAAGATCGGGTTTGTGGGGGAATTCGGCGAGCGTTCGATGTTGTTGTGGTGTCGCCACTGATCGAGAGCCGCTTCCGCTTCAGTCCAATCACTGGCACGGATGACACCGAAACTGGCCCGAGGAGCTCGGTAAGTATTTGACACCGTGGCTGTGGATAATGTACGTTCAGATTACTGTTTTGTTGCTGTCGGCTGTCGGTAGAAGATCGCTGTATATCGAACTGCGGATGTGCACCCGATGACCGGTTTTAAAGCGAAAAACGAAATGCGGATTGATTACATTTCGCGTATCAGTAGTAATTATATTACTCATAAAACCAGTCTTTTTTTAGTATTATCATAACAGTGTCGGATTTAAGATTCATACATTATTATTATTATTATTATTATTATTATTTATTTGGTTATTTAATTATTGATTTTGTTATTTATTTATTATTGGTATTGTTGTAATGATTGAAGCCATGATTTTACAAGCAGCACCAGAATTAGTAGTCGTAGTTCTGGATTAATGGTAGTGGTAATGTTATTAGTAATAGTAGTAGAGTAGTAGAAGTAGTAATAGTAATAGTAGTAGTAATAGTAGAAGTAATAGTAGTAGTAATAGTAGAAGTATGGTAGTAGTAATAGTAGTAGTAATAGTAGAAGTAGTGGTAGTAGTAGTAGTGGTGGTAGAAGTGTTTAGTATATAGTTTATCAGAAGAGGGAAAATCTTTATCAATAATTTGTTTTTAATATTTAACCTTGTACATGTTTATGGGGTGGGAATTGGAATCTTCCTTCCAGATGAAATACTTACATACAAGCTACCTTCATACTGCGAGCGAGTAAGTGAGTGAGTGAGTGAGTGAGTATTTGAACGAATGCGGCTGAGACTAAACGATCCATCGGTGTCAAAAAGAGTCACTCAGTGTCGACTCATTTTATGATGGATAGGAGGACATAATAATTATTTCAATTAAAAATCCAGAAATTAGAAATGACCTTGAAATCAAACCTATGTACAAGCCAAACGGTGTACTGAACCACTCCAACGCTAATGCAACATCAGTTAACATTTTGTCACATATATTACGCACAGTTACTATCGTAAAATAAAGAATACCGTAAAATATCGGCACGTATTTCAAGATTATGTTGCATTATTTATAATATTTAGTTGCACAACAGAATTTTAACGAATTTAGAGCCATCTGAGAGTAAGAAAATGTTAACGAAGCTGAACAAATCGTACACGAAAGTCTTGATTAGACGTTTCAGACATACGATGAGGAAGCTCACAATGATAATGAGAATATTCGTGGGATTTCTTTCAGTTTCGTGATTTATGGTCTGTGATCACGACAACATACGAAGACATAAACACTTATTTCCAATGTGATCACGTTCTGCGAGTGGCTGATCCCCCCCCCCCCCCATCATCATTCACACGAAATGATGGAGCTGAATTTCCTTGAGGATGCTCACTCGTTGATTGATTGGCATCCTGCGAGGGTCTTCAAAGTCGTAATTTTAACAATTGCTTCAGCGTTTAGTCAAACGGCAACGCGATTCCATGACGTCATCCACCCACGAAGTTGGGGGCCGAAAAACTTCGCCATATTTTGCCAAGTACCACGCGCACCAAAGGGCGGTTCTGTGGTGTAGAGGTATCGTGTTGGGCCACAGATCACTACCGCCCGTGTTCGAATCTCGGCGTGGGCATATCTGAAGGCTGTTTCATCTTTGACTTCGCCTCATTACATTTGGAGGTCGCTCGGCCCATTTAGCCTACCATGTGCACAAAGGGGGCCGTAAAGCATCATCATCATCATCATCACCACCATGCGCACCAAAACTTACGGCTAAATGTTGGAACAAGAGTTCGATGAATCCGCCCTTCTATTTATCCTGGCTCTATCTTTAGCTATCTATCTATCTATCTATCTATTTATCTATCTATATATCGATATATATATATATATATATATATATATATATATATTATTTGTGTGTGTGTGTGTATCTATCTATCTACCTTTCTGTCTTTCTATCTCTCTTCTCTAGCTAGTTATTTATCTTTCAACCTATCTATCTGTGTGTCTGTATGTCTGTCTCTATCTATGCGTACGAGGCGTTTACTGACTACTTCAAGGACTGAAAACGGCCTTTCCGGTGATCAGGAAACGTGTCCATTTTTAGTAAAACCCTGATCGTGGCAGACGAACAGATGGTGTGCTTCTAGTACGTCTACACATAAAGCTCACGTCTTATCAGTTACACCTGGCCTCGTTTGTTGTTTTTGGAATTACATCTACAAACACAAAGGGCACGTTCTGCTCCCTGTGTCTTTAGGACAAAATGGCACGTTTCGACCAACTGGACTTGACGTCAGACGTTTACAAATGAGATCCGGAGCTTTGCGATGATAACTAAATGCGCCGCGAAGAAGAACCTTCGTATCTGGCGATATCCGAGCTCTCAAGGCCCACGTACAGTTATCAGTTTTTATCAATAGATATTTCGCCTGATATGGCGAGACAGGTAAGCGATTCGGTTTTGACGAATGAGCGCATATTTAGGCTCTGACAGTTTTGTGACCAACTTCTCATTGATGCAGGCCGTAAACGATAAATCGTAAAAAATCTTCTATATTGACAACGTAAGACACACACGGAAACAAATCTTAGCTATCTGATGATGATGATGATGATGATGATGATTGATGTTTTACGGCTACTTTTGTGCACATCGTAGGGTAAATGGGCCGAACGACATCCTAAGGAATGAAACGAAGTCAAAGATAAACTTCGAATTCACGGATGGTAGTGATCTGTGATCCAACACGCTATCGCTAGACCACTGAGGCCCCCGCTTAGATATCTGATTGATTTGTGTGTTTTCGTATTGATCAGTTTATAGGATTAGTAATGCGACTGGATCGAATAGTATATACAGTCACTGTAAGACAAAAAATCATAATTATAGGGGGTATTCGTGGCCTGAGTGGTAGCGTCGTTCGGCGCCGACCTCTAACACCTGGGTTCAAATCCCAGCCTGGCTGTACGTGAAGAGTGTTTCATCTTTCTTTCAGCCTCATTACAGGTGGCTTTTTTTCCTCATTTCACTTAAAAACACAACCAACATCAACAAATTCAGTAATTCGGTTAGTTTACATACACAGAGGCTGTCTCAACTGTTTTTATCTCTAACTGAGATTCATTCTCCGAAATCTTCAAACATGTCTGTCAGATTGAAATTTGAATTGTTTTTAAACTCTTCCTGAGATAATCGTTTAAATGTTTAGATTATCTGGGTTTATAGTAACGCGAATATTTCTACTGCCCAACAATTGGTTTCTACTCGGCTAACCAATATAGCATATAGAATAACAATATGGCATCGACACACACACACACACACACACACACACACACACACACACACACACACACACACACACACACAACTCACACACACATATATATATATATATATATTATATACACCGCGAACTTATTGCTTTGCTATACGCTATCAGTAAAATCTATAATAGATCGATATAATTTAATTATTAGAAGAGCCCCTGGACTTTAACTTTGTTCTCCATATCTCCCAATCTCTATAACATTGTTGATTTTATATATACGTTATCAGTAGCATATCATGGTTATTCATAAACGGTATTATTATTATTATTAGTAGTAGTAGTAGTAGTAATATTATTATTATTAGTAGTAATATTAGTAGTAGTAGTAGTAATATTAGTAGTAGTAGCAGCAGCAGCAGCAGCGGAAGTAGTAGAAGTAGTAACGGCAGACACAACATTAGGATCAGTCGCGAAACGAGCTACTTCTGTTTTTTTATAATAATTTCAGCGTCGTATAATACAAGACAAAAAGAAGGAAAGTAAATAAGAGTTGTTGACGTGAACCGAACCTTCATCGTCTGCCTGGAACCTGAGGAACGTCCCACACACAGAACCTTCATCGTCTGCCTGGAACCTGAGGAACGTCCCACACACAGAACCTTCATCGTCTGCCTGGAACCTCAGGAACGTCCCACACACAGTACCTTCATCGTCTGCCTGGAACCTCAGGAACGTCCCACACACAGAACCTTCATCGTCTGCCTGGAACCTCAGGAACGTCCCACACACAGTAAGAGTGAACTAATAACCAGAACAGACGAGAAACGACCATCACGAGACGAGAGAGATCATCGACGCCACGAAGGGCAATTATTATAAACAAAAATTAATAATAATAATAATAATAATAATAGTAATAGTAAACATGGAACAGCGAAACCTATTTCCGGCACTCGGACTCGTATACCTCATCGTAATAGGTCTGGTGAGGCAGGTCGACGGTGAAGTGTTTGACTCGATTGCCAATTTAAAGGCGTTAGTTCAGCACGAAGACTGGTTGGTCGAGAAGGTCCAGGCATATATAGCGAACGAAGAGGAAAGGCTTAAAACAATCAAAAAGTACGTTCTCTTCGGTCGATGTTATTGTGGTATGATGATACGCGATATGATCGGTGGAAAGGCTCCCCCCCCCCTCATATCTACCATTCTAATTTGCACGCCATCTCCTCATCAACTGAGCGGAGTTGTTGATTTTATCCTCTTTGTTTTGTGGGAATTTTGATGCGCGAATACTTTTGGTAATAAAATAAGTCGCGCAGCTGTAACCTTGAACGAAATTCGTTTTGTTTTGGTAGCGTCCGGTTGTTTCTTGCAGCCATTTTCAATCTAATCCTGATCTGATCCATGTGTAAATAATACAATAGCTATATATATATGTGTGTGTATGTGTGTGCATGAATGATTCTGATCTGATCTATGTGATCTATGTGTATATAATACAATATCCATATACATGTATATGGGTGTGAGCGTGCATGCACATTCGTGCGTGCATGCGGGTGTGCGTAAGCGCGCGCGCGTGTGAATAGCGATATTCCATGTTAAGTCATTGTATGCGATGACTATTTTCCTGTGTTTTGTTTCCAGTCAGTTAGATAGAATAACATCTTGGTCCGACCTCAAGGAGACATTGGATCCCTTAGAGTGGAACAAATACATCACGGAAACCGTTGAACATCCGGTAAACGCATTCAACCTAATTAAGGATTGGAGAGAGTTGTCAAACTTGGCGTCTAGAAAGGATCACTTCTCAGGTAAACTAGTTAATACTGGGTTATTGCTGTTGGCGGGATACGACTGTTGATGGGATATGACTGTTGGTGGGATAGGACTCTTGATGGGACATAACTGTTGGTGGGATATGACTGTTGATGAGATATGGCTGTTGGAGGAATGGGGCTGTTGGCAGGATATGGCTGTTGGGGGGATATAACTGTTGATGAGATATGACTCTTGATGGGATATGACTGTTGGTGTGATATGACTGTTGATGATATATGGCTGTTGGAGGAATGGGGCTGTTGGTGGGATATGGCTGTTGGAGGGATGGGGCTGTTAGCGGGATACGACTGTTGATGAGATATGACTGTTGATGGGATATGACTGTTGATGGGATACGACTGTTGGTAGGATATGACTGTTGATGGGATATGGCTGTTGCAGGAATGGGGCTGTTGGCGGGATACGACTGTTGATGGGATATAACTGTTGATGAGATATGACCGTTGGTGGGATATGACTGTTGATGAGATACAACTGTTAATGGGATATGCCCGTTGGTGGGATATGACTGTTGATGATATATGGCTGTTGGAGGAATGGGGCTGTTGGTGGGATATGGCTGTTGGAGGGATGGGGCTGTTGCGGGATACGACTGTTGATGAGATATGACTGTTGATGGGATATGACTGTTGATGGGATACGACTGTTGGTAGGGTTTTAGGGGAACTGTTAAAATGGGGGGGATACGACTGTTAAAACTGTTGATGGATATGACCGTTGGTGGGATATGACTATTGATGAGATACAACTGTTAATGGGATATGCTCGTTGGTGGGATATGACTGTTGATGAGATACAACTGTTAGTGGGATATGCTCGTTGGTGGGATATGACTGTTGATGAGATACAACTGTTAGTGGGATATGCTCGTTGGTGGGATATGAATGTTGATGAGATACAACTGTTAGTGGGATATGCTCGTTGGTGGGATATGACTGTTGATGAGATACAACTGTTAGTGGGATATGCTCGTTGGTGGGATATGACTGTTGATGGGATACAACTGTTAATGGGATATGCCCGTTGGTGGGATACGACTGTTGGTGGGATATAACTGTTAATGGGATATGCTCGTTGGTGGGCAGCTCAGTGTTATATCCCCATGTCATTTGTTTCCTTCCAAAGTTTGGCTGTAAATGGACATGTCATTTCGTTTCTTTACAACTGCTACAAGCTTACTGGTGGATGTATTCATTTTCCAGCTGTTCGATCGGCAGCTGTCCAAAGAGGGGTCGCCATTCCGGATGATACGGATTACCGAGGCGCCATACTGGGACTAGCCCGTCTCCAGAAGACTTACCGCCTTCCCACGGAAGAGTTAGCCCACGGCCGGATCTACAATATAAGTGCCAAGCAGGGAATGAACAAGGAAGACTTCCTCGAAATGGGAAGAGTCTTCATGAATATCGATCACAGTTCGGCCATGTCCTGGTTCGAGACGTTCCTGAGGGCCGGTGTACCGGAACCGGAAGAAGCCAAAGAGGCGTATACAAATATGATGACTATCTATAAACTTGTAAGCGATCGTTTCGTTATCGTCAAAACACAAACTGAATTACATTCAACCCGCCGCGTGCACACAGACACACACACACACATTTCTCTCTCTCTCTCTCATCTATCTATCTATCTATCTATCTATCATTATATATCATATATATATATATATATATATATATATATATATATATATACCTTTTCGACTTGTTAACATACACTCACACCCACACACACATACACCCACAACTCTAGAAATTCCGACACCGGAAACTCCGATGGCACAGGGGATAGAGCACTGTGCTCCATATATGCAATTCTGGGTTCTAATCGAATGAAGGTAACTGTGTTTATGTGATGTTCCCATAAGAAGGGAATTTTTGGGCCGTTAATCTCCAGATGTGGTATGGAATCGTACCGAGTTACCTGTATTTTGGGGCTGTTCACCCGGGTAATTGACTCTCAGTCGTATGGCCCCTCGGCCAAACAGACAAACCATTGACTCGTTCAGTACTCTTCCGTGGTCTAGCGGTAGCGCGTTGGACCACAGATAAACTACCACCCGTATTCGAATCCCGGCGTGGACATATCTGAAGGTCGTTTCATCTTTGACTTCTCCTCATTACCTCTTGGAGGTCGCTCGGCCCATTTAGCCTACCGTGTGCACGAAAGTGGCCGTAAAACGACAATCATCATCGTTGACTCGTTCATTATTTTCCAGGCCGAAGATTACGAGAGAGCGTGGATAACGGCTCACAAAATACTACAGGAAGGTAAATGTTGTTGTTGTTGTTGTTGTCGTTGTTGTTGTTATGACATAGAAACAGTACTCCACGAGTACCTGTTTAACATTGGTCTATCGCCGAATATCGGACACGTGAAGATGTTCGATGTGATGCGCTAATTTCGGCCTGTTTCAGATCCACAGAACAAAGACGTCAAATCGGAGATGGTCCTGTTTCAACGAAACATCGAGGTTCAGAAAAAAAGCGGAACTTATGGTATACAGAAATACTACTGGAAGAGTGCCAAGGATAAATCACTTGAATATTATGAGGCGCTCTGTAGAGGAGACAACATAAAGAACGTGAGCATTATACTGTACAGTCTCTCTCTCTCTCTCTCTTCTTCTATATATATATATATATATATATATACAAAGACTATAATTTGATAAACTGAAAAAGATTAAATGTGAAGCTAGTTATATGTTACATAATGACATGATAAGATTCGTTTTGTTTGTTTAAGCACATTTTGTATCTGTTCTCTCTCTCTCTCTCTCTTTGTCTGTATGCGTGTCTGTGTGTGTGTCTGTGTGTGCGCGTGTCTCTGGTTTGTAGCTGCTCACCCCCCCCCCCACATACACACCTAGCCAAAATTTCATTCACTGACTTTTACATGACCGTTACGCCGTTTTGTTGTTTTATCTACAGGATATACTAGTCAACAAAGACTTGATATGTGTTTATCGGAAAGGAACTCTGCCATATGTACAATACAAGGAAGAAATACACTGCTTTAATCCCAGAATATCACTCTTTATAGATGTCATTACTGATAAACAGGCTGAACTGATGAGGGAAAAAGCATTCCCAGGGGTGAGACATTTTGTGTTTCACTTGGATATGTGTGTGTGTGTGTGTGCGTGTGTGTGCGTGTGTGCAAGCACGCAATGCGTGACTTCAGTCACCAATGCAGAACTACTGTTGATACGCCTATGACTACATGTTGATATATATTCAAAGTTTTCCATCTTAAGAGATGTATACACTCTCACGAGTTATTATGTATATGTCTTTAGTACCATACACAATTAACAGTCTGAATTTCATTCGTGGTTTATCAGCCGGTAATGAAAAGATTACACAATACGGTTCCGCCATCCTTGTGCATTTAAACAGTAAACAAATATGATTTGGGCATTTCCGAGCTACGTTCACCGCAGAAATGCTGCACAGCTCTTGCGGTAGATTGCCAGTATTTCCGGTGTCTACGGCATGTTTCATTCATCAATAAATTACTTCTGCTTTATCATATAATTTTCCTAGGGAGTCAGTACGCCCTTGGTGATGTATCCCAGGTGAAATCAGAGCTGGAAATAAACAAACACCTGACTGGCTCACTCACTTACTCACCCACCCACTCACTGATATAACTGTTCAGGACACGTACATAGTTACTTATCATGTAATGGTTTAATAATGTTTCTTATTAATCTTTTTATATTATAAAATCTGTATTTTGGAGCTATACGGTACTAATTGTTAACTTCTGATTGTATTCTGCTCGTCATTGTCAAAACTAGTAGCACGAATGGCTACAGATACCTCAAGTCGGGTTCTATGATGTTTATTGATAATTTCAGTTAATAATTTTGATATATAATTGAGTAATATCATTTTACAGCGCCTTTGAATGACTCCTGCTAGTAAGGACCTTTTGTTAAATCTACAATATTATTATTATTATTTTAAAGACTGTTTCATCTCACATTTCACCGCATTAACTTGTCTCAATTAGCTTTCCACGGGCACAGAAATGGCCATGGAATAACAAAATCTCGATCGCATCGGATCGTCACTAATCTGATTTGACCTAATTTCAGCTTTTCAGAGCCCAAGTGGGAGATCCAACCTTAAACCTGACCAGTGATGAAAGAATTAGTAAACTGTAAGTTAATTTTTCCGGGGGGGGGGAGGATGTTCCCTTGTGACGGGTGAAGAAACATTTAACAGTTTGCCGCCATTGTTCTGTGATTAAACTGAATTTACGTGTCATTTCATCAGCTCGTGGCTCTTCGACTTTGATCCGGAGATACTGAAGATTTCACAAAAAGTCGCCGATATAACCGGATTGTCTACCACCTACAGGAGCCAATACGCCGACGCTGAGGCATTCCAGGTATTAATGATTGACATTGAAATTGAGTTTGTGGGGGACTCTCTCTCTCTCTCTCTGTGTGTGTGTGTGTGCATGTGTGCGCGCGTGTGTGTTATGATTGGATAGATTTATGTGTGAATTGAATTACTCATTTTATTATCACAAAATATTACGTATAACATTGTTGTACTGGGTACGCTATTTGACGATTTATTACTCATGATGTCTCACCCATCTCTTGTGGTTTTTATATCGATCTAAAATCAATATATCGCAATCAGTCAGACGACAATGTCCACGTGGACTTGATCCGTTCACTGATAATTCCGCGACCTCTTTATTAAGCCGTACTCCGAGTAACACTCTCTTAGTCTATCTGCCCACAAAGTCATTTTAATTATATCCCTGATACTATATCTGCGATATTATCTTGTTCCATATAATATAATATATCATCAAATGTTTCCAGTTTCTTCGGTACATGTATATTTTACCATATTACCGATAGATATTAGAAATGCGTCGTCTCTTGAAAATTTTAAATCCGTTATAAAAACACATTTATTCAATGTTGCTTTCACATATAAATAATAATTATCTTTTAAATCTCTTATAGGGTTTTACAGACATATTATTTGGGTTATTATTATATTACATATTATTTGTACAGCGCCTTTGAATGGCTCCTGCTAATAAGGGCACTTTATTAAATATACATTATTATTATTATTATTATTATTATTATTATTATTATTATTCTGATCATCATCATCATCATCATTATGCCATTTTATATAGTATATTTAGATCATTGTTGCCACACAATGTAATATATTATAAAATGTTTTCTCCACTCTGTGGATGTCAAATGAAAATAATTAAAATTAATAAATAAATAAATTATCTTACAGGTTGTGAGCTACGGTATAGGAGGACAATATGAACCACATTACGACTATTATGATGTAAGATTTCAATATGGCGTAGGTTTTAACGAAAATACAGAAGAAAAAAAAACATTTCGATCGTCTGCTTTCGCGCACTCAGACGCGTTACCGTAGACCACCTGGCGAATTTACCCTTAGAGCTGCTCCGGTGATTTAAAAAGCTGATGCTACAGCGATAATTTTCCGACTATATAGTCTTAATTAACATTTAAGATTTATGTAAAATTAGGCAATGCGAGTGAGTGAGTGAACGAATGAGGGAGTGAGTCAGTCAGTCAGTCAGTCAGTCAGTCAGTCAGTAAGTGTTTCTTTCAGATAGCAGAAATGTGTTATTGTTTCTACCAAATGATGTTTTCGTTTTAGCAGAATGATATGCTAAATAAGCTTCCCCTTCCTTTGATGGGCACCGGAGACAGGATCTCAACTTTTATGTTTTATGTAAGTGAGATTTAGTCACCCAAGTTGAAGTTACATTTTGTTTTCTAAGAGGGCAAGATTGTCGTATGATCAGTTGACAGATGTCTCGGATCAATGCATAACTAACACATCTAAACATGATGTTTGTGCTAATTTTATTACCGTATCAATTTATTTTTAACGCACTCTGGAACACACTTCATAAAAGCCGAGCCGCTATTATATGATCTTCTTTCAGCTAACAAATCCAACGGCAGGTGGCGCCACAGTATTCCCACAAGTTGGCGTACGGGTACCTCCGATTAAGGTATGTTAAGTCGCCATGTTTACAATACGAGGTAGACTTTAAATCGGCGACACAAACACATACACACACACACACACACACAGAGGTTTTACAGATATTTCATTTTTTGAGCCTAATAATAATAATAAATCTATATTAATACATGGCATAATTTACTTTGAGAAATCCATAATTCAATTAGTAGATAGATTTAATTTCTGTCATTCACTGGGTCTTCAAAACAGATTTGTTCAAAATGTGTTTTTTCTTTTCTTCTAGAATGCTGCTGCTTTCTGGTTTAATTTTGACTTGGCTGGAGAGAGGGGAGACGCTAAAACCTTACACGCTGGCTGTCCATTGTTACTTGGTCAAAAGTGGGGTAAGAATGATGATACATCTTTCAGTGTCTTAAAAATAATAATAATAAAAAAAAGGCATTCGTGTTTTATATTGGTGATTCTGATAAAGTAGATTAAAAGTTAAAAACAACATTCATGACCTTATGAAAGATAAGTTTAGAGATAAGGTTTGTTTCACTTAAACTAGAAACCGATTTAGCCAGAAATGAAAATTCAGTCACCATGTGAATTTGGGACACCTGTTGTTATGGCGCTGTGTGTGTGTGTTACATATAATAAAGGCGTGGGCTCAGGTTTTCGTGATGTTTATAATTCTTACATAATTATGACCAAACTATCATTACCTAAATAGAAAACAAATTATATATATTAGTACATATATAACGCAGCTATAACTGGAAATAAAGCATATATATCAGTACATATAATATTATGATAATAGTTATAATACCTCCGACAATAGCAGAAATAATAGTATTTTCACTCAGCCCCAAATAGCACGACTAGTTTCGGTTATAAGGAACCTTTATCAAGTGCATGTGTCTAAAGTATTTACTTTGCCAGCAATATTTATACCAGAATTCCCAGATAGACACGTAGCACGGTCAGCATTTATTTTTGTATCACTGCGCATCGTTTTGCGCATTTCAGGGTCAATATAGTTCGGCCACATGATTATGTATATTGAAAACTGACACAGTCTCTTTACACACTCACGCACGCACGGGGCACACCCCCTCCCCCACACACACGCAGAGAGGGGGGAGAAAAACACACACACACACACACAGAGAGTTTTACACACACACAGAGAGAAAGTGATTGATATTTTACAGACAACAAATGCTATATATTTTATTTATTCTAGTTGGTAACAAGTGGATAAGACAAGGCGGACAAACCTTCCGACGAAGATGTTCATTAGACAGATACGCAGAAGATCCGATTTGGTATTCATAGTATCAGCAAAAAGCGTCAGAATTGGTCTATTCACGTTATCGCTATTTATTCGCCATTATCATCGAGTAGATTAGAAATATTCGGTGTTACCTGTCCAAAGAGAATTAATTAAGATATTAGTATCTTGCTCGTATGCATAATAGTTTAGGCTCGGCTACGCCAGATTGGTAGAACAGTAAAATCGATCTGATCATCAATTAAACGATATATTGGCGAAATTAATTACGCCACACGTTCATAACGGATAACTCTTTCGCTGTGTTTATGTATCAAATATATGCCTAAAGCCTTTGACGTGGTATGCTTGAAGAATATTATCATTATTTCGCTGATCATTTGCATATGCTACACCCCGCTACACACGAACACACACATATATATACACACACACACACACACACATATATATATATATATATACACAGACAGAGAGAGAGAGAGATTTCTAGCAAGGAAAACAAATATCAGCTATATAATACTGGCATAGTTACTGCGTAATTTCTGATCGATCTGATCAAAAATAGGAATCCGGGAAACCAGTAATTGTGAGCGCTCAACCGAGTTATATATTGTCCCACATTGAAGTCTCCACTGTTGTGCTGTCTGTTGTATTCTACGATATAAACAAGTCAACTAGAATAAATACATATTTTCCATACTGGTTTCTTTATTTGTGTTTGAAAACCTTCCTGTCTGATTTGATATTAGTAGAAGAATATCCAACAAATGTAAAGGAAAGTCCCACCTTGTCCAGATCTAGTATAGTTTCGAGGATATCTGGATTGACATTTCTGACTGTTAGTTTATTGGCTACTTCAGATGTTTTTATCGTCCTCCTGCAATGTCTTCATCCTTCTTTGTTGACTTTCATGATTTACTAGAAAATGTAGTTACTATTTATTCTGAATTTTTCATCCTTGGTGATTTAGACCTACATTTGGATACACAGTCTACTGCCATATCCACATTTAATGACATCTCAGCAAGTTTTGACTTAAAACAAAACGTTTCTTTCTCCATACACATTCATGGTCACCGGCCGGATCTCCCCATAACTCGGTTTACACAGGATTATATTCACACACTAACTGACACAGATGGCTTATCGGATCATTTCGCTGTCATAGTAGAAATAACATTTTAAGCCTAATCCAGTTGACTCTAAGTGTATTATTCTTTATCGGTATATTCACAGCATTGACGTTCACTGCGTTTAATGATGACGTAGTAAAATCTGAATTTATCACCAACCGTAAAGCTGACTTATCACAATTACGTGAACAATACCATACTACACTTAAATCTTAACTTGGCAAACACACACCTGTCAGATCAAAATCCGTAAAAGGTAAACCACCTGCACCTTGGATGACACCTGCTATTATTAACCGCAGTGTGTCGCCGATATTTAAAACGCATATGGAGGAAATGACGCACACAATGTAACAGGTCTAGATATATTAAAGGGTGCCATTTCTGCAATAGACTCATGAATAAAGCTAAATCTGACTTTTATAGAAACATGATCTCCAATGACTTCGACAATCCTCGTCAACTCTGGAACTGTATAAATAGGACTCTCCATAGAAAGGCTTCTGTTTTTCTGCCAGCTCATGATTCAACTAATTCACTCTGAAATAATTTTTCCAAACATTTCAAGGATAAGATCACCCGAATTCATGCTTCTTTCCCAGGTTGTGCTTCCAGTTGTAATATTGATTTTCCAGTTGTACATCACCCTTGGATAGTGTTTAAACCAGCCTCACTTACTGAAGTTTCTAAACTGATTTTATCATCCCCTAATAAGTCCTGTGAACTTGATCCTATCCCTTCATTTAGGCTAAAATCTTGTCTTCACACACTAATTGTTCCAATTACTAAGATAATAAATTAATCACTAAGCTCCGGAGTGTTCCCTTCCCATTTTAAATATACCTGCCTTTGTACACCCTCTTATTAAGAAACCATGTTTACCAGCCAATGACCTAAACAGCTACAGACCTATTTCTAATTTAACTTTCATATCTAAAGTAGTAGAAAAGGTTGTATCTGTTGTTTGAATGTTTACTTAAACTGTAATCACTTGTTTAATGTTTTTTAGTCTGCTTACAAACAATTTCACTCTACAGAAACCGCTCTACTAGAAGGAAGTTCATAACGACATATCACTAAATATGGACACAAGAAAGGTCACAGAACTAACACTATTAAATTTATTTGAAGCTTTTGACGCCATTTATTATTCTGTTCTTCTAGAACGTCTCTCTGATTGGTATGACATATCAGGCAAAACACTCACTTGGATCTGTTCATTCTTAATAAATAGGTTTCAATAAATTAAAACAAGAAACTGCTTTTCAAAGGCAGTGTTTTGCGGTGTTTCCCAAGGTTCTTAGACCACTATTATTTATTCTGTATAAACTCTCTTATTCATAGCCACAAATTAGACCATCATTTATATGCAGATGACACCCAAGTATACATATCTTTATCCACAGCAGACACTAATCTTTCCCTTAAAAAACTAGGTGACTGTCTCAGTGATATCTCTGACTGGATGACAAATAATAAATTTAGGTTCAATGCCAACAAAACAGATTTCATCATTATAGGCACATCCAGACAACGCAGCAAACTTACTCATTTCTTCCCTACGAACATCCTTAGTATAGTATCACACCATCAAACACTGTACACAATCTTGGTGTTACATTTGAAAGCGATTTTAATTTCAGAAAACATGCTTCTCTGACATGTCGCTCCTGCTTTTATCATATTCATGACCCCCAAACCATTGCTACAGCACTCATTACTAGTAGGTTTGATTACTGCAACTCTCTTCTTTATAACATTGCATCTAAGGATATTCTAAAACTTGAATGTGTGCTTAGCTAGGATTGTCACACGGTCTCCTTGGTTTTCCCATTCTGTCCCACTCCTGAAATCATTTCATTGGCTCCCTTTTCAATCTCGCATCATTTTCAAACTCTGCACCATTGCCTATCAAAATCTTTCTTCTGGAAAACCTTCGTATCTATTTTGCATGCTTTCTCTAGCACCCAAGCCCAGAGAGCTCCGTTCATCTGGTTTTCCCTTGTTGATTGTTCCCAGGGTTAAAACTCATACTGGGACTCGTGCTTTTTCAGTTATTGTCCCTACTCTTTGGAATTAGCTCTCTGAACTTGTTAAGTCATCAAATAGGATAGTTTCTTTCCGTCACCATTTGAAAACTCACCTTTTCAGACTCGCTTATCCTTCCTAAGTTTCCACTCCATCTGATTATTTATTGATGTACTTTGCATTATACCTGAACTATGAGTTTGCCTAACCCCTGTAATAGATGTGTCACCGAGTACAAATATAAGAAATAACTGAACTTGGGGTGATCGTACCGAAGCTAATGCTGCTCAGAACAAACTTCGCCGAAACTAATTTTGAATAGAATTAATATGTCCATGTAAAGAAAAGAGAATGTGTGTGTATGTGTGTGTGTGTTTTAGGATACACATAGAGAGGCACAAGCGCAGAACATGAATAACTCTAAACATCCTTTGATACCTCTTCCTCCATAAATATAAATAAGCTATACATATATCAATCTAAATATAACATTTCTACACCTCCACATATCGACACATATATACCTATACCTATACATGTGTCTAGGCTACTCATCAGTCTGTAATTCGCTTTTCGTACGCGACAAAGATGTCACACCCAACATGAAAGCGGCTACATGCAGGTCTGTATGTATGCTGACGAGAGTTTTAAACAACATTCAATATGATATTGGTTGGGTCTGTGATTTGGGCTATGATGTTTACTCATTAAAATTCATTATTTATTATTCTAAACCCTAAATTATATAGGTCAAGTTTTAAAATCCTCCCAGAGTGTCGCTTTTAAACTTGTATCTGATCATGAGGATGTATTGTTGCCAACCTATAGTCTAGATTTGTTCCCAGAAACATATATGATACAAGATCTCAATCTCTGAAAAACGGGTGAAGAGTAATCAGCATATAACAAAATCGCTCGGGATAAAAAGTAGCTTGAATACCGCCCTCTGGTGCCCAGAACAGAACTGCTCAGAACTGGGCCATACATTCGGATGATTGGCTAGATAAAAAGATAAAAATCAAATTATAAAAGTTCCATCTTTCGACAATTGTTAGACTTTAAACGCGTTCGCGAAGGTTCGTCAGGTTTGGTTATACAGTATAATATATATTGTATAAAGATAACTATAATGTTTGTACCCGACACACAGGCCACACACAAGTACTGAAGTAGACACACTGCGTTGATTAACGATTTCGTTTTCGCCAACTTTATATAAAGCAATCAAAGAGGTTTGGAGGCCCTAGATCCAGGATTTATTTCCGGTTTCATATTACATAGGTTTCCGTCCAGGAGAGACACATAAATTAATACCCCGTCACTGGTAATAATAATAATCCTATATATATATATATATATATATATATATATATATATATATATATATATATATATACTACCATTGACCTAAATATATACTACAGTTATAATATTCATATTTAAATTTGGTATTCGTATATTTCTGCTGTTTACCGTCGCTTTTCTGCATAATTGTTGCCTTATATCGTGCATTCTTCCCTGAATGTAAATAAATGAAGAATCAATTACTAAAAACAAAATAGCAATTAACCAAAACTTTTAACAAAACACATCAGACAATTGACTGACAAACTGCTAAATAAAAGCCTTAATTTCGTTTGTAAATATGGAAAAAGAGCTTTCTAGCGATTGAGAATAAATCCGCCATTACTTTGTTAAATAAAGGAACACTATTAAAGTTGGTTAAATATTACAATAAAAAATATAATAATACATGTGTCCCTTTTCGCTTTGTATAACTGTTATTTAAATTTCTTTGTTTCTGTGTGTTGGTGTATAGTCTGTTTTATGTGCAGATGTATGAAGTGTATGTATACAACTTTACATCATTATAAGGGTCAATACAACGGATGGAATTTAACAAGTCATTTATTACGTGACCAACATGTGATGTACATGTCTGTGGTTACTCGTATTATCTCGTGTCGACTGAATTGTGTGTTAAAGGTGGCATTATGTAAAATAGTCTTCTCCGACCAATCTTTTCGAAACCAAGTCAAAAGTGAATGGTTATATCGCCCACACCTTCGAAGACCAAAACTAAAATGGATATAGCTATGACGAGGAAGCCCCAAAGCCTCGTTAATTGTGTCTTAAAGGGTCTTAGTCCATGGCATCCTGGACATATATTATAAACGACTCATGGGGAAGACATGAAAATAAATTAAAACTTTATAATTGTTTTCTTCAAATTGTTGATTCCGTGGGTTCAGTCACTTTAATGCCTGTCAGCAAAACGGTAAAATATAGGTATATCGTCTAACGTAATCAACATCAACTAATATCCAATACAAGTTGATAAATATCATCGGTGAAGTGAAGAACAACAGAGTAGAGGGGCCCCTCCGTGGTCTAGCGGTAGCGTGTTGGACCACAGATCACTACCACCCGTGTTCGAATATCGGCGTGGGTATATCTGAAGGGTGTTTCATCTTTGACTTCGCTTCATTACCTTTGGAGCTCGCTCGGCCCATTTAGCCTACCATGTGTACAAAAGTGGCCGTAAAACATCAATCATCGTCATCATCAACAACAACAGAGTAGACTTTGTGTGTAATATCGGAATCTCAGAGCGAAATTATAGACGGCTGATATCAGATGATTCCTCGATGTTATCAATACAGGATTAGAACACTACGCTACAAACTCGTACCTCAACTCTATATTATGTTCCAGTCGTGACCTAATGCCGCGAATTCACGTATTCACTCACTCACCCACCGACCCACCGATTGAAGAAGTTTCAAACGATTCACTTAAATTGATTTAGTCAACTCTGATAGTCAACAATCGATAGGTTTGATAACTAAACTAAAACAAGGACCGGTTTAGGATAATTTATTTCGTAGTCGACTGAGTCAACGTAAATAAATTTGATACTTAACCCAAACTGACACTTAAGTGTATGGCCTGCGAATTTTGTGAGCTTCCAGTAAAGACGTTTTTGCCTATTTAACCTAGGACATCTGCTAATTGTATAATATAATTTTATCTCTACGAGCTTTTAACAATCCGGGCTTTAATTTATTTTCTGACCAAGTACTCCGGCTGTTATTAGAAATCGAGCTGTATTATAATCAAAGCTTCTCTCCTGTCTTGAGGAAATCACTTAATTAGCAGTAATTTATAACAACTTAATTATAGTTTACCTTCCGTTGATTGGAAATAATAACTAACTTAAATGAAGGTCGGATTAGTTTGGAACGCATTAATGAAAGTTTTAATTGCCGACAATGCCAGATTTAGACATAAGCTAAACAGACCTCACAATATCCACGGGGCCCCACAAAAGTTCACCTTTTGGGGCTTTTAACATTTTAGGTGGCTTTTTATGTGTACTTAATTTTTTAATGGATTGTGTAACAAAGTTTTACATGCAGTTTTAAAATGGCTTTATATATAGTTAATTAAATCAAATTTGGCTGAAGACCAAGAATTGTATTATACATATGTGTCAAAGAATATATTACGTTGTTCTTTTTCCCCAATGACATAGTATTAAATAACCTTTTTTTAAAGTAATATTTTAAGCCTAAATCTTTAGGTTAACAATGAAGCGAGCATTTGAGAGCGAATACTCCTATGAGTAATTCTGGTGTTAGACCAAACTTTATACAACTTATATGGTCTCACCAAGTTTAAACTCGGTGCTGACTACCGATGTGTTGTTTCCCGATGATTGCTATGTACTTACAGTCATTTGTAAAAGTTTAAGACAAGACACGACTTTCAACCCTGTTTATCCTATGACGTCAGATGATATAATTTAATGTTTTTACTGCATTATCCAATTTGATCATAGAACAGTAAGCCTAATCAGAATTAGTTGGTTATTTGTCTACTGCTGTCGGTGTCGTTGGGTGTTTTCCCAAGTCATCTCTATATCCATAGAATGGGCAAAAACTTCTTTGACGGAGGTTCGAAGGGCACAAATAGTTACTTTACATGGAGAAGGATACACAGAAAGGAACTTTGCTGCTAAATTGCGATGCTCCAAGACAGTGGTGCACAATGATATAATCAAATTCAATGCTGATGAAAAGTTTCATGACAGGGAAAGGTCTGGTCGTCCACGCACAGGGAAGACTGCTCAATGAGACAGATAGTAATGTGCTCGCCAAAGAGCCCCTGCAAGAAAATCCGTGCTAATAGGTACAGCAATAACTGTATTGTTTTGAGACGTATCAGCAAAGAATTTGGACCGAATTCCCACAGGCCGCCACGAAACCCATACATGACACCAGTGATGAAGAAAAAGAGAATGGACTCTTTGCCATGCGTCATCGCCATTGAACTCTCGCCGAGTTGAAGAAAGTGCCTCTCGCCACGTACACATTAGATGGCCATTAGATGAGCGTTTTGAGAAGAAATATGTTGTAGCCACAATGAAACACCCGCTGAGCCAAATTATTTGGGGTGCCATATGATGCCACGGTGCTGCTGGTCTGTATTTCATTCCGCATAACACTCCTATGAATGGATCCAAATACGTAAAATTGCTCAAAGGGAAGCTGAAACTGCACAAGCACGTCCACGGCTGCACGATCTTCATGCAAGATGGCGCTCTTTGTCACCGATCAAAGGTCCTCATTGACTTCCTAAAGAAAAAAAACACAATATGTCTATACTGAAACGACCCGGGAACAGCCCAGATATCAACCCAGTCAGGAATATATGGACTATTATGAAGGATAAGGTCTATGAAGGATAAGGGCCTATTATCCATAAGGCTGATTAGCCTGAAGCTTCCGGACCTTGCAGTGACTATGAATAGGTCAACGGCTAAGTCAATGATGATGTTGTATTTGAAACCAGCCATCATAACCCCGCTACTTAAATGATCTGTGTTGGATAAGGAAGATATGAAGAATTAGCGTTCTATATCCAACCTCCCTTACATCTTACTGAAAAGGTAGTAGCAAGGCGTTTAGAAGAGCACATTTAGAGCACTTAACTTATCTACAGCTTTTGATGCAATCGATCACCAGATACCAGAGGCGGAGCAGGGGGTATTGCCGTCCGGGTCCAAATATATATATATAGGCGCCCCTATTGGTGCAGTAGAAAGACACTTGCGAGCGAAGCGAGCCATCTATGGTGTGGGGTATGCATGGGGCCCTTCAGGGGTCCCTAAAAGCCAAAGGCATTGTGAGGCATTATTAGCCTTTCCTCAAACTTAAATATCACCAAGGGACCTACTCAGTGAACACTCAAGTGATTAATTATGAAAAATAATATTTATAAGAATTTTTCTTTCCGCTCGAAATTGCCGCCCTTGTAAAGGTAGCCGCCCAGGCGGCCAATCCCCCCCCCGTTTGCCTCCGCCACTGCCATAAACTACGTACTGAAACGCTTAGAATTTTCCTTTGGCATCGAGGAAAAAGTCTTAATCTGGGTAAAGTCGTACCTTATACTGACAGATCTGTGGTTTTCAATCGGGGATAAAACATCATCAAATCTACGTCTTCATTTTGATGTACCACGAGGATCCATTTTAGGACCAAAGAATTAACGTAAGTATAATGAAATATTTGGTGAGAATATTAAATGGCACAGCATTAAATATCATTGTGATCATTATACTAACGTGTACATAACTTTAAAGCCATTTGACAAATGGGATGATAATTCATCTTCAATTGAAGCTTGTATTACAGACATATAAGTATTTGGATGAACAGCAAGATGCTGAAATTGAATAAGAATCAGACCGAATTCATTGTTTTCCCAACCAAGAAACACGTAGAGAAAGCTGCGAATCTTCGCGTTAAGTTAGGACCGATGCAGTTATATAAATTATTCAATGTCTGTGAGAAATCAGGGCTTATATTGGATAATACTCTAGGAATGGAGAAGCAGGTAAAGTTTATATGTAAGCTCTATTAGTAACATATGGAGAGATTAGTCGTAAGTACATAAATGATAAGACTTTATCCCAAAGCCTTATAATTTCTCGACTGGACTATGACAATGCATTGTTGGATAATATCCCTCCTCTCTATCACAAACCGCCTACAGCAAGCGCAGAATTGTGCTGCACATCTGGTGACACCCACTCGCAAAAGGGAACATATAACGTTAGTTTCATTCCAACTGGACTGGTTTCCTGTACATTTCAGATAACTATTCAAGATCCTGTTTCACAGATTCAAAGCACTGAGTGGAACGGCACCACTATATATATAAACGATCTTTTTGTAACGTATCTGTCAGTAAGACTACTCCGAACCCCTGAAAAGACACACAACAATGTACATACGGAGATAAATATTTCCGAGCTTCATCTCCAAAACTGTGGAATAATTGGATTTGTAGCAATAAAAAATACTTTGTAAGGTTCTAAAAAAAAAACAGTTATTTAAATTAGTCTATTTATAATATATAAAAAAAACAGTATATTTGTGTATAAAATGTGTTTTGTGCTGTATGAGCCAGAACATGGTTTAAATATGTTTTAAACGTAAAACGCCCTAGAGAAATCAAAATTGAATGGGAATCTATATAAAATACTTTATCTATCTATCTATATCTATATATATATATATATATATATATATATATATATATATATATGAGTGTGTGTGTGTGTGTGTGTGTGTGTGTGTGTGTGTCTGTGTGTGTGTGTGTGTATGTGTGTGTATGTGTGTGTGTGTGTGTGTTTTAGGGTAAATAGTAAGGGGCAACAGGCATAGAGCATCAACATATCTAAACATCCTTCGAAACCTACCTCCATAAATCTAAATACAACTATACATACATTAATCTAAAAAAAAAATGTTCCATACCTCCACATATTGATAAATGTGTGCGTATACCTAATCATGTGTCTGGTCTACTCATCAGCCAGTGGGAACCAGCTAATTCGCTTTCGACGCGACAAATATGTCACGCCCACAGGAAAGCGGCTACATGCAGGCTACGTACAAAAGCGGAAGCACGTAAAACATACCATTTGATACCACAGCTCGCAACAAACAACACGTGCGTGTGGTTCAATGGTGACTTGCTACATACATATCATAAACTATTTTGACACCACAGTTTACTTTTCAACACTCTGTGTGTGTGTGTGTGTGTGTGTGTGTGTGTGTGTGTGTGTGTGTGTGTGTGTGTGTGTGTGTGTGTGTGTGTGTGGTGTGTGTGAAATATTCCCACGCTCTACCCAAAATTGCATCCTATATGGCATGAAAGAGTTTATGAAAGAAATAAACCCTTTTTTTAAATGCATTATTATTATTATTATTATTATTATTATTCATGTTACTTTAATCCGAAAACACACCTAATTAATTTGTTTTTGTTCATATATTCATTATTAATGTTGAAAAACAATATTATTGTATTTTCCCCTAAATTATGCCAAATTTTACCCTCCCTTTTAGTCTGACCCGTGTATAAGACGCACTCGCTTTTGGCGGCGATTTAGTGGTTTCAAAAGTGCGGCCTATACTTCAAAACACGTTCTTCTAGTATTAAAGTAAAATTATTTAGATCTTTCCGTTATATCAGTGTGTTGTAGTGGTCTTTAATAATATATACAGAGGTGTCTATCTACTTCATCCTACTATATGTATATGGAATCTTACATTCTGAAATTTAGAAATAAATTTAAATAATTATTACCACCACTATCATCATCATCATTATCATCATCATTATCAGATCTATCTCAGTTTGGAGATCTAACTGGCACTTATATTCTATCCATCATCCGATTACTTAATTTTGGAGTTCCACAAGGAGCTATTCTGGGTCCTCTTTTATTTTTCATTTACGTCAATGACATGTCATCTTCTCTTGATTGCCCTTTTAATCTATATGGCGATGATTCTGCTCTGCTTAATTGTTGTTGACAAAAATGTTCAGTCGTTGAAGATGCTTCAATTATCCCTCCATATGGGAAATAAAGTCAGTGCTTGGTTAGTTGACAATAAATTGTCACTTCACCTAGGGAAAACAGAAATAATCCCCTTTGCACCCAAAAAGAAGCTAAAATATAACTCCAGAATAATGTAAGTTTTAATAACACCCAAATTGATTTTTTTTAAACATCAGTTATAAGTACATGGGAGCCACCCTTGATGCCGATCTATCTGGCACATCAATGGCACAAAATGGTATCACGAAGATTAGTATAAAGGTTTAAAATTTCTACATCGTAATAAGTCAGTTCTAGGCATCCGAGAAAGAAAACTTCTTGCCAACGTTCTCCTCCACGTAAATCTAATGTACAATATCTTCAATGGTTGTGTCCCAAATTATTTAGATTATCTTCGTCATATACATATGGCTCGCTCTCACAATACAATAAATAGTGTCTACTCTTTTAATATCTCATGCTGTAAGAGTCATAGTAAGGCAGGTTTTGAGTATCTGGTATTGTTTTATGGAACAGTCTTCCTAATTCCCTTAAACCTATTGAAGATAGGAATGTAAAATTAAAATGTAAAACGTATTTTCTTGAGAAAATATTTTACCAACAAAACGTTGATTTTGTTTGAGTCATAACTATCCATTAGGTTGTTTTATTTGTTTAGTTCAGCTGTTTCCTTTTATTTATACATTTACTAATCTGCTGCTGTCTTGTATCTTTGATAACTGTTTAGGGAATTAGGTCCACTAGCTATGTCTATGGAAATAAGTTTTATGCTATTCTTAGTATTGACTTTTACTATCAGTTTTTTCTTTATTATTGGTACATATTATTTGTGATATTTACTTTCTACTTTTATATCTATAATAATCATTGTATGTATATGATTTGGAATAATAAAATCAATCAATATAATACCAAAATGGCACGATTTGTAGACTAAGTGACCTGTCTTACGGTAATTGTGGTATCTGGGTGTCAGTCAACTTCCGGCTAGTGCATGCTGTTTTGGTTTGTTGCTGTTATTGAAGTAAAAAGTGTAATGGTATTAATTGATTTGCTGGATTAGTTTATCAATGAAAATGGTGAAGGAGCAGTTCCGTGAAGTTGACGTGGCTCGGAAAATGCAAGTCATTTTTGTTGTCGTAATTCTGGTTCCCACTTAATATTTTGTGTTTGCCGGTTAGAAGATCTATAGAGACTAGAGTAGACTACTCTCAACTCTGTACTCATTAGCTAAGGCTAGGCACTCCGCCCCAGCGACAGTTCGTCTCCAGTAATAATAATAATGGCCGAAATGGCAGGTAATTTAAGTGGCTTAGCTACCTCAAATGAGGGAGACGGATATGGTCTATAGAGTCTAATTTATTGCTTAACCATGGCCATGTGGACCAATTGTAAATAAATTTAGAATTTACAATAGTCTATATGACAATATCAATATGTCATATTCGGCAGAGAAAACCTTGCCTGTTTGTTGTTTGGGTGAAAAAATCCTCTTGCTATAATGCCACGGCCTGGATTCAAACCTCCCACACATGACCATGGTTAAGAAAGTCCCATGCTCCTACCCACTAGCCTGACTGGGCCATAGAGTAGATACGTGACAAAAAAAATTAAATTAAAGTTAGAGCACCGATTTTTAATATTGATTGAAGAACAAGAATTAAAAATTTCAATGGTATATGATTCATGATTATAGCTCAAATATTAAAGAAGTTGGAGATTTTTTACTTCTTCAAAAATATCGGATTTATGGCTACTTACTTAACTGAATGGGAAGGCCTGTGACCTCAAATCCAATTTTCACAAAAAAATTCATAACTCTCTTAATATTCAATTAAATAGCTTGTCTAAATAACTAATAGACTCATTGCATGATGACGTCAAAAACCAAAATAAACCAGTCGCGCTTTGCATTGTGGGATTTATAGGGGGTCCGCTGAGCGATAATACCATGATAATCCCGCCATTTTAACCTTAAATGGCAATGTTCCGGATCTGTTATAATCATGCCAAAAACTAACTCCTGCAACATGTAACTTCATCAACGCTCCATTAATTCAATCTTTGGTCAATCATTAAAATTCAAAAATGCGGCTAAAGTATGGAAAATCCATGACATCATCCACCAGTCAAACCAATAAGAACACCTGCATAGGCGTCATGAATATTCATGAAAGGGGGTACCCCCTGAAAGAAATGACGATCCCAGCAGTGCAGATCCAGAACGCAAGAGCCGTTTATACGCACGTACCTACATAGAGGCAGTAGATTTAATATTGGCCCTTCCTTCCCAATGTATTTAGTCCTGATGGATACTTCATTCTCATATGATAATTAGTACAAGGTATATCTTTGTGAAAATATAATCTATGTCTTAACCGGAATTTTGGCAAGCAAGTGGAGTACAACTACAACACTTATAACAAACACGAGTGTAACAAATTCACGTAATTAATGAGAAGAAAAAAATTCAGACTTGAATCCTCCCCATATCTTTTGTATTGTAATTGTTTATGAATATACTATATAGGTATAATATATTCATGGCAAGCTTTTTTACACAGACATCATTAACTCTTTTAATTAACATTTATTAACTTCATGTAAAAAAACTCAATTTAAAAGAAATGCAGATATAAAATAGTACAATGATAATAATATAACAATATCTACTACAGCATGCCTGTAATATATAATACAGCAATTGAGTTAATAGACTAATCCCCATTATGATAACCCAATATCCAGTCTAGTAAACCCCATCTTGGAGTTGGACTTTTCTTCTTTGTCTTAAGAGGTTGCTCTGCCCATTTAGCCTACCATGTGCACAAAAGTAGCTGTAAAATACCAATCATCATCAGTCTAGTGGACTCTCACTGATGAACACACAGTAATTGCCTACATGCTTCATCCCTCATACAAGGCTGTAAATCTTACTGCAAAACAATTAGATGCTGCCAACAAATTGATAACTATGAAAGACCCAAGTTTCATTGCCTTGCTCATAAACTATCAGACACAAGCATCACCTTTTAAGCATCTACATTTTTCACCAATGTTGCACCAAGCTCTCATTGGTTAATTGGTGTAAGGCCCTCAGATCTTATGGAGTGCCAATTGACTTTCTAGAATTAACTGTCAAGCTGCCATCATGCCCAACTTCATCAGCATCAATTGAGCGAATATTTGCCAATTTGGAAATGTTCATACTAAAGTGTGCAGTGAAATGTGTTTGAAACTCTTAAGTAAAGACACTATTACATAAATCTGTTTAATGACAATTGAATGGCTGAGAAAAAAATCAAACTCTGTATTACTACTAGAGATTTCAGTGTTGTGTTCACATCTAAGTGATTACTTTGCCATTTGGATGTTTATTCTTACTGTCTCAGTTCACTAAGCCTCTAAGGTTTACTCTTTGGCTTCTTCTGTCCTTGATTTGACCAGTTTGAGGCTATACGAACCACTTGGTCACTCCAAATGGACAATTTGATGCTATAGGAATGGTCCCTTTACAAGAGTTTAAGTTCTTTAACAGTATTTATGTTACAGCAGTGTCTATTTAATTAAATGCAATACACATGTACCCAGAATAAATTAAGATTAAAAATTTAGTTTTTAATCAAGAGTGTTCCTGACATTGTGGCCAACACATGATTATTGAAGGAAATGTTGAAATGAACAAAGTAAACATACAGGTAAGTGTTTCCGTGGGAAATAGTTCCCAGACCTCAGCATTATGGCTTTGTCTACTAAAGTGGTATGTGTTTAACAAATTGCACAAAACGTATTAAAAACTTCATGTTGTTAGGTATAAAAAGTGTTGTAGACAACTATGTATATTAAATATACATATATCTTCTAAAGGGTTTATTGATGTTATGCCCATTAGCATAGTTATTATGCATAAGCTTTAAAACAAAGCTGTGTTCCACACAATTCATGAGAAGCAAGTGTGAAAATTATGCAACACCACTTCATGTTAGCGATCTGGATGCTTTATTTTAATGATCATATAATTTATAATATTGATAACATATTTATTTCGGCCCAAAGTAGTCCAGTTGCCTGAGAAAAGTGTGTCGTGTCTTCGGGTTAGTGACTAGTCTAAAATACTAGCCCGATCAGTCTAGTACTTAGTAGTACTGTTGTGAGGCAAAATCTGTGGTAATTTTTTGTCTGTTTTGTGTTCTGATGTCAGCCATATTTCAGCAATCAGTCAAATCCATCTTCAGACATGGCAAGTGAAACAAATATTTTGATGATGAATAGAGATCAATTTGATTCAAATATAACCAGTTTTATTATTCATCTCACTCTTAACTCATAAATGCTAAAACCTCTAAGAATTTCTTTCAAAGCATAAACAAATTGAGCACCCAACTTTTGACAGATCATGGTAAATTACACTTAATGACGTTGCCAGGTTTGAGAAGTGTGGTATTAATTGCATTTTGGGGCGGCTATAAATCTTCTTTTTAGCTAGTACAAAATTTGTTGGGCTAGTGGATCTTAGATTTTACTGCATGGTGGTTTAAGTGAGTTAGAGAAATATTTGTTTGGCTTTGTCTGTACCAGGATGATTAAAAAATAAAATGAAACTCTTCAGCAGTCATTTAGATACGATTATAACTGATTATGTATCAACTAAATAGTTAGCTAGTTCATTCTGAATCATGAGATGGATAAATTGATCACAATACTTCATGAATTGTACAATACTCATTTTAATTCTTATTTGAGTGTTAAAAATTATTTTGTCTGGATTGGTCTATTCCATGGTCAAAAAAGTGTACTAGAGTAGAGGGGGTGTCCCTATAGCCTAATTGATTGCATGGTTAACCAGTGATCTCTAACACCTGTGTTCAAATTCTGACTTACCGATCTGTAAAAGCAGCATTTCAATTTTCACTTTGCTTGATTACCAAATAAAGAAAAAAGTTGGATGTCGTGCAGTCTATGATGTGAACAAAATACTGTAAAATGGCAACATTTTGCAGATCCATGTCTTGCAAATACACCATGAAAACCAGTGATCCAGGTGGTGTATAATATCAGATAAAAACAATCAATAGATTATGTTTATGTGAAATTTTATTAGATAGCGCTCACCTTCTGTATTGAATCCTTTAATGACTATTATTAGAATGGGGTGTTCGGCCATATTTTGCTAAATGAATTATACAATTGAAAGTAATCAAGTGAGGTGATGTTCTGAATGTTGCACTATAAAATTTGATCAGATATAATATAATGTGTGTTATTTATAAGTTCGCTTGAAAGTAACTCACAAAGTGTTTTCATCTGAATAAAAGATTTATATATGATAAAAAGTTTGTATAATATAAAATTTGTATATTATATTATTCTGATCAAACTCAAAGTGTGTTCCCTTTATTCATTACACAGTATCTCTGTAATTTAATGTATGTCTGTATCAGTGTATGTTGTATCCACATATATTGGAGGTAAAATGTTTGTGTATTTTTAATTATCATTTATCAGCAGGATATCATCAGTGTGTGTGTGCTGTGCTTCTGTATGTTGTCGAACAAATATATCAAATAAAACACTATACAGTGTATATGTTGGTACTTTTGCTAAGCTTAATTGTGTGTTTATATCTGTATATAACATGTTTACCATGTAATATACAGCTTAAAATTGGGTAAATAATTGTAATGAAGTTATCACTTATGCAGTGCAATTTCTCAGAAGTGAATAAATTAATTTTCTGTTCATCTTAACAGAAGTCATGTCACCTTTGGTTTGATGAGTCCGGATGAGATGCGGCGTCAAGCACACATCCAGGTTGTCAGTAAGAACCTGTACAGTCAAGATCGCAAACCAGTGACCTACGGTGTTCTGGATCATCACATGGTGAGAAAACTTTTTTTATTAACTTACGACAGTTGTTGGAGTCGGTTGAAAATGACCTTTCAGTGATTTCAAAATTTTCTCTGATTATCAAGTTCATCAAATGACAGGGTTACAATGATGTCAGATGTTGTTTTCCTGTTGGCAAAGCTATTCATCTTTACTTAATAGCAAAGAGCTAATTATTTGTTATTATACAAGGTTTCATGTTGCTATCAGATGTAGAAGTTAATGGTCTGAAACATAGTATTGGCACTTTTAGTTTTCAGGTAAGACTTTGAATTATCAATTTTTATTAGATGGTTTGCTAGGGAGTCAGCCCTTTATATCCCAGATCTGTGTCACGTGCTGAGGTCAAACAACTAGCTCACTTCTAATTTAGTTTGTACTGGTATTGTATTATGGCATTACATTATTTTACTGCGTATATTGTATTTTAATTGCTGAAGCTAATCATATGTTTGTTAATGCATTTTCTCATTGTGTGTGTTATACTTATAGAAATCAAGAAAATAATGAACATTTCAGGATTGTTTAGTTGTGTATCCAATAGTTGTGTTTGGTAATCACTCTGGATAGTCCCAACATGGCAGCATCTGAGTGAACATATGTTTTTGATAATGCATAATTTAGGTGTAACTATTTAACAAACTAAAATAACAAGCTGATATTTTATAAATTTGCTCTGACGTTATTATATAATTCATGTCATGACTCATACAAAGAGAAACATGATTAACAAACATATTATTTTTATGACAGGATAAGGCTTAATATTTCAATTTGGCAACATTACAGTCAGCATTTCTTTAATACCCTCCCTGTCCAAAAGAGTAACATGTTTTTGTCCATAACCTACAGTAATCAGATCTCTGATGGTATCATCTGTCCATAAGCAACAGTTCCTGATCTTACTTGCTCTGCCGAGTTGAGTTGTTTAGCTTTGGCACTGGTCACACCTGGGACCAGGGCCAGAAAAATATTTCTACAGCTCACTAGCCCTATGGTTAGTAAAATTTGAATCCACTAGCCCAACAAATTTCTTACTAGCCCAACAAAAAATTATTAGTAGCTATTAAAATTGCGCTGGAATCGATGAAGACGATCGTAAATATGTGAAATAAAGACAATAATGATGTGTTTGTGGTTTTATTGAGTGTACAACAGTTCATATTTCATCCAGTAATAAATTATCTGTTATGTTCACCAACTGGCCAGGAATTTTCTTCTTGTGGTCATTGAGGTGACAACCACCACTACCACATACAAGCCTAAATCTAACTTATTTTCCTCACATAGGAAGCTAGCAATAATGTTCATGAACATTTGACACCCCCTAGCATTACTGTAATTTTCTCCCAATGCTAGACATTGAGCTGTTGAAGCTCACAGGACCACTCGAAGTCAGCAAATGGGGGCTTTTGTATGAGATATTATATAAGCTGTTCGAACAAGTGATTCCAACTCTATCCTTTTCTTTTCATGGATCTGAATAACTGCTTGGCCCAAGCGGGTATCTTGAAGATTTGTTGGATGTAATTCTTGTTTGATTTTACTGTAGTACAGATGGTGGTGTGTAGAAGTGGCATATGTTTTCAGCGATTCAACCTGAAAATTGGTATTATCTGCATGTAATGGTAACTTTCTGCATGTGACGTAGAACGTGATCTCTTCATCACTATTGTGTTCCAACCATGGAAACAAATCATGCCAATGTGGGATGAATTTGCGTTTCCTCTCCGTGCTGTCATAACTCTTGTCATCGAACTTTCATTTGTTTACACTTTTTGGATTACTGGGTCCCTTCATAAGGGAAGTCCACTGTTGTTTTGCAAATCCAGCCATTCTGGTACACTATAAACGTGAGTATTTTCAAAAAGGATTAAATTTAAAAAAAAAATTACTTATCGCAAGTAAGTTGATCTTGATGTCAGTATGTGGTAGTGATAGATGAGAATGAATAAGAGCGGAGGTTCATCTTTTATAGGTAGATTTTAAGTTTCATCTGCTGTCAACCATTTAATTTGTTTTTACACAACCCCCCCCCAACCAAATAAACACTGCTAGATCATCAATCATGTTACCTTCGCTGTGTTGGCATTGACATTGTGTTTGTTAAGGTCGTATGTTGGCGATTATTTACGAATAAAATGAATCAAACATATATTGTTTCGTCCGCCATCTTGGAATTTTCGTGCAGAGCTCCAAAACAGCAGCAAATCATTATATGGAAAACAAACTTGAGACTATCGCATATCTTGCCTCAAAATGATGGTAGCCTGGTTGGTAGCATGGCCGGGCTAGTGTTTTTAACTACTCACTAGCCAGAAGAGAACACCCAGGCATCCGGGCTACCGATTTTTCTGGCCCTGCCTGGGACATATGGCTGAGGCAACTGCCTTGATAAACAAATCCAACAAACACAAGTATGAGCTCGACTCGAACCCATAACCTAGAAGTTTGCAGCACAATACTCTAATCACTGCACCATCAAAATGCCATAATATTATATCATTGCATTTAATACTCTGATAGCGTATTATGGCTCCATATTTACATGGTGCTACTTTTGTACTTTTGGGATATTAGGTCAGGGTAGTTGTCAGAAAACAAATGAAATTAAAATTATTTTGTTGCTATGTGTTTATCAGCTACTTTTGTGTGCTATGCTTTGTAACGTAGTGGCTACTGTTCAAGAGATATAATTATCCATTATATATACAAATAATTTTTATGTAAATTTGTTTTCTTCATATTACCTAGGGAACGAGTGAAAAAGACAATAATTGTGAAACCTGTGGAAAGAACCTAGCTGATTGTACGGGTCACTATGGCTATGTAGAATTGGAACTTCCTGTTTTTCACATTGGCTACTTCAGAGCTTGTATTTCAATACTACAGGCCATCTGTAAGGTATCTATACTGGAATAAACCGACACGAGAGATGTGATACTTGTTAGAAGTGTTAAATAAAGCATCCGTAGCATGAATACTGTCATTGGGATATTGGATTTATTTACCAAATTTATTTCCAGTCTTGTAGCCGTCTGCTGTTGCCTGAAATAGAACGGAAGAAATTCTTCGACAACATAAAAAATCCAAATATGACTTATCTACAGAAAAAAGGACTAAAGAAGAAGATTCTGGATCGAAGCAAAAAAATCAGTGTGTGTCCATATTGTGGGGAATTTAATGGTGAGTAAAGTGGCTGGTCAGTGTATGTGTGATGATGATGATGATGATGGTAAAAACAATAAATAAGGAATTGATAAAATAACAGATTTAAGTAATTGTTCTCTTGCAATGTTCAAGATAAAGAAAAAGCTACTGAAAAATTATAAACCAAGTACAGTCAGCCCCCGTTATAACATGGTCGTTACGGTCCACAACCCGTCGACCATGTTATAGGTGGACTGCGAAGCAAGACGGGCACTATTGGGGTGGGCGATAATAGGGAATCCATATATTTACCTTGTTTTGCTCAATCCTTGAAGATTCCATACAACTGTTTATTTCATGAATGTTCCCAGTAATTGTTTAATCATTTTTTGACTTAAACATAAATATTACCTCGGTGTTTGCGTGGAAAATAAAAATGTTTCTGTAAAATTGAGCAAAAAGTAACAGCCATGTTGGATTGGTAATATTCATCTGCCAGAAATAGGGCATGTTTTCAGATGAAGGTAGCAAATATATGGACTAATAAATGAACGTTCGTTGGTGCATGTTTAACTCTTGTAATAGCCTCCAATTTCTCTTTAACAGTGTATAATTTTCATTTTGAAGTAGTGTTGTGCACAAAGAATAGTATTTGAGAAATGATACAATATGATCAAAACAGAGGTATTTTTTCCACAAAATATGATTCCTAATTGCAGTAAATAAAACATCTGCAATAGCTGTGAATTAACAAACAGAATAAAATATATTTAGTCGGTGGGTCACACAATAATTGAGGGTTGTGATTGGGCTGTTTGTTTGGCTGATGGAGCCAAGGTGGTGTGTAATTAAGGTTGTGATCAAGAAATCTACTTGTGTGTAAGTTGTGGCTTTGTTGGGTATGTTTTTTACGTATGAATAATAAATCATTGTCCAAGGTCTGACCGTGTTCTATCCGATATCATGTTATAACAGTATAACGCTGTATAATGGGGGCCTGTATATATTAACATTGATGATATGTGAATATCTTCGGAACCATTTGCTAGATGGGGTTACATGTATATCTTTGACTAGCTTATTCTTTTTCTTAAGATTCCTCTGTGTGCATAAATAACATTTCACAAATTATCATTGTTTCTTAACGTTCTTTGATTTATGTTTTATTGTAGATTGTCGTTGAGACAGTGTTGTTAGTATTAGGCCTCATTATTATTGTTATTGTTGCAGGCACCGTGAAAAAATGTGGTATGTTAAAGATCTTACACGAGAAATACAAACACAACAAGAAGACAACTAGTATAATATTATCTGACTTTGTACACAGCTTTGATGAAGCCGTTGAATATAACAAAGAAATAGAGCCATTGTTGTCTAAGGCTCAGGTAAATAATATGTTTTTCTCTATTATTCATGTGTGTGTGCGGTGTGTGTGTGAGCATGTGATTTCTTTCAGGTTGGATAGCGTTGCTATATGGCAGTTAGTGATGTTCTTAGGTGTGATAAGTGAAAAGGCTAAATAAAGCACTCATTATCTTGCTTCAGCTTTTCATTGCTGGAAATGGTATGACATACATAATATATATCTGTTCATTGTCTTGGAGAATAGACTCCACCTAGTTTGTTTTAGCCATTAGAAATGTCAACATTCAAGAATATTTCATAACATTTTCAAAGAACAAACTGAACTGTCATTGGCAATAATGTAAAAAAAAAGTTAATGGCTGTCTGCACATTGACACAGAAGATTACCCGTATTTTGATACATTCTATCAATAGTTTATTTTCATTCATTCACTGCATTGAAAGATCGTCCTTTCCTGTTTATTTATTTGAAATATCCTCTCAGGGTATTTTGGCTCCATCTTTCTGTACTGCTCCCCTGTGAGTGGTGGGGCGGAGATATGAACAACCACTCAATAAAAAGGACCACAATGGAAATAAGGGGAACTATCCAATGAAAAAGAAAATGAAATAATCAAAAATATCTCATTCATTTCTATGGAGTCCCTCTTTATGCTGCTTTTTTGTTGTAAACACCTCTTATCTGTGTTGGTGTGTGTGGGAGGAGCTTTGCTATCTGGACAACCTGTGATTGACTGGCTTCTTTCAACGCAGGTGTTAGATGTCTTGTTTTAATTATTGTCGGTGTGTGAGAAGGTTAGCTGGCCTATCCAGACAGCTTGTGATTGGCTGGCTTTTTTCTCTGCCTTTTATCTGTATGTGTCTTATAAAAACAGTAGTTGTCATCTAGTTTCTGAACAGTCTACAAATGTATGAACTTCCACAATAGCTCCCCCCTCCCTGCCTCCAACTCGTATTGTTATATGTTTATGTTTTATTCTTATATTTAGTTATTTTAGCCTAGTTCACCCTCTTTATGTATTATTATAATAATAGATTGGAGTAAATGTTTTAATAAAAAATTAATATTACGCAGGCCTGAGAATTTTCCGTGGATCCATGGATTTCAGAGTTTTTCTGACGAAAATTATCAAAAAATCTGGTATATTCTCAGGTCTGATTATGTTATAGTTCATAACAGAAACAATTGTACTCAGTATGATATATATATATATATATATAATTGCTGCAGTTACAAATGTGTCACATCTAGTCAGATGATCAATACATCATGGGAAGTTTATTTGAATCAATTCTGTCAATATTTTGTGATTAATTTTTTTGATGCATGGATATAACTTTGTTACTAATTCTAATTTGTGGTGTGATAACCAATAAATGATTTTTATTTGGTAGCCATTTTTGTGTGTGTTGTTATTTTTCAAGATATAAGTGATGGTTGGCCACACTGAATAATAAAGAGTTTGGATGAACCATAAATTCATTTGGAAAAAGAGATCAAATTGTCTTTTAGATAAACATATATTGTAACCATTAATAACAAATGTACCAAACAGTTTTTTTAACAAAATTTAACAAGGCTGATCCTTGTTGTGTATTTTTTGTATGCTGTGAACTCTATATTTAAATTTGGCTTTTAAATATGTTTAAAGTTTAAAAATTTCTTTTTATAGGAGATTCTCAATCCATTGATAGTGCTGAACCTGTTTAAGAGGATTTCTGAAGAGGTGTGTAATTGCTGGAATTTGTCTTTTTTTTAAATCTTCTCTTGTATTGTTATTTTCTTGTAATATTTTGTCAGTAGTTAAGTAACAATAAAAACAGTGTACATTCTTATTTTCACGAAGAATGAAATTCCTTTTAATAATAGAAACTTGTCGATTGATTCATTAATGCTGGGTTGGTACTACAATAGTGCAGTGGTTAGGGCAGCACTCTGCAAACCTCCAGGTTATGCCTTCGAATCCAGCTCATACCTCCGTTTTGTGGGATATATTTTCATAGGGATTTGCCTCTCGGCCATATGTCAATAGTGTTACCAGGACCAAGGCTAAATAAATAAGATTAAATAATTATTGTTGGTTTGAGTTGTTAACAGTTTTTGTTGTCAACTTTGTTTTCCGTGTATTTATTTTACTACATAGTTACTAGTAAATGAACGGGTGCAAGTTTTTGGCTTTTGGCGTGGTTCTGATAATTTCCTGAAACGAGTTGATGTGAATTTATACCTATTTGGAACATTCTTACTAATACAATAAAATGGATATGGTGTGTTTAAATCCCTCCTCCCAAAATAGGGGGGGGGCCCTCCTTGACTTAATTGGTAGCGCGGTTGGCCACATATTTGTAGTACCTAGATTCAAACCATGACTGGGCTGTCTGAAACGAGTATCATCTTTCACCTCGCCTCATTACCTATGAAGGTTGATGGGCCGTAAAATAGCAACTCTTACGTTTCTTCCCAAAATAGTTGTTTTGGCAGTTGTTTTTCCTTTTGTTTTTGAAGAATATCACAAACTGTTGTACAAACGTTATAAAAATAGTTTTTGTTTTGGCAATGTTTCTATATTTACACGTACTTTCATTGTAGAAGAAGGGTGTGGACTTCTACTTCTGTTAAATGTCATTAAAAACCATTTTGTATTACGGGTGATCTGCGCCGAGACAAATTCCAGTTTGTTTAATGTATATGTAAATGTGACAACTGTCATATTTGATGTCTACACATATATATGTTAGGATATACCATTATTGTTGATGGATCCGGAAGCTGGTCGGCCTGAGAATCTTATCCTTACACGTATCCTGGTGCCACCTCTCTGTATACGGCCGTCTGTTATATCAGACCTCAAGTCTGGAACGTATGTTGTCTTCTTACTTGTCTTTGTGATAATTACCACGTTTTGATGAACATCATTTTCATGAATTGTCTGTAATGTTTGTTTAAATGTCATTACAAATTAATCTTACTGCATGTAGGAAGTTGATGCAGTTCATAATGTCTTGCAGTCTTTAATATATTGTTAACAAAAGCAAGAATTTTATGTAATTGTGTTTCCATAATTTTTCAGTATGCACATTGAGAGTTTCTTGCTTTATAACTAATCATACACATCTGATTGATTTGATCAATTAGCTTTTCATTTATTCTAGTAACGAAGATGACATTACCATGAAGCTAACAGAGATTATTTTCCTAAATGATGTCATTATGAAGCACAGAGCTTCTGGGGCAAAGATGCCCATGATCATGGTAAGATGGTATTAATGTAAAATTTAGATTTGTATTCTTGCCCACATACATACGCCCACCAACTCACCCAATGTACTGTGCCCTATAACCGTTGATACTTAATGTACTCGTACGTTTCATTTAGCTCATGTATTTGCTTTGATCTTAATTACATATGTTTTCATGTTTTACAGGAAGATTGGGATTTTCTTCAGCTGCAGGTGGCCTTGCTGTACAATAGTGAGACATCAGGCATACCTCTACATATGCAGGTGTTTAATTGTCTAATGTTAATCAATGTTATACTAGTTCATATTTCTAATTTCTCGTGCTAGCTTATAATATCATCCATAAGTATATTAATTAGCACAAAGTAACATGTATACGCATGCGCACACAAATATACATCTTGAACTGTTGTTATTTTTGATTAGCCGAAAAAATTCATGAGAGGTTTCGTTCAGCGTTTAAAAGGCAAGCAGGGGCGCTTTCGTGGCAATCTTTCTGGAAAACGTGTAGACTTCTCTGGACGAACTGTGATTTCCCCTGATCCTAATCTTAGGATTGATCAGGTACAGAAATAATAACATGTAAAAACTGATATTTCATAATTGTCTTATGTGATCACCTGTTTTTAATATTATTAAGTTGAAGAGTTAGTTGTCTTTTTGTTTTTTAAGGTGGCTGTTCCAATTCACGTTGCCAAGATTCTTACTTATCCCGAGAGGGTGACTAAAGCTAACATTAAATTAATGAAAGAACTTGTAAAAAATGGATGCGATGTACATCCAGGTGCTAATTTCATCCAACAGAGGGATACAAACATCAAAAGGTATAAACCGCTGGTATAAATTCTGATATGGTATGTTTAATTCATCCTTTTCGTGCCCTAACAGTGGCCTGTTTACCCATAAACGACAACGTTCCGTGTTCTTATAATAGTGATGAACAATTCCTTTTATAAAAACAACCTCTTGCATAATAACCTCGGTCAGGGATTTATTAATGGTTACCAGTGAGCCTTCATGACAGTAACAATGTTTGAGGACTGACTGTGATCACATAAATGATGAACTTAAGTAAGCTAAGCTCAGTGTGTCCACGTCTTCAAAGAATATGCTTTATTTCACGATTCTGCTACATCTGCTTTATTTCTTCCTTTTATTAGACAACTCTACTTTTATTGGGAAAAATTTAGATTGCCATTATTTGTATTGGCGTATTTCCTCACAATTGATTGTGTAATTGTATTTAAGTGACTTTTATACCTTGAAATTAAGCTCCTTTTGCAATAAAACATTGGTTTATAAGGGTGTATTGTCTATTCTCCTATTCATGTCAATTGTTGGTTTTTTTTCCCAAAAATTTTGATTGCTGAAGGGGGGGGACATCGCCCACTCAAAAGTGTCACACAGCCCTTCGGCTGTAGAATAAATTACCCCGATAATAAATTTTTAAAATTCTTGAAACCCAGTTATTTCCATTAGCCTGTTTATAGCATTTTATAACATGCTCGCTGTACAAAATGTTTTGTGCTTTGTGAACCAGAACACATTTTAATTATATTTCCTCTGTGTAAATCATCTTGCAGTATCCCTTGTGTTGATTAAGCTGGGTTTTATGAATAATATTATTATTATATATTATATATCATAAATATCTCGTGCTGCTCCTTTGTTCAATTTCAGTTTTACTAATATACAATTAATAGTGTGAAATTATTAATAATATTCAGCATGTTTGAATGTGTTCAATCAATTCTAGGTATCTTCGCTATGGTAACCGTCAGAAGATTGCCCAGGACCTTAAGTATGGTGATGTAGTAGAGCGCCACCTGATGGATAATGATATTGTCTTGTTTAATCGGCAGCCATCACTACATAAGCTCAGCATACAGGCATTCTTTGTAAGTCACCCTAATGGAATGTGGGGGGGGGGGGGCATACAAAAAGCAGTGTATTAATAGTGCCAGACTAGGGAAGTGACTAATATATCACATTTATAATACAATAAAGACTTAATTATGAGAATCAAGGTGCTAGATGACATGGTGAATCATAACCTCTTTACATATTTAATAGGCCAAAGTAATGCCACACCGAACTTTCCGTTTTAACGAATGTGTCTGCAACCCATTTAATGCTGACTTTGACGGTGATGAGATGAACCTCCATCTCCCGCAAACAGAGGAAGCTAAAGCAGAAGCCTTGATCCTGATGGGGGTTAGTAGTCATAAACTTAGATTACCATCTATGCTATACACACACACATTCACACACACACACACACACACACACACACACACACATATATATATATATATATATATATATATATATATGTACATGCCCATGGGACAACCCTCATAATATGTATGTTTATTTAAATTTTTATGTATTGTAAAATATAAATATTAATAATAAAAACATTATAATAATTAATGATTCTGTGTCCAATGATTTTTATGTGAGTATACATATATAATATATATATATATATATATATATATGTGTGTTTTTCTTGTAGTCAAAGTCTAATATTGTCACACCACGGAATGGGGAGCCCCTTATTGCAGCCATTCAGGATTTCATCACTGGTTAGTATATTGTTAAAACAGGAGAAGTTGCGTATTTGCTACCACATGCTATCTGTACTGACATGATTTAATGCAATCTTAAGCCACCTTGGATTTAACTTTTTTTTCTTCCAGGAGCTTTCCTGATCACTCAGAAGGATGTGTTTTTTGACCGAGCCAAAGCTTGCCAGTTAGCAGCATCAATAATGGCAGGGAGAGATTCTATGGTAAAGATAGACTTGCCCCCACCTGCTATAATCAAGGTATGTTAATTATCACTTAAAATATGGTGGTAAACTACTAATTGGACTACGGAGGCTGTGTTTTCTGAAGTGGATATATTAAATGGCAAGATCTTTGATTTGAAAGAAGATGGAATGTCCTTAGTAAACTTACAATATGTACCGTATATACTCAATTTCTTGGGTAGGGAAAAGGGAGCTCCCAGAAGCACCTCAACTTATAGGTGCGTCATATTTCCTACTAGCTGAAGGAAAGATGTTTTCGGCCACCCTTGACACACAACACCATTGTGTGACTATAGGATTCAACCTAATAAGAGCCAGAGTCAGAATAAAATTGTCACATCGCTGGCTACTAATCCATTATTATTTAATAAATAACAACTACTTTTCACCAAACTGTTATTTGGATCTCACAAACATGCCGGTCTTTATGTAATAATACTTGATAGTCACGTGCTGTTACGTACCAGTACCTCCAGATGTGCTGTGAAACAATGCATTAATAACACTTGCCTTAAGGAAGTTACAATCAGGGATGTTTGTGTGAGCGATAGTTGGAACAAAATCTCCACATCTCTCTGCCTACTAATCTTATTCAATAAATGATGATTTATTTCACCAAATTGTTATTTGGATCTCACAAACATGCCAGTCTTTATGTAATAGTACTTGTCACACGCTGTCAACTACTGATACTTCCACAGTTCCAGATGATTAGTAATAATATAGAAATCACTGTTCATATTACAAACCTTGCTGGCCACTTGCTGTGAAACAATTAATTAATAACGCTTCCCAGTTGAAGTTACATCAGGCCTGTTTGATGTGACAAGTTTGTTTGTTAGTTATAACATCAAAGGGAAATCCATGTGTGTGTGTGTGTGTTGCTGCCGGTGAAGAAATTGATAGGCCTATTAATATATTTATGATGCACTCGCTGACACCATGAGTTTGAAATGACTGGGTCAGCTTTTTGCGAATGATGACAATGATTCAGATTTTGAGGGATTTTAAGCCAATACCTGACCTCGACTTATACAGTGAGCATATGCCCGAGGAAAGAATTACAGGGTCAAAAATAGACCTCGACTTATCTGCTGGGTTGGCTTATATGTGAGTATATATGGTACAGTTTTCAGTTCCATTTATAAATAGTATTTAGTTTCCATCTCCACTCTTGAATAATTTCAATTTCAGCCATGTCGTTTGTGGAGTGGAAAACAGATCTTCAGTCTGATCATTAAGCCAAACAGGACATCTAAGGTCAAGGCCAATCTAAGGACGAAAGGCAAAAACTACTCAAAGAATGAAGAACTCTGCATTAATGATTCGTGTAAGATCTTTGTCAGTTAGATGTGTAAATAAAGTTGAAAAACAGTAGTACACCTTGTATGTAATTATTCAATTTATATTGAATTCAAATTTGTAAGAAACTGGATATTATGTACCATTTACAACAATTGTAATGAGAAAGGCAAGTGATCTGTTTCACTGGAATGATCCTTTATGTAGTGAAATAGTATTGCACGGGAATTGCTTGGATTAATCACTGTTCATCTCCGGCGGAGTTGTTGTTATTAAAATCCACAAAATGTGGAATGTCAGCATTTCTTATGTCAACATTAGTAAATTTCCAGGATTGCCTTTCTGAAGATCCGTCTTGTCGGAAGATGTCATTTTGTACATCGAAACATTTTTGCTATAAAAAATAAACTGAAAGAGTACTTTTCTGATGGGAAAGAATGTAATAATATCCATGACAACTGTATTATTAGATTGTGTATATCTTTGTAGACATTATAGAGATACTAATTAGTGACTATTTGTTTATTTCAGTTATTCTCATCCACAACAGTGAGCTTTTGAGTGGCGCAATGGACAAGTCATCACTCGGATCTGGATCAAAGAATCAAATATTTTATATTTTACTTCGTGATTATGGAGAAGAGGAAGCTGCCAGAGCGATGTCCAGACTGGCTAGATTGTGTCCTGCTTATCTGTGTAAATGACTAGTAAAATGTGTGTGTGTGTATGTGTGTAAGACAATTAATCCTCTCAGAGTTCAGTTTTGTCATGATTACATTCTGATTGTGACTTTTTAATCACATACTTTTCATAAATTTGAATGTTGAATGGCATTATTAGCTGGAAAACATTTTGATCTTATAGAACAGCCTGTCTTGTCTGTCTTGAATGAGTCGTGGGCTGGCGTTCTGTTGTCAGCTCTATATACACAAAAAACAAATGTTCTGTAATAGTGGTGTGTTTTCAGACATTTTCATAATCAGTTTATTTGAATAAGTAGTCAGGAATTATGGTAACTACTTTACGATATTATGATTTAAATTATTGGCTATAATTTGCATTAATTATGATTCAAAATGAATTGTGACACCTTGTTCGTGTGTGTGTGTCTGTCTGTAAAGTAATTCATATTTTTTTAATTAACATGTGTAAACATGTTAATTACTTCATAATATAAATATTCAATCATCATGTATATAGAATATTTTAATATTTCTATTGCTTTAAATATTTTGCAACACTAAAATAAATTTGTAACATAACTATTTTAGTGATACCAATTCTCAACCAGAATTTATTTTTATAAATTAGTCTTGTATTTCAGCTAACCGTGGCTTCTCCATAGGCATAGGTGATGTTACACCTGGTGTCGGATTACTCAAGTCTAAACAAGAACTCTTAGATTATGGGTATGTATGCTCTACTAGCCAACTATATTGGATAATTACATAAATAAATCTTGTATATGATATGCTCTGAGGTTCAGTTGATACATTACTGTGTAGTTTGTTCAGAGTTGGTTCTCTTATCACATACATTTTGTGGTACAGCACAACATGCTTTTGCAGAACAATCTGGTGTATAGGTAAAGAGTTATCTGTGAATTTGTTGTATACTTATAAATGCATTGGCCACTAGGTGGCTTTTATATTGTATTACTTATTGTAGTCAATTGGAGTTGACCATCTGTAATAACATAATAAAATATATGTAAGCTTTATATTTTTGTCAAGTCTTGTTCAACATATACATTGTTTTAGTTCATCACCCTTGAAAAAGTTCTCCATTGATGTTTGCTTGCTGTTGGCTAGCACAGCGCACACATCATAATCCTTGAGCCAGTTGCAGAGCACCAACTGCTTTATCTGGCTTGGTAGCTCTATTGTGAATAAACTGTTGTATATATTTAAGTCTGTTGACACATTCAGCACCATTCCTTGTCAGAAAAAGAGGTAGTCTTTTGAAAATGCATCATAGCTGTCATCCACGCACTCACTCCTTACACCAGACGCTGCACGCAGCAGCACTCTGACTGTGTAGTCCTATTACAAAACACAACATGGCTTCTTCCAGGCAGGAGTTAATAGTGAATAACCTGAGCGATTTTCTATTGGTCATATTTTCATTATAACCATGAATTCATTACGCTGGTATTCATAATGTGCACAAACAATTACAATGGAAAGATAGGGATAATCCGCATGTAAGAAATCATTTCATAATACCCATGAATTCATTATACATGCGTTCATTTTAAGTACATTACACTGGATTCATTTCAAGTAATGTCGGATCTCCAGATCATTCTAGACTGTTTATTCAAGACCGGATTACGTCATTATTCATGGGCTGAATTGTCACATGATGTGTAGGTCAAGTCGTTTCAGACACGACTTAGTCCATTTCGAGATATCTTGGTCAAATTGTGATGGGATGTTGGCTGTCTTTGGTTCACTGTATGTTTTATGTTTCACTCGTTTCGTTTGATGGTTGTATTTGTTGAACAAATGTATTTGCAGTTACACAAAATGTGAGGAATATATTCACGAATTAAAAGAGGGTAGACTTCAGACTCAGCCTGGATGTTCTGAAGAAGAAACCCTTGAGGTAGAAGCTTTGGTTTCATGGATCATAAATAATTAGTTCTTTAATGCTGTGTTGGTTGTTATGTGAAATCGTATAGAAGCTTGTCTTAAATTGTGATTTATTTTTTGCGTATTTTTAATGTTTGACTCTTACAGTTCTGTTATTATTACTCTCTTGTGATGTTTTTAATCTAGGCGATGATTCTAAGAGAATTGTCTGTGATCCGAGATCATGCTGGCAAAGTGTGTCTCAGGGAACTACACAAAACTAACAGTCCACTTACAATGGCTATTTGCGGATCTAAAGGTACTGCATTAAACGCTTTTTAAGCAATCAAATTAGTAAACTGATATTTAGATGTTGCTTTATAATGATTTTGTTACTGTTTATTAAGACATTAACAGACCCTATTTCTCTCCGTCTCTCACTCATATATAAGTGTGTGTTTGTGTGTGTGTGTGTGTGTGTGTGTGTGTGTGTGTGAGCGCACAGGCATGCTTGCACACATCCACACACACACCAGACACTGAGCTACTGCAGTGATTATAGTATTGCACTATGAACCTCGCAGTTCATATCTAATCAGGTAGCCCATATTTGTAGGATATTTGTGTAGGATGTTGGCCATTGGCTTTATGTTTCAGCATGTCCAGTGCTGACGCTATATAAAACACTCTTCACTGAATGTTGACATATTACATCTTGCTTTTCTCGATTCAGTCTCTTAATTAATATTCTACACGATACAGCTACTGGTTAACTTGATTTATTTATCAGGTTCGTTCATTAACATATCCCAGATGATAGCTTGTGTTGGACAGCAGGCTATCAGTGGTAAGAGAGTACCAAATGGATTTGAGGACAGAGCATTGCCACACTTTGAGCGACACTGTAAGCCCATTTCTGTTAACCGTTATTACTAGTTCCTTCAGAAATATTTCTTGTCAAAAGTTATCATTTTACATAAAACAGTCCCATATGAAATGCATTTTCACTGTCATTCTCATTTTATGTAGGATTTCCACCCATTTGTTTCTGAGCTATTGAGCCATCGAATTCAGTTAGACATTATGTCTACTGAGACATGTATTATATAAGAATTATAAAATATTTGATTAAATTTGTCTGCTTTTATTTTTTTGTCAGTTTTAAATATTTAATATTTCAATAAATGTCCACAGTCACGAATACTGTGTTGGACTAAATCTATGTATGTGTCTTAACAGCCCGTGATCCAGCAGCTCGAGGTTTTGTGGAAAACAGTTTCTATTCCGGTTTGACCCCCACAGAGTTCTTCTTCCACACGATGGGAGGCAGAGAAGGTCTAGTTGACACGGCTGTGAAGACAGCCGAGACGGGATACATGCAGCGACGTTTGGTCAAGGTATACTGTATTATGGCAACGTCTAAAGACATGTTTATAATCATCTTAATTTGCTAAAACATCTGAGTCAACAGAAGAGTGTTCCCGTCTGTTTTTCCTTCAATGTCCATTATATGGAAACCTGCCATCTTGTTTGGTTGGCTTGAATCAGTTGTTTCAAATCACTACAAAAATTCTTTTATTGATAATTTTCTAAATTTATCATTATCATTTACTAACAGTTTAAAGAAATTGTCGATAAAAAGTTTTTATTTTTTTCAGCATTATCTACTAGGCTGATTCATACTGGCCAGTCAGTCATAAGTATCCTAAATTATTCTTGGGCCATGATTTTGACCTTGAAGCCATGTAATAGACTAAATATCCTCTCTGGGCTGTGGTTGACTGTGGATAGGCTCAACATTGACATCAGCAACACACAATCAGGCACTAATTTAATAACACTAGGGCATACAGAATTGTCAGTATATGATAATGTTGCACTGTTTTACACAGTAAAAGAATATATAAAGAAAACGAAAGATTCTAGGAAAGCAAATTCACAATGTATATTTACACTAAAACTGTATGTTATATGTAAATTTATATCAACAGAACACAAATTGTACAATTATAAATTTTATACATGTATATACATAACTTGTATTCTATGTAAATGAAAGCATGTTAATTATGTTGTGCAATCTCCACAATGCTACAGGGGTCAGGGGGAAAGTACAAAAAAAAATATAATCAAATCAAATCAATAGACTAAAGTAACATTAGTTTGTTATAATGAATTGGTCATATTTGAATCATGGGACGTTGTATTTTTCATGCATTTAGGTTAGCACACCATGTAGATAGTCAGTGAATAGGTGTTAAACATTTGGTGAATACTAAGATGGGTATTTGAAATGAGCATTGATAATTATCTCATACTGAGGCCATATTTGTTTGGGAAAACTTAATGCTGTAAGTTATGTGACAGTTTAGGTTTTTAATTATGTAATTGTTCATGATATATATGTGTATTTATCAATTCCTAAATGTCTATGAGAAATTAGGAGCATATGTAGTAATCCTTTAGTAAGAGTAAAGTTATGGGAAAAGTTGGATATCAGGTAACAGGCAACCAATATGATAAAGAAATGCAAGGATTATTGCTCGTAGCAAAGAGCATTATAAAATTTGTACAGGTCCACAGCATTGTTATTTCATATATTTAAGAGCATATGAAAATTATTCTTATGATTATACTTTTTACTACAGTAATATGACAAAAATGTCATTATTTCTTTGTATAGTAAGAAATATTTATATGAAACTCTTGAAAAATAGTTAACTTAGTGAAAAACTATGAAAACTATTAAAAAGCTGGAACTGGTACTACAGTTTGTTAGAGACCTGTAGGAGTCAGATTCAAATCCCAGTGGCCTTTGTCTAAAAGTTATTTAATCAGTCATTTTGTATCATAGCTTTCAGAGATTGCTTGACCCATTCAACTATATGTGTGCACAAAAATAGCCATAAAATATTTATATTTTACGAATATTAAAACTAGGATAAGTCCTATTTCTGAAGGAAGTTTGCATTTGTTTATTTTATTAATTACTTATACTCCCTCATAAATACCCTTTTGGTTCAACTGAATAATTTCTTTTACAAATAAAATAAACTGAAGCGACTGTGATCATTTAATTGCAATATTTTCTGAAACGTTTGTTTTATTGAGCAATCTTCAATTACCGAGAGTTTGTTATTGCTGGATTAGTTGACCATTGTTTTTAAGTACTATTAAAGCTAATCAGTGTGCCACTGTTAAAGATGTTGCACTGATTGTAGTCATAAGATGCGGATAAATATCAGGGAATATTCTTTGAGATATCAGGAATTAATATTCATGGTTTGTACATTGACAGAAAATATTGTATGAAGAGAAAGTATTCTCTTTAAAAGACGAGTTTATGGTAAACAACATTGTTTGGTCCCAGGAATGATCTATTCAGACAGGTTTCACTATAAAATAATAATCTCTGTTGTAAAAAAGATGGTAGTGTATTGCATTCTAGACCTTAGTATTGTAGAATTGAATCCCAGAGTTGCATTTTTCTACCAATGATAGGTTTAGGATTGGTTATCTTATATTCCTGAAGAATGGGACAGTCAGCCGTAGCTAAATAAAGTAGGGTTCGCCATTGTCACTTGCCCGATTGCCATTGGCAACCTAATCACAATGTCGGGTAATACTAAAGCTATGGTCAGTTGTCCGATATGGCAACAAGGTTCCGTAATAATGATTCAAAGGTATTATACACGTAGCTCATTGACATATGTTGGTGCAAGTGCACCGACAGATGATGTCACAATTTACAACTTGCTTCCCAGAAGTCATCACACAGCTCGCTTTATATCAAATCTAGCCACCCAGTGAGCACTGCAGTTCCAGATGCATGACAAATGTGTTTATGGCAACCTTATTTATATAGTACTTAATGTTAAAACTTAATGTCCCCCCCCCCTGTGAAGCAACCATTCACCTTTTCACTCATATTTAGAAACAAGATAGAGGCATTGTGTTCCTTTCAGAACCTTTCTTCATAGTGCAGTAGATACAGCAGTGTACTAGGCACCAACATACCAGGGCTTGAGTTCTGCTAAACCTATGCTTGTTATAAATGTTTATATGTTATCATTAATGATTAATGTCTTGTTTCAGTCACTAGAGGATCTGTGTTTACAGTACGACTTAACAGTACGTAGTGCGATGGGTGAAATCGTTCAATTCGTCTATGGTGGAGATAGCTTAGATCCTGCTTATATGGAGGGCAAAGATAAACCTGTTGACTTTCACAGGGTCATGGAGCACATCAAGGTACGTTGCTTCTGTAGTAAATGTTAACAGCATGATTTCATGTGTTTGTTTACGTGAATTGTTGTCGAGATGCTCATTAAGTATTATTCTTTCAATCTTTGTACATATTTTAAAATAGAAGGAATTAAGGATATGATAATATTACTATTACCAAGTAATAAATCTCCTGGTGTATCATTTTATCCAATTTCTCTCTCTTACACAGCACACACATGCGCATGCATGCACGTATGTACACACACACACACACACACATATGTGAGTATGCACATGTACACATTAAATCTATTGTACACCACTTATATTCTTTCCTGTTTCCATCCAGTGCAAATTCTCATGTCAAAAAGAGACTCCTCTCACTGCCAGCCAGTTGAAGCAAATAATAGCAGCTGCTATGGAGCTAGATGAATATCTGGAGACAAGCTCAGACTTCAGAAAAGAACTTCAGTATGATAACTAATTCTACTTTATTTAGCATCAGAGCATTGTTTATAGATATGTTTTCATTGTTGAAATAATTTACTGCCAGAATGGCATAAATAAGATTTGTTTGTTTGTGTTTGTTCATCAGTGTTTGTGTCAATCAGTGGTATACCATTTCTAGTTGATAATATGAATTAGTGTTAATAATGATTGATTTGTTATGTAAACACTTGTTGATGAAGTTGTATGCTTGAAGTTATTTGTATTTTATTTTTACAGAGACTATGTGTATTCTTTAGCCAGAAATATGGAAGAGACGACTAGACGTTACAGTATTACGGATGAAAGTGCCGCGAAGTGTCCTGGTATGGATATGCGCATTAATAAACTTAAACCTAAGATGAGATAAGGGACTCTGTCATATTCTGAACTGCTTCTTTGGTGGCTTTTGTGGGATTACCTCAGTTCTGTTTAGTTTGGCATACAAAAGGGAATCGGATATAATTCAAGGAATGCAAAGAATATATCCGTCTTACAGTTCTGTGAATGTAATGTATATGAGCACTTGTTGAAATGTTTCTTGTCGCTTGTTTTTGTAGGATATATCTGTAAATTCATCAGCATCTTTTGTGCAGTTGCTTTATTCTAGAAACAACGTAGCGTGTTTATTTAAATAAAGAACATTGCTTGTGGTTGTTGAATATCATTTCCAGTGTGAGTTTATTTGCTTTGAACATATATTTTCAGTACTTAACCAACTGGCCAGAATAACAGCAACTCAAGTTAAGGAGTTCTTGGTTCTTTGTCGGGAAAAGTATATGAAGTCTAAAATTGAGCCAGGTTTGTTGATTATTATTTAATGAAGTGAAATATGGCTAATAAATCTTAACTGGTCTAGAATAAGTTCTGAGTAAGACCAGTAACAGCATGATGTGGAATATTCTTTGTGTGAAATTTGTTCTGTGTTTGCGTGTTACAGTTTATAGTTTGTAAAAACAGATGAATATTGCCAGGTTCTTGAATTAACCAATTGTTCTGAACGTTCCAGTATATTTCTTCATATGAATATATTTTTTTTATAAAAGGTGGCCATGATAGTTTAATGCCAGGCACATGTAGGCGTCTAAGTTTGATGTGTCTAGGAATTGTTCATGTATATTCATATTTGTTATGATGCGACAATGTGCACTAAAATGCTCTGCTTAGTGTTATTGACTTATGACAAAATAGTTAACGATGTGAGAAACATTTGTGTACCAGGATAAATGAGTTGAAATGTGAACAAAAACTCTCATTCTTTTTAAGTATAAAATTTAATGATGATACTTAAGGAATCCTGGTCCTGGCCTGCTCCACAGTAGTTAAAGCTGCATCAGTTTTTTGTGCAAGTGTAATGCTAGTAACTCTGATATGTACTATCAGTCCAGCACTGACTACAGGATGACGCACTAACTGTGTTCCTATGCATCCCGGAGAACCTGGAAAATAACAAATTCATTTTCCAGGTCCTGGAAATGTCTTTGAATTTTACAAAATCTGGAAATGTCATAGGAAAAAATATTGCCTGTGAAAAAGTCCACTTAGATTTAGAACAGAAAAGGCTGTGAATAAATATGATGCTTGTAGAACAAAACTACGATAGTTAAAATTTAAATAAAAGTGGGTGGATCAAACAACTAGAAGGGGTGAAGAGGTGTTACCATAAAAATATCAATAATCAATCATACATTGAATAAATATGATATGCTTTTTGACACATATCATGATTTATTACCTTTAAATCTTATATACTTTGTCCTGGAAAATGGTAATTTTGTCCTGGAAAAGTCCTGGAAAATAATATTTCTTTGTCTGTGGGAACCATGAATAAGCGACTATATTTTGGACAATAACATTTAACAAATGTGGGAATTAGAAACAATTAGACGTACTTACAGCCTCACATTTGAATGTTGCATAGTTATTTGTGATGACTATAAGTGGTCAGTAACCAAGCAGGTATGCATTCAGTGGTTTTTCACAATTGCTGAAAATTGATGGTGTTTGTGAAGTAAATAACATGAAATGAAATTGTATTGCTAAAATTCATCTATAATTAATAATGAGATTTAATTTTATTTAAAATGCCATCTTCCTATCTGTTGTTCAGGGAAACAGATATATTTATGTTTGTTGTTGCAGTAGCTTCAGTAATATTTACACTCTATGAGGTGGATGTTTCGCCACATTATCTGTAGACCTATCTAATTATCTGATATGGCAATAATTTGAACAAGTGATTCAGGAGATCTCTGCCACGAATACTTCCTTGAGAGAACGTCAAAATATTTCGAATTAACAAAAACGTCTGTCCAACTCCCCAAATGGAGTAATTTTCCAGCAATAGATTTGAGATTTTGATCCCATCTTAATTTATTGTCCTACATTACTTATTAGACAAACTTAAGTGTCTCTTATTTATCAGTTTCAAGTTTTCCGATTTGTACAAAGGCATAGATATTTATAAATAGAAGAAATTGATGAACATTTCTTTATAACTTTTATAGAATTGAAGTATGTTTTTCTCCAGGTGCTATTTACACACTTTGGATGTAAGTGCACATACTTATGGCACAGGCGAACTGGAAAATGCTAGACCAGTAACGCACAGAATGTATTTCTGGGTCCTGAGCTATAGCCAATTCATACATTATATTAAAAGCACTGATTCTTACTAATATATTGGTCATTTTGGTGGTTCTAAAATGTCATAAAAATATCTGAACTGTAGAAATGAAAAGACAACGTTCTGCAAATAAACTTCCTGGATAACTCCAAGTTACTGGAATTTCTATCCAGGACATCTGTGTTAGGAAAGGTCTAATAATACACTCAAACCGAATAAACATTTAATTGATATATCTCTCCTTCCCCAAAAAATAAGTAGCAGTAATTTGGTTGCTGTCAAATTTGTTTTATGTGTATATGTTTAGAAAGAACTCAATTTGAAATGCATTTTTGTTCAGACCTAAACTCCTAAAACACAATTATACATGAATATACAGTATTCAGTGTTCACACTTCTAGTAGGGGTGATTGTGGGGGGAAACAGAAATCACTAAGCATAGCATCGCTATCTTCATCCATGTCTGAGCATCGTCTCTTCCTAACTGTTGATGTACTGGAAATAGATATTTGATCCTCTTAGACAAATTTTAATTAGCAACAATCAAATATTTGGCAGTCGCTTGTTGGTCTCGTTAGGAATTGAATAATTCACTTCTGCCTTCTCTCCGATTTAATATGAGCAGCTGTGGGCAATAATGGTAATCATTTTGGATTGGGTATAGCATTAGTGTACTATTATCGAGAGGTGTCATACTGTTACAGGAACTGCTGTTGGTGCTGTTGCTGCACAGAGTATAGGAGAGCCAGGCACGCAGATGACACTGAAGACGTTTCACTTCCCCTGGTGTAGCATCGATGAATATCCTTATTTTATGTTTATTGGAATTAGTGTCACACATTTGTAATTAAATGTTCTTCATTATTTTTATTTCTTTGTTTTGACTCACTGAATCTAATGCCTAAAACCACAAAATGGTCGGAATAAGTGTTGGCTAGTTGTCAATCAGAACTGTTTATGATATAAATGGTGTTACTTGATTAGTTGATCAAATTGTAATATATCTATATATGTCTATATGACAACCTTAACAAGTCGTACATATTACTCTTGGTGTACCCAGGATCAAGGAAATCATTAATGCCTCTAAAAATATTAGCACACCAATAATAACAGCATGTCTGGATAAAGACAGTGATCCGGAATTTGCCAGAATAGTCAAAGGCAGGATTGAGAAGACCCTACTAGGCGAGGTATGGGCATGTGTGTGTTATATATATATATATATATATATATTTGTGTGTGTGTGTGTGTTTTTTGTATGTGTGTGTGTGTTTTAACAGAACAGTATCCAGACAGTGTTGCTTCTAGAATGGATTTTTGCAGGATTCCTAATATTATTTTAACTCATGGTACAAAATCAAAATTTTATGAGCATCACAGGGTGCAAAATAAAACCCCATCACACATTATAATAAGTGTTGTGCGTATTAACAGTCTTAAATAGCTTGCAAATGTCATAATTTTAAGCTAATATTTTCCTGTGTGTATGTACCCAAACCCCCTAAATGGTTTGCTTGCCAAGTGGCCATATTAAATTACAATCCCCGCCTTTTTAAAACCCAAGGGGGAGCTCCCCCACGTTGGCTAAATCCTAGAAGCAACACTGTATCCAGGTGTTTATGTTTTTTCTCGTATATTTCTTAATTTGTTGTCAATCTTGATTGCTTCAGTAACTTTCCATATTGGTTATTGTTTAGAGTTTTATGTGTTAGTGCCGTGCCCAACCTAAGCAATAAAACTATACGTGATCTTGATATTCTGTACATAAATCTAAGATAATGTACAGACTGAGGGTGCTCCAGTTGTTAATGTAGTGGTTACTGTGCTGTACCGGAAGCTTCCAGCTTGTGGGTTTGAATCTGATTCATTCCTTTGTGGGATGTTTCTCTAGGGAGTTTCCGATAGCACAGTGGTTAGAGCATTCACTGGAAACCTCTAAGTTGTGGGTTTGAATGCGGCTTTCATTTGGAACTATGAAGTCACCCCTCTGCCATAATATGCTCCAGGTGTGATCAGTGCCAATGCTAAATAACTCAACTCAACCATGGAGCAGCTTGTCTGTCATGTGGCTTGCATGTGATTGCTGACAAGTGTTTATTCTACCAGCTTCCTAATGACCAATCTGAATTATAATGCTGCTTTATTATAATTATTATCAGCTAAATAGTGGGTAAGCATAAGTATTGTAATTTTGTTTATTACATGAAGGTCTCAGAGTACATAGAAGAAGTGTTCCTTCCCGATGATTGTTTTCTGCTCATCAAGTTGGATATGGACAGGATAAAGTTATTGAAGGTAAACAGCTTCCGTATCATTGGTTTTATGTCAGGTAGTTTTGTTCATTAAGTAAGACTTATTCCATATCCAAATTTCTTTGGCATTAATAGGTCATTCTTTGATCATGCATTAATCTTGTGATTCGAAAAAATCTCTAAATTGAGATTACCATGAAAATAATTTATTCATATCAAGCTTCTCATTTGTTGATGATGATGATTACTTTGTGACAATTTTCCAAATTAATTTGTTTCCCATAAAATGGCAAAATATAGAGATATTAAAAACAAACAGACAACTTTTGAAGTCAAGGTATAGGGTTGATAGAAAGGATTTAATTGAGATTTTCAATATTCATGTGACATTATATTTCACAGTTTAAAGAAAACTCAGATCCTCTGTTAGATGTTTATCAATCAGTTCATTGTTTAGTGTATTACTCAGTTAATTAGTTAGCCTTGGTTAAAATTACATTCTTTTTCCTACGGGGCATGTAACATACGAGTAAGTTGTTGGTTTGATATCTGTTATAATTTGGAAGAAATATTTTTTTTTTTAATATTTCTCACAATGCACATCTCGGAAGTGTATCACTTATAACTAAGCTGCAGACCCATTTGGCAATTTGTTTTCACTATCGTATCCCAAGTAATTCTTTAACCGTTATACATTCATTCTATTTCCAGTTGGAAGTTAGCGTCGATTCAATACGAGAATCTCTTCTTCTGTCAAAGCTCAGACTGAAGTCAAATCAGATCCGTATCCACAGCAGTGCTGCGCTAAGTATTGTCCCCATGGAGACGAGCAAGAGCTCAATGTATTTTATCTTGCAGCAGCTGAAGGAAACTGTTCCTAAAGTTGTAATCAAGGTAGATAAATCATTATCATTTAGCCGAACTGACATGCCATGATTGACATTCCCTTGTAACACTAGTTCAAAGTTATTTTCTTCCTCTTAATTAATAAAAGTAGTGCACACATTTTAATTTTAGTATTACTGCACTATCTTACAGTTATCAACAAAAGAGTTAAAGCTTGCATTAGGGCAATTCAAACTATTATGGGCTATTACAATTTAAGAAACTGAGTTCCTAATACCTAACGAACTCACATATGTAGACTAAAGCAACACATAATATTAGGAATGAATTGGTGCCTAACCTAGTTTAATCATTAAAGCATCTGACAGTGTTCAGTTACATTTTGAAAAAAATGGTGTTTAGGGTCATTTAGTATTGTTGCTATGAGAGAAACTTCATATTTAAAACGATTGCCGAGTCTCAGAACATATTGCACAGATCCAGTCTGACTCAGACTCTGAGCCTTTAACACTCATCCCTTGAACAGTGACATATGTTCTGTTTTGCACACTGGAAAAAACAAGATATGTGTGTTTTCTGACCACGTTTAAATTTTAATGGAATGTGTGTGAAACAATGCATTTCTTTATCAATATTAAGACAGGAATTTTTTATTTATATATCAAGTTCAATTTTATAACCAATACAACCTAATAATCTTTTTATGAGAAGGTATTTCTGACATAGACATTTATATCTAATTGCTTATTACCATAGTAACTAATTAAGTTATATATAATACTGGTATCATTGATGTTACAGGGAATTTCTACTGTAAACCGAGCTGTGATCCATATTGATGAGAAGAAAGGAGATACAACATATAACCTTCTTGTTGAGGGTGATAACCTACGACAGGTGATGGCGACTGTAGGTTAGTGTCACTGCCAGGTGTATGACAACTTGTCAAATCAGCAACAAGTATATATTTGTCAGTGACAAGTATTACTTGTTGCTGATTTGACACGTCTTATCCCAAAAGGCAGTGTACTGTTTATTTGAACCCACATATACACATACATGCAACTCTCCCTCCCCCCACACACACACACACACACACACACACCAGAAGGTTAACTTTATGGCAGTCTTCACTCCTGAATTGCGGTTGAGGTGTTCATTTTAAGAATAGGTTTTTATGACATGCAAGTTTAAAAGCTGTGCTCCTCATGGACTTTAAAGCTTGCTGTTGTCGAAGGCTACTTAGGTTTAGAATAATTAAAAAAATAAACAATTTTAATGATCATAGTCCCAACCAATGTCATACGACAACCAATGTCATATGACAACCAATGTCCTATTCAGTGCTGTTTAAGACTCTTTTGTCATAATGTTTATCAACTGACAGACCAACACACGGACACATTCACTTTTATTTATATAGATTTCCATGGTACAGGCAGATAATGCTAATAATGATTTATATTAAAGTTGATCTGCTTTAGAACCAATAACCACTAAAAGGTCACTTCTGTCACTAATGCCTTTCAATGAACTCCACCAATATTTGTTGTTAACAAAAGTTTAATTCTATTATCAGATCTAAACACTGTGATGTGATCAGAAGTCTGTTTATCAACCGTTATTAAGCATTTTGTAATATTTGAACTATTTTAAGTTGGCCGTATAATCACAACTAAGAGAAAATGTAATATCTGTTCAGCTACGGAAGTTGTACAAGTAGCATTCATAAGACAGTTAATAGTGAAGTGATCTTTGTGAGGCACGAACTTGAGATACAAAATGGTGGTTCACTGTCTGGTGTTCTGTTGTTGATGCAATATTACTCTGTGCTGTTAACATGCTGTTTCCTTTGTCAGAATTATGCATATTTTTCATATTCTGAATTTAGGTGTCAAGGGAAGTGAAACAACATCAAACAATATATACGAAGTGGAGAAGACCCTTGGTATAGAAGCTGCAAGGTATGTACACACACGCACACGAGCGTACACACACACACACACTCACATCACATTTGCTAAATCTTTTATCTCTATAACATTATCACAAAAAGTTATAAAGCATTATTGCATAAACTTAGCTGTCTGGTTTATGTCTTTACTCCAGTAAATTAATTTATATGCAATGCCTTCTTTGTCACTAAAAGGCCAGCATTGGTTTTAAACAAAGCACTCACTCACTCACTCACTCACTCACTCACTCACATTACGTTCTTGGTGCATTTATTATAGAACTACCATCATCAAGGAGATTGCTTATACAATGACAAGTCATGGAATGAATATTGATCTCAGACATATAATGCTCCTGGCTGATTTAATGACTTTCAAGGTAAGATGCCATTCTTGAGATATGACATTCAGCACGTCTAGCAGCAATGCTTGGCACAGGTCAAAGTGTGTACTGATTTGTTTCAATGGTTTTATGTAGTTTCATATTACTTAATCTAATTTTTGGTTTCCAGGGAGAAGTTCTTGGCATTACTCGCTACGGTTTGGCAAAAATGAAGGAAAGTGTCCTGATGCTGGCTTCTGTAAGTTGAGAAACGAGTCTCTTTTATCTGATGGATAGGCATTCGTTATGTTGATGTTTATAGATGTGTTATAGATGTGTTATATAGCTTTTCCATTTGAACTTGAATTAACCTGCTTTTAGTTGTGCTCAAGAATGTTATGTGTGCCTTGGGTATGTGCAGTCATTTCTTAATTAACTGGATTATTATTATTATTGTGGGTTTGAGGTTAAAGTTTGGTTGATCAAGAGTCTGGATGAATAGTTTTATTTTGCTTATTTAGGAAATACCTGGGATCTTGGTGATCCATTTAATCGTTTATCCAGACAAAGCAACATCCGGCTTATCAAGAATTGGCTATTTTTTTAGTATAGAGTTATTGTTATGTGATAGAAATTAATCTCTGACATTACTCTAACAGATACTCTGACAGCACATTGTTTAGAGCACTGTACTGCTAACCTTTATGTATGAGTTCAAATTTTTGTGTGGTAGCTATACTTGTGGGATCTTTTTTCGTAGGTTGTGATCTCTCGGATATATATATATATATATATATATATATATGTGTGTGTGTGTGTGTGTCACAGGTGTGACCAGTGTCAAGTCTAAAGAAACTCCTCACTCACTCACTCCCCATAAAACTCTAACAGTTGTTATGTTTCTGGTCCAAGTAATGCTGAATAATGATGTTGCCATATCATAATCATGATGATAAGTTATATCATGTCATGGTTATATCATGACTGTGATCAAACACAATAATCATGTGGTCTGTTAATGCTAAGTAAATATATTTAACACAATTCTTATTTTGATTCACTTAGAAAGTATGAAATATTTAGCTGTAAATTACGTTTTTTATCATGAGAATTCTGTCTTTGGATTTATTACAAAATGTAACTTATATCAACACTATTTTGCTTTTAACACATATAATTAGCCTTAATATTATTAAATTATAATTTAATAGTTTTAGAAAAAAAAGCTTAAATGTATGGGCTTCGTGCCATTTCACATTGAATAGAAAATTTCACTATAAAAAATTAGAGCTCATAAAGCATTTCAAACGTGTTTTCATGCGTGTGCCAGCTCTCTATGTGTTTATTAACAGCTGAATGTCAGAAATTGTTCAATACTTTTATTCTGATCTTTGCTGAGATTTTTTTTAGATTAGACTGCGTTAACCTAATTTAAAAAAAATATAACATTACAATTGGGTCAAGTTATGAATCTGAAATTCAAAGGACTCGGATCCTTACTGTTTCTAGCGATTCACAGCAAAAGGGGGAAATTTGACATCAAGGTTTAATATAAATGTTGATTTAATAACATCCCATACATTTGGAAATATCTATATTTTTGGGAGTTGATTGTGTTAAGAGAATAACTAATTTCATATTGTTTGACCCGTGTCACATATTTGTTTTAAGTTTTCCTAAACTTGTAATTTTATTTCAGTTCGAGAAAACTGCCGATCACTTGTTCGAAGCATCCTATCATGGCCAGAGAGATGCCATTAATGGTAAGGATTGTTTTATAATAGGTCTGCTTTATACAGGATTGAAAATAGTGATCACTATAGGACTAAGTACAATCTGGCCCCATTATAACACGGTTCAGGATACTATGGAAGCAGTTATAATGTTGGAGTGATTGACTCCCCGATTATTGGGACTGAAGGCTATTTATTTTTCATGAAAATTCAAACAACGTTTTAGCACTTTCTATTCGTCATAACTCAAAATATTATCAACGGTCACTAATTACTCAGTGTGTGAAGTAGTTCATGTAAGTTAAAGATGTGAATATTTAATTGGAGGGTTAATCACCTGTTAGGACAAACACACCCTCATGTGAATGGCTTCATCTGTTCATGTACAATTGATAACCCAATCACCATTGTCCATCTGTTGTGGCTTCACCTATAAAATAATGCTTATTACTTCTACCTTAATACACTGAAGTTATTTATGTTTTATTAATTACACGTATTGAAAATATTTCCATATAAAATCCCTTATTTTTCCATCAGTATCATATCAAACATCGAATGACATAACGAACACACAACACAATGACAGACCTTAAGCAGGTATCTGCAGAAATGAAAAGCTTACTCCGTTAGAGAGAAATCATGTGGCAATCGTAAGAGTATAGCAAGATGTATCATAAGTCAAAGGGACTATTTTATTTACACCAAGTTCATATTGGAACAGGATCACAGAATCTAACACGTGACAAAACATCCCATTTTTTTCCTAATATAGTTGTAACCACTGATGAGATTTACAGCTTATCAAACAATACGAAGAAGCATTTAGTTAGGGAAAATTCTGGCATTAACAATATTGGCGCAGTTCATCATTTTAATTCAATTTTAAAAAGTTACATCATGTCACCCCCTCCGTCCTAATTGAATTCAATGAGACCTTTGTTATCCATGGTCCACTTTTAGCTTAGCTTACTCAGCCTAGTCAGCGGATGTCAGGCGCCATATTATAATGAAGCCACACCGTGTCATGCTTTAATCATTTGAAACTGTTATAACAAATGAGATGTTATTTTTCAGGTGTATCAGAGTGTATTATCATGGGTATACCAATGGGTATTGGCACTGGTCTCTTCAAATTACTACACAAGTATCCTTTATCGTTGGTTTATTTATTTCGTCAGTATCACTATGTTATCAATACATTCCCATTTACGGATGTCAGATCTGTTGTACTGGATGTCATCAATTCATATTATATACATTTACAGATCATACAATTTTATATTATTACTGCCATGTAGTATTAATATGTAGTATGAGAATAATAATATATGATTTGTATAGCACCTCATTCAACAAAGTTGTTCTGAGATGCTCCACACACTAAAACATAGAATATATATGCATATGTAATAAATAAACAGCTAAAAATACAATAGTATGATAATACAGTTAAACATATTAAATGAGGAACATAGTCGAAGTATGAAGTGGTTAAAACACTGTTGTAAACCTCCAGATTATGGGTTCGAAGCCAGCTGAAGCCTGTGTTTGTGGGATTTGTTTCCTTAGGGAGACACCTCTCAGTAAATATGTCCCGATGTCTAAACAGCTCAACTCGTTATTTAAAAAACAATTATATCAATTTTAACTATCTCAATGGTTTCTTCTTCAGATAGGTATTTCTTCTTCAGATACTATCACTTTCAGATAGTCATTTGTCAAGATGTTGTTGGTTAAAATTTAAATAAAAGTGGGTGGATCAGACAGCTAGAAGGGGTGAGGAGGAGGCTGTACTATAAAAAAAGGTAAAAAATCTATCATACATTATTATATGCTTTTTCGCACATATCTTGAATTATTGCCTTTAAATCTTGTTTACTTTGTTCTGGAAAATGGTAATTTTATCCTGGAAATGTCCTGGAAAATAATATTTCCCTGGATGTGGAAACCATGTAAGAAGAATATAATCAAAATAATATGATAGAATTTGATTAGCTGTGATGTCCTTTGAGTAAGCACATCCAGTGTAAGAAGAAAGAAATGGTAATCTTCACCATATAATAAAACCTATAGGTATAGGTGTAAAAACTATCACGGATAAACCAAGGTTAACTTGTCTATATGATGAAGTCAAGTGACATGTAAAATAAGGGGTGTAATTCTCCGTATGGAGTGAAGTATTCTGGATAGAGCACTGCACTGCAGATCTCCAAGTCCGGTTTCGAATCTGGTTGATATCTGTGTTTGTGCGATGTTTATGTAGAAAGTAACCCCTGAGCCATGTAGCTCAGATTTAACAAATGCCTCGGCTAAATAGACAAATCACTGACTCGATCACTGTGTGTAATCCAGACAAAATGTCTTAATCAATCTTAAAAAAAGAGGTTAATTTGCCTTTCTTTGATCTAAAATGCTTCGATTCGGTGATAAGTGATTTTTTAAATGAAGATGTGTTGTAAGACAGTTGTGCTTCGGTAGTCTAGCGGTTAAGCACGTTGCGCTTTGTGCTAAAGGGTGGATTTCTCGGCTCTTAACATCGTGGGTGGTTGACCACGTTAAATGACGCTGCCTCTCCTCTGAATTAATTAAAAAAGGAGGACGTTAAAGATCCCCTGATGACGTTATCCACTCTGGCAGTGACCACCCTGTGGGTATTGCCCCCTGTGAGTGGTCGGGGAGGAGTTATTGAACAACCACTCAATAAAAGGGACCAAACTGGAAATAAGCGCTAGCACTTTCATGTGCTATCCATCTTTCATGATCACGAAACGAAAGAAAGTCAATCAATCAATCCATAATGCTTGCTTTTTTGTTTAACACCATCCGAACAAAAAATAAATTTAATTGCTATCAAACACAAAACAGTAATTTGAGTAATCTTTATTAATCTAGGTTTTCTTCGGGATATCCTATGTTTCTGTATTAAATGCAATTTTATCCCGCTATACGTCGAAGGTCCCTCGATTAATCATTTGTATAAGAAACTGCTGCGTTCAGATTGGTCACTATCAAATATAACTCGGGTGCGTGTGCACTGGTCCTACCTATTCGTCTGCGTAAGATAAGTTCTCGAAACTCAACCTGTAACTAGTGTAAGTTAACTTTTAACAATGTGCCAGTGTTAATTAACATTTGACAGTTTCACGATTTCATCAGCCTTTACATGGATATTTACATGTGCGACGAACGGTCACATACTCGTACGACTCCTAAGGACTCCTGTATTTAATATCAGTTGAATATGCGTCAAGGTTGTTTCATCTTTGACTTCGCTTCGTTATCTTTGGAGATCGTTCGGCCCATTTAGCCTACCGTATGCACAAAAGTGGCCGTAAAACATCAATCATGATCATCGATTAGTTCAGCGAGTTTTTGTCACGTTCGGATTGAGACTTGATTAGGTTATAGATTATTGCCAAGAGTCCTTCCTTAAGCTAGTTACGTATTCAGAACATCGTAGTTACGTATTCAGAACATCAATGTGATTGTGCTTCTAGTAAGTAAAGTCAATTGCTTCGAGTTTTACGCCTGGAAACTTAGTTTTACTTAATTACAAATGAGGATTCGTGGAAAAAGAATGTATTGTTGTGTTGAAATTGGATTGTTTCGTCTGAACAAAGCATGCTTTTGGCGTTTCGATTTCCCCTGAACAGTGAACCCGTAGATTGTTCAGTAGATTCGATTAAATGATGTTATACCACACCACGTGAGTAATGATTGAACTGGGCTTAGTCAAACTGTCCACTGATAACGGAATAGTGATATGTTATTCGTGTGTTAAACTAATTATATTGACCTGGTGACCTGAATTCAGGTGACTAGTTCGTGTCCTCTCGTGATCGTGGTCTCTTCATTTCCGGCTGATATGTTATAATCACGTAACCAGTTTCAGATACTTGTTTTGAAGTTTTGTTTATTTATTAATTGATTTTCCGTACTAATTGGTTGATTAATTTAGAGTAGATTTCATACTAATGCTCTGATATCGAAATTATGCGAAGTTTGAATTGTGTGAAGACTGTTTCCCTTTCCGTGGTATATTTTCACAGCTGTGCGACCGTGTTTTCCTTAATACCGTCCGTAGAGCGCTGCGAGATCCTGAAGTAAAGAAGCGCCCTCTGGTGTTTGATACAGACCTTCATATACCTGAGGCTTCTCCTTAGGAGATATTAGATATTTTGTGATTTAAGATACTGCATGCCTTCTTATTTAAAGTGAATGGTGGAATTGAAACGTTTCCTTGCTTCACTTCATTAAGGTTACATTTGTCAATAAATAAAATTGGAACAGCGACTTGGCATTAGTTTTCTTTCTTTTTTGTTTGTTTCGTAATAACAGAATATTATTATTATTTATTTATTCAATAACAATTAACATACATATATATTTAAATAAATCTCTCATAAACAAAACTAGTACATTATTAAAAGGATAATATCGAAAGGAAATATTTCTAGGACATTGAATGGCCTAAATTGTGCCGATGTGTCGTTAAACAACATTCATCCATCCATCAAAAGGAATAGTGTGTGTGTGTGTGTGTGTTTAAGCTTTATCAACTTTCACTTCGCTTTACCTTTGGAGGTCGCTCGGCCCATTTAACCTACCATGTGCACAAAAGTGGCTGTAAAACATCAACATTTACATACGCTTGGGATATTGATTCGTGAATACGGATAAGATATATATTTTTAGTGTTCAGTATATCACATTTATTATTTACACTTGGGGATTAAGATGAACTTATCGCGGCACGCATCATATTAACGCACAAACGGTGATTGGATTCATTGTGCATTGTCAGATAAAGCTATCCCGCATATATGTTGTTAAAAATGAATGTTAACATATTTTACTATTAAAAAATGAAGTTTCTACATAAATTGGCTGAAAACGTTTGGAGCTTTTTGGTACAGAAGACAATAACTCCGAAAATTCTAATATAATTAAGAGTTAATCGAATGTCGCACCTTAACAAACTGCTCACGCTTATAATGGCACGACACAAACAACACGAGGTAAGTTACTCTGTTCTTTGAATAGTAATTACTGTAATCTGTTGTCAAGTTGGCATGAGTGAAACTGGACATCCTACTAGAAAGTTTGTGGACACGGGTGTTTTTATTTTAACGATACTGCTAATTGTAACTCATTATACTAACAATTCTGCTCGTATTGGTTATGGCTGAAGGATGGCACATCGTTCACTTGTCCACGTAAGCTTTGCTAGTCATACGTACATTTAACCAACCATCTACACAAAAACGGTGGGAAAATCCCAACACTCATTAATGGTAATGAATTCTTCTATACTTGACAAAACAGGCTAATACATTTAGGGCCATCTAACCAGAAGATTTAATAACCGATCTAGCCAATTCAGCGCTATGACGTTTTAATTGGTCACGCTGGTACATCAATCTAAAACTGTCTGGAATTTTTAAAAGAAAGAATACAGATATGTACTATATGGTGACGGAAAACATTTAGTACAATGGCAGAATGATAATAATGGTCGAAATGGCAGTTATTTTACGTCCCTGGCTACCTTAAACGACCGAGACGCATATGATCTGTAATTTACTGCTTTACCACGAGGACTAATTCTAAATGAATTTAGAATAGATTCGGCGGAGAAAATCTTGCCAGTTGGCTGAGTGGATGAAAAACTCCTACTATAGTGTCGAGGCCGGGATTCGAACCTCCGACCTCCCGCATAACATAACCACGAGTAAGGTGTTACACGTTCTTACCCACTAGGTTAAAGAGGCTGTTATGTTTTGGGAATATAGTTTAGGTGCATCTACCAAAAACTGTTCGTCACAATATTTCTACTAATATTCGGTCACGTGGATGGAGTAATTAGTGAACATTTGATTAATTCAGATTGACCTTTTGTTTTATGGAGTGAGAGCTAGTCAGAAGAAGTCACGAATATTACCTCTATAGCATGACAAATGAAATGAAATGATTGGTAATCGACCAAACCAGACGTGGATTAAATGCGTTTAGTATGCGGAATCGTAATCTGATCCAGCCGTGAAACGTTTTTAACAGGTTCAGACTTCCAGGGATGACCGAAATAATTTTTAATTATTTTATACGAACAATTCAGGCAAGAATAAAATCCAGCTTTGCTTCATATTCGCGCCAAGACTTGGTAGCAACTCTTAACAGTGGAGTAAATTATCCATTTTAATTAAGAACATTTTAACTGATGTACAGATCTTCGGTTTGCTGTAAAATAATGCTCGAACCGTGTAGCAGTGAATAATGCTAAAATTTGACGTTAAAATTTTGCAAACGTTCTGCCATATTAAGGACAGCTGGATTTTTTTTAAACAGTGACAAGGTACCACTTTACGTTCATAATTCGATTCATAATATGCTGGTACATTTGTGAAAAAGCTATTAAGGTCAAAACTTTCAACAGACCCACCAAAAAAAGAATCGGTGTTCTTTGTCCGATTATGCAGTTGGACTTAGTGTGTATAGGACACGTAATAAACCAACAAGAGAGAAACTACATATTAAGCTGACTAGGGCAGGATGTCGAACGGAACATGTTCTGTTTCGTCCGTATGCGCAACGGTCATTAACCGTTGCGCATTCACCAAGTTGAACAAGAACTACGGGCGAAATTCATTGTAACATATTTTATCTCAAAATTAGGATACAGTCAAAGTCTGATTTTTAATAATAAGTATCGTCCCGTGTAGAGAAAAGTCGACTTATCTGTGGCATCTTATGATAAATGTTTCTTTCGAAGATCAACAATCCACCAATATTACCTACAGCCACAGTTATTTGCAATCATATTCTTGTGTTGTCGTACTATTATCTCGTTGTATTCGTAATACAACATGCTGAGGGGCCTCAGTTTGGTCGGTATGCAGCAGGGACGGGGGATCGTTTTGTCCGCCATTCTGAGCAGACCCTGGAGGATGGCGTGGTTCGTTGGCTCGTAGCTTTTCTCGACCGGTGTTGGACACCTACCCATACAGTAGAAGGCGTTGTATTTCTTCGGGTATATGATCCACTTGTCCCAGCCAATTTCGGCGAAGTCGATCGTGAAGTTGTACCTCTGGCAGAGCTTTCTGGCACCGAGACGTTCTCGTCTCTGATTGGCGCGTTTCTGTCTGGCCCCGCCCGCTGAATCCAGACGTAGCGACGAGGCGTCGGTAAGGCCAGAAGCGAGCCGATTGTCCCTGATCTTCTTGAAGAATTGCCGGTCTCTGGTGAAAAGTACCAAAATGGCATCGCGTATACCATCGACGTCGTTGTTGCTCGCCGCGGTGAAGCGTCGCTGTCGGCGTTGTTGTTTTGTTTCGTGGCTGGCCTTCCTACGGAGTTTTACCTCGATAATGGTTCTCCCGTATCCGCCGTCAATAACAGTCTGTAAGACTGGCGTCAAGTCCACGACATCGGTACCCGTCGATGCTTCTCGCTGAGACTTAACGGTGTACTTCAGTTCGGCAATCTTGGTGCCATTTCGGAAGATGCGCACCTTGGTTCGGTATTTCTGATTGCGAGTGTGGCTGCTCACAACGCGAAGTCGAAGTTCGGCTTTCTTGGTCACTTCCTGACGAGCAATGTTGCTGAGGTTAAAGGTTAGAAATATGCTGCCGTCTTCTTTAATGCTTTCTGGAATGAAGATTATTAATCTATTAATTTGCCAGTTCTATTAATTCGTCACAGAACACAAAATAAAATGGGATACTATTAATTCCGCTTTATTCTAAATGACATCAGTTCATTCTTAAATGATGTCGAATGAACCATCACCGTAATATCCAATTAACCAAATAAATTGAAGCTTACTTTTAGCAGGTAGACCACGTATTGTATCGGCTCTAAGTACGGCGACGTCAATCCGTTTGTGGCCGACAGCTTTTGGAATACTGGCTCCGGATTCCAAACTCCTATAAACCTCTAACATATAAGCGACGGCGGGATTGTCTTCAGACACGTTTTCGAGGCCGAAGTCCTTCAGCGCCTGCATGATGTCTACCGTCTGCTTCGTGTCGTCGTTTCGATCTCTTTCGGGATCCTTCTCCGACTGGACCGGTGAATCCAGCGGGTAGAAATCCTTCTCTCCCGGTTCGTCCTTGATGTTGCGTGCGTTCTGCTCGGCGAGGAAGTCCCGGATGATGAAATCCGGTTGTCGATGACGGGTCTTTCGGGCCTCGGAGCAGCAGCAAAGAACCGCCAACAACGTCAACATCCACTTCAGCATCTTTAATGAGTGATGAAACTGGATGGTAGGCGTCTGCGATGACGAATCTCGGATACTTCGGCGTCTTATTCGTCGGCTGAATTTGATGTTTATGAACTTTTTACGTGCCTAGTTTGGAAGAGTGCGATACGGAAAGTGGATTACTCGATGACACAATCCTAGGTACTGACTACTGATGGACGGGTGCCAGGGCTCTTTATACCCAATCGAGAAACAATGGAACTATCCATAGTCGATGCTAAGGGTGCGTCTTTGAGGTCACTCATTCGCAATCGGTGGGACCTTCCCAGTTAAGATTTTCTTTTCATCGTCGGCGACGAGACGACTTGTTCAAACCGATTCAAGGGAATGCATTTAGTGATCATTAATATGTCAAAACTAATCAAGAAAGGAGTACAAACTGGCGGTAGCCTTCCACCATTTTTAGATAATTGCACTTGACGATTAAACTACTTTAGTTACTGTTACTCGGTAATTGATTCAAGTTTGGCTTCTTATTTGTTGCTCAGATGTCCCGTTGGCAAACTCGATCAAAGGCTTTAAATCCATATCGGCGTTTGCAGATAAAGTCAATCTTGTTCACTGTATACTGAACTAGGAATCGTTATGTTATTCCAGTGTAAAATGGTAACATAAAATTTATTTGAAAATGAATCAGAAAAAATATATATTTTCTTGTATTTAAAAACAATTTTATGATGAAAAGGTTGTTTTTTTACAACGAATACTGTTAATCAAAGTTTGTTTGAAATTGTTGAACTTACTTTCATAGTGCTTTGAAAAATACAGTGTCGCATAGCAATACACTTCTCAACAAATAGATATGCAAATGATTTATTACGAAGATGGAGTGAAAATTTTATCGTCCAGTCTTTCCAAACAGATGCAACTGCCCACTAATTAACCCGCGTGAATATCGCTGACTATAAGAACAAAACAGATGGCTCATTAAAACAACGTATTTTGCTCAACTGAATTAGACACTAAATGATTTGATGTAGTGAAGACTCTCGCTTGGCAAAACAATTAAATATTAATTATGAAAGTGATTGGTTTTATTGCAGTCAACAGCACAATATTACAGTAATTAACTGTATTATAAGTGGTGAAACAAGGTGCATTGAGGTGAGTTTACCGGTGAAAATTATGGTTTTACGGACAGTTTTTGCTACATTACGTTGATCCCAGATGTTACGAAATCTGTTAATTATGTAATTTTAAGCCATCCTGTGTAAAATATTGTTATATATATATATATATATATAATTTGCTGCAGATTCCGCTATTTTTCGATATGGGAAATAAATAAAACCCGACCAATAACTTTATGCGAAACAATGTCATAAAAGGCTATGTACATGATTCTACAATATATAGCTATAGGTGATATAAACATAGACAATATACGAGGAAAATATTTCCAGGTTTTCCCGTTGGTTTTACTGTTTTGCGTTTAGTTTTCGTTGTTATTTTTGCTGTCGTTGCTTTATTTAATGAACTAGAAGGAAGATGTCGGACACCTGAGAGTGAACTGGGGCAAATTTGGGGACAGCTAGAAAACTGATAGAATTAATATCCAACACCTGGCCCTGAAAACGCGATAAACACAGATTGATTTGTTTTAGATATTTCTAACACGTCTAAAGACAATTACAATAAAGGGATTAGGTGATGATATCAGTCTAATTAACACAATAAAAATAGCATAAAATATATTTATTATTCGGTATTGTGTAACTAAGTGGGTTATCTTTAAAATACACGTTAACTGCTTAATGAAGTCAAATACGTTTTCTACATTTTCTGACAGTTCTACGTATAATATATACAGCAGCATATAATTAATAATTTTGACAGCATGCTCGTCATTATATACCATATATATATATATATATATATATATATAGTAGTTATAATAATATGCGATATTTATATAGCGCCCTATTCAGCTAGAAGCTGCTCTAGGCGCTTTACAATATTATTATCCCTGATTCGGATCTGTTTCCATCCAGCACACATCTCAACTCCCAAGGGAGCATACGACGCATGCTGCCATTATAGGCGCAAAGCGTTACTCAAACACATAGCCATCGCGTCCTGTCAGGTACTAATTTGTTTATGGATGAGTGAACCAGTCGCCACATGACATCATTGCAGCTCACGGAGCCTCGAACCCGCGACCGTTCGGCTACGAGTCCTACGCTCTACCTAACTGCGCTTGATACAACCTTCCTACAGTCAGTTGTTGATTTCGTAACTGTCTTTTGTTCGCAAGTGACCATTGATAGGATTTCGTGTGGAATGGGAGGCTTTTTACTTACTCTAGAATCACTGCCTACATTACTTAACCATAATCTGGGTGTCCAGGTATATATTGATGACCATCAGCTTTAATCCATTACAGAACGCGACACCAATCATGATACACCGGAAAATATGTATCCGTGAAATATGTATGTAGAGTAATGATATTAAACCCAAGTTAAAAGACGCAATGTTTACAGTTGTGTTCGTATCAACTTCCTGCAACCACACTAATCATTTGTGAGGTTTGCGTCTCTACTGATACAAATGTAATCGAAATCTGATATATTTTTAGGCTGAACATCCCTTTATTGGGGATTCCCTTACTCTTGATGCTGTCGTGAAATTCGTTTATTATACAATAACATCATCTGTGAGCTAGAGTACTTCTTTCTTTTTGGGGCATTTCTGCAGTTAGCTAAACACTGGCACCCGGGTTCAAATCCCAGCCCGTCTCGTCTTTGCTGTTTGAGGGTCAAGCCCACAGGAAGCAGCCTCTCCGGCTCAATGTCCCTCACGTGACAAGCATCGATGTTAAACAAGACACACACTTGCTACTCCATTCGGTGCTAGAAAATACACTATTTATTATCATCATCTGTAGTACAAAAACAATCCTCATCACCAAACTCATCAACAATATATATATATATATATATATATATATACTATACACACACACACAATGTGATATATATATATATATATTTTGTAAATGTTATATGATGTTCTATTGTTTAAATTATGACCAATCCCTCCGTTTAAGCCGGAGAACTGAGAGAAACTTGTCCACAGTTGAACAGTTAGCGGGAGTTGTTGTACACCTGTCGATATGGAATTCCATCAACTGCAGGTGTACGATGAGTATAAATACGTATTATGTAACATCAACAATTCCTTTTTATGCAGAATTTAGTGTTGAACGAACAACCTTGGTATCTAGAAACAGAGCTGTAGCCTGATTTCATGCAGGAATACGTCAATGTTAAGTAGACATCAAATATACATGGACTATAGATTCTGTACTACACCGATTACTACAACAATTAATAAACGAATTAGTTACAGAACTGTATTCTTCTTCATATTAATACTGATTAATAAAAAGGAACACAATATTCCGAAAAATTCCAAATACTCATCAATAAATCTACATTTGAAATAGTTTTATATATAAGAGCTACTGGTAAATGCATACAAAGCTGGCAGATGACATTGCTGAAAAAAACACACACACACACAATTACATCTACTAACGAAGGGAACTGATACACAATAAAATCACACATCATTCATATATGTTCTAGTCTGGGAGCATATCCAGATTAATGAGATGTCTCATCGTTGGACGACCATGTGGACAATTCTGAAGAACAACAAACAACAGACTGTTAGACATCCTCGAACTGTCTAAACATCAACTGATTGGGTTTAAGAAACAGAACTGCGAAAAAGAAAACTTACCCAAGGTTGATCCAGTTCTCCCATATGAGACACAAGCTATAAAATAAATACACGACAGGTTAGTGTTTATCTTGATATCTAACACGATGAAACATCAATTAATGAATAATAACTATAATATATTTATTACCTACACTTTATTGATCTTATTCTTGTCCACAACACAACATCCTACACACTGATATATACACACGGAGTGACCCACAGCTCTATCAGTTACATAAAAGTGGCTTTATGGGGTTCGATAGTCTTATTTTATCTGCTAATTTTACCTTTTTCATCTCCGTCTTGTTTAGAGCTGTGCCGATCATGATGGACTTACGACAAGACCTGGATGCAAACATCTGCCTTATCCGAGATGGTCGGCACATGACGCCCTAACAAAGAAACCCCAAAAATATAGACGACATGAAAAGAAAAAACAGACAAATTAATCCACATAATAGCACGATACGGAAAAATGTAGTCACATACCGGCGAGTCTGTTAGCATGAAGATCAGTTCTTCAATATCTGAAGATAGAATATTCTGTGTGTCAAATTATGCCCAATATCTATTACTTAAATAACAAACAATTACTAACGAGGAATTAGGACCATTGCTATTTCCAACAGGTGCCTTAGAGTAACCTTCTTACAGGTTATATAGGGCGCTATTATTATATTATTATTATGGCGAAATTTTACATCAAACCAATATGTCACAAATGAGACGTGCCTTCTTTGCCAAATGTCCAGTTTTTGCTGATGGGCATGGTGAGGAGACGTACTCGTTGTATAGGTGGTGCTGTAAAATGTCAAACAGAGGTTGTCATCTAAATAATGTATCGGTTACAGGATAAGTATAAATGTGATACGTTGTTGTCTTCATGCCACTTCTGCGCTGACAGATGTCTATATGGTCAAAGTGAAAGACGAATCATCAGAATTTCAACCCGGATGCTACAGGTCCACAGCGTAAACATAAAATGGCTGACGATTAGCACTTACGGTAAAAATATAACTGTATTATATTAGTAGCTTTTCGATTTCTGTTCTACACATCTGGCCATAATAATGTTTATAAAGGAAAACAGTTCACACAAACAACCTTATTAAACAAACACGTGTGCACGCACACACACACACACACCACCACCACCACCAAAAACAGTGTTCTCCTTGTTCTGTGCCAATCTTCTGCATCAATAGTACTTACCATCTTCATCTATGACAAAGTCAAAGCCATTGCTGTGAAATATCTCTAAGTTATCAATAAGTATACACTCGTTAGCTGCGGTCAGTTCCAATCTCTGAGGTCTAGAATAGATATCAGTAAAACAAATCCTCATCATACGTTCATAAATATTTATTACTTTTGTAAATTGATAACATTTCAAATAATAGTAATCCAGTAGAGGAGTGACGGCAGTTGAGGAGTTCACTGAGCTTCGGCAGCGGTCACACCTGGGACGTATGACGGAGGAGTAACATCTTGAAATGAGATGATGAAGGATGAAGCATCTAACAAACACGAGTAATACTAGGATGCGATCCTAGCACCTGGAGTTGTGTGAAGCACAGTGTGTGACCATGTCTGATACAGGATCACATACAACAGAGTACAAGATGGCACAGTACAGGATGAAAAAAACCTGCATCATGATATTCTATATGTGATGGGGCTCAGAACTCAAATTTTGAGTTTCTGTCTGCAGACAGCCTTAAAATCATGATACTGGCATAATCACGCCAAAATTACCAATTATGTGTTAAGAATTACCATACATTTCACCATCAATTAAATCAGCAATGATTTAGATCACACAGAAGATGATATATAGTGGACAAATATATAATTAGACAAATCTAACACTGACTCCGACAAAGAAGGTGGCAACATGTAAGATGACACAGAACAGATACAACAGATGTTCAATGAAGATAGTGATGATGAATTTTTGGGTTTTGAATGAATTTTCTGATTTTAGTGCATCTTATACACAGGTTTGACTCCTAGGGGGGTTTATTGGTACTAAAACCTAGTGCATCTTATACACGAGTGTGGCCTATAATCAAGTATATATGGTAAATTCTCAAACAAAGCAAGATGCTAACAGTGTTAAATAGATTTGATGACAAGTACATACAATATATGGAACAGCATCAATCTGCCATAGGAGTTTTTTGTCAGTGTATAAATTGTGCATTAAGATAACTTCGCTTATTTAATAATTTGTTAACCTCCATCGAGGTCCTAATGAAAAGATAATTAATTAACAGTATGAAAATTAATATAAACATCACATGATACCTGCCACCAGTGGCTATATTTGTTAACTACTGTTTTGGAAGTGTTCGTCTGAAATAACACAACCACTAACATCATATATAATTGCTGTAATGGCAAATGGTGTGAAGCACAAACAACTTACTGTATGAGTTTCTGGCTTTGGATGACAGTATGTTTCTGTAACTGTTCAAAATTATACTTCTCATCTGTGGCATGCTGATCTATAATGAACAGATCCTTGCTAAGACGTGTGACAATAAAACCAAGGTTGAACTGCAAACAGAGAGAAACGTTATTTTCAGCCCTGGAAAAAACGGAAATCTGATAAAAACTGGAAAACCCTCATCCCTACATTTTTTGTACCGCCTTTTTTTAGAGTTGCCTATTATGAAATTTTTAAGATACAGTAGATTAATCCTAAACCCAAACCAATGAGCATCCACATAAATGTTTTTCCCTTTTCTTAAAAATAAAAGGCTATTTTCCTGTAGAGTGGCAGAAGAGGGGATGTAGACACACCTAATAATGCCATTTTTTTAAATGGTAAACATCACCTCTCTGATGATCAAACATATACTTTCTGAATTCACCCACATACAATCAAATTACATTTTTCTTAAACTGCTTTAGATAATTTTTAATTCTGGAGCTTTTATTAAACACAACATTTTTCAACTTATTATAAATTAATATCAACCCATTTGAGAAATTATTAGGTACACACCCGGATATTTGTATTTATGATAGAAAACTTTATAATATAAATCTATGGCTTCATTAAGCATGAGTATATATTTACCTGACCAATGATCTCCATTTTGCTGAACATGTCTTTACTGAAAAATGGATGCAGCAATTAATTAGTAAGTTTCCTAAATTCAGGAATCGTATTTGATTTTACACATATTAGTTATTATCTGTTAGATATCAGGTTGATAGAAACGTAAATGTAACTTAGCACGGTAACCAAACCTTATTTCTTTTTTTAACTCGTCCTCTGCTGCCTGATTATCTGTTGGTTTGATCTGAGCACGAAAATTTCGAAATCTTCTGGCTTCCTCACAACCTGAAATCAGTGTTTGATTAAATGAGTTACAAGGCATGTGCATACGGACACACACACACACATATGAAGAACACGATAAATGAAACTATTACCAAAAATAGGAAGCACATATTATTTTTGTCTGACTCACTCATCTTTCTGTTCTGTAAAGACAGTTTCAGCTTATCCATGGAAAATTCAATCTTCCTCTCTTTTTTACTAAATTTTTCTGATTCATCCTGAAATCATCATCATCACACAAAGTCAAATAAGATTCCTGTCATAGCTGCATGTTAGTGTATTTCATCCAAATTCTATCTTTCCGTGTGCAGTGAGATTATTTTGTGTGCGCACAGTTTTTGTACGCATTGTTTATTTATTTAAGTATAGTCATTGTGCTTCCAACATTCTCCTTTGCAACATTATACCTATTTAAGTTTTGTAGTAGCATAACTCTAAAATGTTGAATAAAAACATTATCATCATCATCATTATTTGAACATATTCAATAACATAAATTTCCAAAATACTATTACATATTCAGTAAAAGTGACTGTAAAGGCCTCGTCTCGTTCTACGTGTTCTGTTGGATGACCTTCAGAAGAGCTAGTCAGCCTGACTCGATCTAATGAACCACTTTCTGATGATGATAATGAATCAACCTTAATGGTATCCACATCACAGATACCATCCCGAGATATTCCAGCTGGATGTTCAACATTGTTGGAGCCCAGGCATATGGCATCGGTTGGGTTATTTACTTCAACTGGTGTAGTACCCCTTCGTATGAACTGCCGTAAGGCTTTCCTCACTGGTGTCTGAGTTCTGGATGGCTTAATGAGACCTCCACATGGCGGCTGTATTGGTGACACACCAGTGAACCTCGCAAACTTGGCCAATTTATTACTAGCTACGGGGGAACCAATGCCTCTGCATTCATTCCGGATACAACCTTGAACGACACCATCCTCAACTTTGAGTGAGTTGTTGTCCTCTTTGAAATGAGGACACAGATCATCTGTATCTGGAGACGTCTCTCCTGAAGATACCGGCAAAATGACACTGTCATCTTTGTAGATCTCATCTTCAGTGTGTTCTACATCTGTTGGATATACAATAACATTTGAAACATTGTCACCTTCAGCCTCCAGTTCGACATCTGAACTAGTTGTCCTTTCATCTGCAGGTGTTGATGTACTGAGTGCACCTGAATCAGAACCAGTAACAGCTGATGCTCGATGTTGTGGTGATGACAGTTCAACACCTGGTCTGCTAGTAGAACAATCGGAGGATTGCAAGACTTCATTTCCAGCTTCATCAGATGCTTGGAACTTTGATATTACGAATGAATCTAACTTCCTCTCTGAAAATAGACATCTGTGGCATAAAACAAACAAACAAACAAACAAACAAACAAACAAACAAACAAACAAACAGAGAAATTGAGTCACATCTGGTATAATTAATTACCATAAAGCTTTATTTAAATAGATAGATTATATTCTATCATCCCATCAAAAACCAATATAAATAAAATATGAAATACTGTCAATAATGGCGTGACACTTATTGCTTTCACTAATATTTCTATATCTTTTAAAAACAAATACTATTCAATACAATGTCACAGCGCACAATAAAATGTGCTTTTATGGAGATGTCTGCCACATAATTAACGTACGCTTGGGTTCCTGGTTGCAGTTAGGTTCTTCCGTGGATTTTGCATATATACTAGAGAATCTCCTCTTCAAATTACTAGCCAGAGAACCAGCAAATTTCTATGAACAAAACAACAACAACAAAAGTATAATGATGAATAAACCTTATATGTTTACGTGACATTTCAGTTCAAATATTTTCAGAAACAATGACATCTTGGACTGTAGCATGAACCTACCTGTTTTTCACGCATGGAGCTTGACACATCTGATTTACTGCAGAAAAAAATATATATAAATAAATGAAAGCCATAAATATAATTAATACTAAAAAGATACAGAAAGTAACAAATAAATACGTACATTGGACTTTTGGGGATGTGCCACGAGCCAAGACTTCCTACAGCATAAGATTGTAAAAAATATGTAACTTTCCTGATAAATTTATAATAAGATGTTAACTTTATTATTGAGAAAAACCATTAATATTACATCCACCAAAAATCCAGAAATTTATTGCTATATAATATTTATATATATATATATATATATATATATATAAATATATAATTTTACCTGGTTTCTTGTCTATGTTTGGATCACTGACTTTATAAATAGCAGACCTCGGTTCAAACATGTTTATGAGTGAACTCTGCAAGATAAACGGAAATAGATTAATTATTACCTCTGTCATAATTAGTACATGTTTAAAACTTATTTATTTAAAACTTATCTATCTATATCACCCATTTCACAACACACACACTAAGATATTTGTTTACTGTTTTGGAAAATAAGAAGATCATGTTATCAGAAAAGTCATATAATACTTCTGTACCTGTCATGTCACCATTTGGTCAATAGACTTATTATAGAGAAACTCCTCATCAATAAACAAAGTTATCTTACAGACTTTTTCTTATTGTAATTATTCATTACACATAGATGTCTACTTATGAACTATACATGTATTTCCTATTTTCTAAATATTTAGACATACATGTATATTTACTGGGAAACATTATTTCATGGTGCTTTATTTGCATGTATATCATGAATATTAAGCAGGCCTGATAATGTATAATGCCCCAAAACTCTGAAAACTGTGACGTAATTGTGAGGGGCTTCTAAGGGAGTGTGTGTGTCCACCTTCCCCCCCCCCATTTTGACTTGATTTTCTCAATGGGTTTACACAAATCATGAGGATGATAATTTTTGTCAGAAAAATCTTAAATTCATGGATTGGTGGAAAAGTCTCAGGCCTGTTATAATAATTGTTTTCTTAATAAATGTTATTAAAATCATTATCTGTTAATATAAGACTTTCTTGTACATAGGCCATTCCAAGATAACCTCTTATAGGGAAAGTTTTCCTTAATCTCAAGTGTTATACTGTATATATATATATATATATATATATATATACACTTATATAAACAAATGATGCTTGTATTACCTTAAGCATGGCTAAAAGTAACTTCTCTTCTTGTATAAATATCTGCCTCTTGTCTGGTGTAACATTCACATCCACAGAATCTAATCAGATATTTTAATTGAAATATATTACTAATCAGTATAGCTAGATGTTACTTGGCCTATTATATAAGTACATAATATTTAATATCTGTAATGTAGCTAATACACCCAATATATTTCCAATTAGAAGTACCTTACTTCATGGGAGAAAACACCTTTATTAACAATGCCAACTTCTATAACACATACAGTCAAATATTATTTCTTCATAGTCACAATTTACTTTTCACCAATTTTATTGAAGCATAAGTTTTATAAACAGAAATAAACTCTTTAATCAGCAACAATTATATTGTGCTAGTATAGAATACAGGGATGCCCTTTAAACAATACTGTTTGTGTTTATTGTAAATTTGGTTTATTGTAAATGCTCCAAATAATTATAAATTAAGTTCAGACCATTTAAAAGACGACTAGACAAATGCCAAAAGTCTGCAGTGCACATTTATAGTAAACATATTAGATTTGGTTTCAGTCGTAGAGATCTTTCTTGAAATCTGATAACAACTCGCAGCTGTTAGGATCATCTTTTGTGCTCACCTTTAGATAATGAAATGTCCAGCACAACAAAAGGGTACTGATGGCGGTTGTACATGTGATATACATCATTAACTAATCTAGAAATCTGAAGCAAATAAGAGAAAGACAATGAAACATGTACCCAACAGAGGGCCGTCATGGAAAACCGCATAACGATTAAATGGGCAATGCTATTCTGACCTTCTGGGGATCACAAGGTCGTTTGTTAATGAAGTAAAACTGTCTGTCACCAGAGCTGCGTCCAAGGCCATGTTCACTACTAGACACGTAACCTGAAATACTACATCGCATATTATAATAAGTGAAACTATTCTTTTTAGACTTTGGAAAGCTCTAAATGACAACTAATTCTTACTACTGTCTGGAGTAAATTAAATTTTTAATCTTTTCTTCATCTTACTGGAAAAGGTCCTTCTTCATTCGTTGCTCACCAATGCCAAATTCTGTACAAATCTCTTCATTGGGTGTAGCCTGAGTGAAGGGTCACCAAATTTTGGGCCTTGAAATGTATATTTATAAAACAATTAAATTATCATCATTGTATGTTAGCAGTGGTTGTCATCCATACATAATTATGAACAAACAAAGAAAAAAATATTTCTCTCTCTCTTTCACACACACACACACACACACAGTTCCTAACAGAAATACAATAAGTAAGAGAAACCATGATCAAATAAACATCATAAAGTGCACTTTGCCATACTCAATTTTCAAACAATTACAAATTACCTCATTTAGAGTTTTTTATTATTATTAGAAATGTATACATATTGTGTGCATGTTAAAAAGATTTATTCTATGTGCAGATCTCAGGTGAGAGTAAAATAAATGTGTCAAGCTAACACATCACGATCTACCTGTTTTGCTCCAAAAATGTTGGTAATATTTTCTATGACAGTGGGATTCCCTCCAGTACTTACAACAGCCATTTTTTTACTGAAATATAATATTTGAGTTAGTACTGACCAAAGAAAGATTAGTATTCTTTGTATCTGGATACAATATTCTCAAACACTGTTATCTGGCAGACATCAGTGTAATCACACACACACACACACACACACACACACACACAATACTTTTCAAAATGCCTACCCCTTTTCAGTCTGATTTGTACATGTAATCCTGACACCAGTAGAGATGATGCAGTATGCATTCAGCACTTGTACTGCTTTGGTAAATTCCCTCTTCAAATTCCTTATGAATTCTTTATGTCGTACAGGAAGTGTGTAGAACAGATTCTGGAGACTTACAGTAGTACCTGTCTTTCTTATCGGAAATATTAAGATACCTTTTATAGTATTGATATATGTATGTAGACAAAACAAATCCGTAGGCAGACAGATACAGGCACACAGAAAATGGATGTGTGCATTCACATGCTTATGCATACAGACACACACAGGTTCTACAAATAAAATATTTACCACGTATAAAAAACATATTTACAATAAAGTCATATACATTTTATTTACCTGTCTTGGAAATGGTACTTGTTTGATAATTTTGCCTTGAGAGTCATACTCCAGTTTTGTGCCTATTTCGGCACTCTCGTGACATGTGATAACTGACATCTTGCTGAACAATGCAAATTAAACACACACAAGAACATAATGTTATTATTGTTGACTAAATTGCCAAAACATTACCAAACTAACATTTTATGGAAGTACTGTCTCCAACAGGCAGAGTGGAAACGTTAAACCATTATAACTAGTGGACTGTTTCTCAACAGATGACTTACCTCAGTGCACATAAGGAACTCAGAGCTTCACCTCTGAATCCAAAGGTATCGACATTGACGAGGTCAGAAAAATCCTTTAATTTTGAAGTATGATGTTTCAATGCTGAAATACATGACACAACTTAATGAAATTAACGGAAGAGCAATTAAAAACAACTTAATTTTGTTTTGTGATTGAGTGAGTTAGTGAGTGAATGATTTGTTTACCTTTGCTGCTGGACATAAATGTTACATACGGCTGAGTGGTGACTCACAGTTTCCGGTGCTGTACTCTATCAGCTTACATTAGTAAATGTGGACATTCACAATATATTCTTATCATAAAATAACTTTTTACTCACTCAGTCCAGCAAAATTCTCTCGTTTTACTCCTTTGCCATTATCCACCACCTCAACAAGCTCTCTGCCATAATCTTTTAATCTGACCTCTGAAAAAATTAAATGTAACTAGTATAATGAGAAACCCATCTAAATTTCAGTGACATTTTGTTGTACGTCAAATATTTCAATCAGACAATGGTGTGAGAAAACATCCTGGACTGAACACTGTAATTCCAGTGTTGCTATAGGATGCAACTCACCAACATTATTAGCACCAGCATCTACACTGTTCTCCACGAGTTCCTTAATTGCAGTGGCCAGGTTAAGTACGACTTGGCCTGAACATATACGATGAACTGATGTCTTGTCTATGGCGTGAATACAGGTGTTATGCAGTGAAGAACTGTGAGTGTCAGCCATACTGTGACAAGTGGAATACAGCACTTAAAAACACATTATCTGTGGATGACAAAAATATGCTTTGACATATAAACCATATCTGAGGATTAGAATTCAAAGTGTTGTTATAAAGAAATCAGTTATTTTTGGGTTGAATAAGTTAGGCTAAACCATGCTATTTGAAACAATAATGAAGACTTAATAACTTATCATCAGTTTGACCAAATGGCTCCTTAAATCGAAGTAATAAGTAATTCTAGTAAACTATTCATTCGTATATCAAGTCAGGTCAGATCTCCCAACATATTTCCACATCTCAGCAATTGAAGACTTCACCCTTGCAAAAATTAATTGTTACACGTAATATGTGCAAAGCTAAAAATTGTATTACAGTTTATAAAGTGCTAGTAAGTACTGATCAAACAGATTTACTTGAAAAAACATATACCTTAGAGTTAGAAAGTACTAATAAACATTAATTGGTTTCAAGTTGGAGACTTTACAAAGGAGATCACCTCATCAACACTACTGTCCTAGCACAGTAAGCCAGAGCCAATGACTATACAAATTTTAAATGATATGAAATTTTACACTGATTTTGAAACATCCTCCCTAAATTTGGTCTAGGGTGGCAATGTTCAACATAGCTGTAGGTAGTGTGGCCGACTTTCCTCTAGGTGGTGTTGCCGACATTCTCAGAGAACTTGTACATAGAGAAGGTCAGCTCCTGCAGTGGACTGCGAAACAGCTGGTGATTGCAGCATGCCAGGCAGTGGTTGTCTAACCAGGCATTTACAAATGGTGGAGGTATGCTGAGAAAACAGCTGCTCGCAACAAAAATAAATCCTTTTTTATCGACATAGAATGGAATTTCATTAATTTATTGTCACTGCCACCTTTTGAAGCAGCTATAGATTCAAAATACCAATGTTTATGTCCTTTGATAATACACATAAAAGTCTTGTGTAGAGGTGAAAATTAAATGAAGCAGATATACTTGCAATACTAGCAGCAACATTTTAGCATGTAATTTTCACTAAACATCGTGAATTCGTCTGCTGCTAATCTGTCAGTCAGGTTTTTCCGGATACAGGATTTCAATGGAGAGCACATTAATATTATCACCAATAAATGTTTAGAAAGTAACCCCCCCCCCAGGCTTTCACCTAGACCCCCTCCTTTTTCACTGCTGGAGCCTCTTTAATAATCCAGGTAAAGGTTTTTATAGTGGGAACAAAAAAAATTCGGGGGATTACAAATCAAAATCCGCACTGGAGACTGGAATTGGGTTTTATAGTGGGAACAGATTCTTTAACTTTATGAAGTCAAAATTTCTGGAGAAGCCATTTTTGTTTCCACATAAGTGGTTGTGTAATACCTTGTAACATGTAAATTATTCATCAAAAGCCCTACAACGTATACATATTCTGAATTACGGAAGACATATCTTTACAGTGGTAGTAAATTAATCAATGTTGTGACCATCTGTTGCTAATTAGCATATAATCAGTATATGAAAATAATCTTGAAATGAAATACAAAATTCTGTTTTATTTTGTCACTCATGTAAAAATGAAAGCACAAAATTATACAAGTTTGACGTTGCAAGTTAGGTCTACATGTCCCCTATGAGCAACAAGAAAAGGGAAGTGGAGTAAACAATGAGTCAAATGCCGCAAGGGGTGCTATAAGCCCCAAGACATTTTGGGTTGGACCTTTTGAGAATGCTTCTCAGGTATATTTCAAGTAATATAAGGCAGGTCTCGACATTAACTTTTTTGACCACTTGTCATGTAGGACAAGTCACACTTCATTTTTACTTGTCCCAAAAAAAATTGAAATGTCCACTTAGCAATAAAACTTTGTTTCTTCTTTGCTTTGTATTTCTTTTGCGAAATAGAACGTCCCTTGCAGTTTTCTTTTCTGGAATTATTTAGCTCAACTTCAACAACAACATCTTGAATCATTTGAATCAGGGCCAGAAAAATATTTCCACATCTCACTAGCCCCATGGCTAGTAAAATTTAAATCCACTAGCCCAACCAAATTTTTTAATAGACCCCAAAGTTTTTACTACAACAAAACTTTACTGGCTATTAAAACCATATTTTTTTACTAGTCAGAACTAAACTGTGCTGGAATCGATGGAGAACACCAGATTGTAAATTTGTGTATGACTGATGTTTTACAGCCACTTTTGTCCACATGGTAGGCCAAATGGGGCGAGTGACCTCCAAAGGTAATGAAGGGAAGTCAAAGAATGAAAAAGATGCCGAAATTTAAACTCAGATGGTAGTGATTTGTGGTCTAATGCGCTACCAATTAGACCACGAAGGCGATAAAGACAATAATTATTTGTTTGTGGTTTTATTGATCCACACTCTAACACACTACAAGTATATAATAATCAACAGTTCATCCAGTAATAAATTATTGGTCACGTCCACAATCTGGCCAGAAAGTTTCTTCTTGTGACTGTTGAGGTGATAAGTTGTTTAAATATAAAATAAAGCACAAAATAACACACAAAGACAGTAATAATTCATACACAGACGGTCAAGGTAGAAACAATTAAATTACCAAAAACTGCGTATATGGAATCTCGGCTTTACCACAAATTGCTTCGCAGTCCGACAGCATGGTCAACCGACGGGCAAGTATTTTGAATTAATTGGTTGCCCTTACCAACAAATAGCCACCAAGGGCGAGTTGGTGACCGCTAATTTTCAGCCCTGATGTACATGTTCTCTGTTCTAATGTTAATTAGTTAGTAAATACTTCAAACAAACAATTATAAGGCATGTTTTGAGTTATTACCTGAATCATAGTACACTCTGCTTTCAAAGTATAATGTTTCACCGACATTAATTCCTAGCATCGAGTACGTACTCTAAACTGTTACAACACTATTTATTGTATGCATTTATTTACTTTATTCTGTTTAACAATAACAGTAAGATTATTTTTATATTTGGAGCAAGGGCAGTGTCCAGGTGTGTGAACTGTCTGAAGAGTGAAGTGTCCAAATCTATAAAGAGACTTCACTTGGGCCGAATGAATAACTTCAATAATGGTCCAGTCGCCTAGTATTATAATAAGTATTATGTATATTGAAACTGGCTTAATCATTAAATGTAAACAAACTCATGCCATGGACATACCACAGTCTACTATACCATAGTAAGGGTGCCTGGATAACTCGGCCCAAGTGACAACTCGGCCACGGAAAATGATATGTAGATTAATTCATTAATATTTGTATATATATATATATATATATATATATATTAACAGCTTGGTGGTCGTTTACTTGCAGTGCAAGACTAGTAGAGAAAAAGTGCATGTAGCTTGGTGGTCATTCACTTGCAGTGTCAGACTGATATGGAATAAGTGCATGTAGCTTTGTGAAATGTAGCACTGTATTATATTGAATATGCTTTTGACAAATGTAATCAACAATTAACTATCAATCAATTAATTTTTTACTGTTAAAACAACAAATACAAAAACTTTTATTTAATGTCAGTGTTTAGAACAGATTTAATGTTAGCGAGAGGTTAATATTACTGACAAAATGACAGGATAATCATAACATGGGCGCATACACCTTCCAGTACGAACATAATAATTTAGAAGTAGTCATTTCTCTATTTGCTCTTTCAATCGTGCCAGTGATTGGCCTACGTTTGATGCTAGCTCCACCCAACTGATTCGATGTTGCACATTACTATAACACACCGTTGTCGTATCATTTATCATTGGGCCGAGCTGTCTCGTCAACGGGCCGAGCTGTCTCATAACGGGGCCCAGTTGTCTTGGACAACTCAGCCCAGGGCCGAGCTGTCTGGGCCGAGTCTGTCTAGGAACTGTCTAGGATTCCACAGTAACTAAGTAAGTACAGTTTCCTCTAAAATCATAACAATCCATAGTAAATCGTAGTCTAATTATAATAGTTACTGGATGAACAGATCTATTCTAGATATTATGCACCTTTCGGTATTTTGCCTTCACTCGTCACTGGCTTCAGCCTTCAATGCATTAGGGATGATGATGATAATGATTGGGCTTGGCCTGGCTTTGACTTGTAGATGCTAATATTTAATATATAACGTTCGCATTATGATTAGCTTAGCCAGCCCACCACTACTCACATGATGATGATGATCTTGAATTTCGTCCGATTTTAGGAATATATTGAAACGTTATTTTGATATATTTAACTGGATAAAATGGCACAGCTTTGACTTTAGACGCTATCTATACTTTACTGTTTACATTTGGTTCGCGCCATATGTGATTGGTTCACTTTACAGTTTACCGCTTGGCTCTTGTCAAGTTTTGAAGTAAATCTTCAGTATTCATAAGTTTATTTATTTTGATATCCGATTGTTAATGTTGTTTAATTATTTGTAGGATGAATAAATAAAAAGGACGTATAATTTTACATTATTCAAACAATACAAACTCACTATTTGGTTTTATAATTAGTTGTTTTAAACATTAACTGCGGACTAGATATCATGGCTTCACTCACGGAATCACATTTACTTTCAAGTTGTAATGTTACTAAACTAATAGATGTAAAGAAATTGACTGCTGTTAATAAACAGATACAGTACATTGAAATCTTGAAGTAAGTTGTAATGTTAGCATCAAATGACATAATCGATAAAAGATAAATATCACAGAAAATGCATTTATGGGGCGATAATTGAGTGTGACTGCGTGGTCGATGGTGTAGAATCTATATCTAGTCAATAGATCTAGATCTCGAATGTGTGTGTGTCATGATTGTGGCCAAAATATTCCACAGTCTATAACTTGGATGCATAAATTCACAGATCTACTTTAGTCCATTTAGCCTTTAGGTGACGCTTTATTCAATTGTTGCTATGCATGGTCACATGATGGTGCAACCGATCACGGGCCGATGTCGATGTGTAAAGTCATGGTTTGTGGCCGACGAATTGTGGGGTCAATGGGTGCGAAACCATAGTGCGAAAGAAGTCAGTGGTCACCCGTTCCGTGCCGCTTGGGGATTTGTGGCCAGCCAGTTGTTGTGGTGTGGATTGAATGAGTAAAAGTTTTGTTTGAAAGTTTGTAATGGTACAGCCAAGTCAGCGGAGATTGGATCAAGGGACATGCGAGTCTCCACTGGACAACACACTGATTCTGCTGGGGGGGGGGGAATTCCCCTTTATATACCTGTTTGAATGTGTGGGAGGAGTTTTAGTGGGGGATTGTTCTCGACTCGGCCAAGTCAGCGCTGATTGAACCAGGTGACTATGCGGGATCTACCGGACAACAATGCTGATGGTCCTGAGGGGATGATTCCCTACAAATAACCGGAAAAACATACACTCGCATAATGGTTCACATACATTTAGACTACATCTAACACACCCCTTATTACATTAATCTCTAACACAAGAGCCAGTCCATCCTCAACAAAGGGTAGTAAATAGAATGATATTTTTCTAGTGAGGTTGAATTGTTCAGGGTTTGTTATTATATAGGGTGAAATTTTCATAAGGATGAAATTCTTTTTCTCTATCTGATGCTCTTTGGTTGTCATATGGCCATGATGACTGTTTTATCAAGTATTTTTCAAGCCCTTCACAGTGGTAATAACAAGGATAATATTTAGTATATTTGAAGTTTCTTTTGTTAGCTATCAGCTTACTAACAAGGTGTTTGGGTAAACACCACATACACAGACACTTGAGTGGACAGTTTTATCCCTATTTTAGCTAATATTTAGCTTGGTATAGCAACATGTGAGTGAAATGTGTATTTTATGCTGGAATTACACAATCATATGCAAAGTTAGGTTTGCACACAACTAATTTATACAACAGTAATATAAAACATTACATGTATCATATGTGCAGAATCATGTTATATATCATATTTTAAGTTGGATGGCAGTTTACAGAGAAATTTATGATATTATGGCTTGGACTGTAAGCCTAAGCTATAGCATTGTATTTCTTGTTGTCAGGTGGCAGCATTCCTGTTTTGGTCAAGATGCAATTGATAAATCTCTGAGCTTTAAATGTATTGTTGTTGTTACTTGAAATCTGCATTAGATTCATCATTCATTCATTAATGATTTGGTTTATATTCCAGACAGTGTCATGGCTTAGAAAAAGTGGATTTGGCCAAAAATGAAATTGAGGATGCTACATCGCTTAGTAAGACGGTGTTTGATTTATATGTCTAATTTACCAAGATTATAGAATACTACACTGCTTCCATAATATTCTGTTAACAGCATAACATCATATTATTTTGTGTTGTGTTAGGTTTATAAAATGTAAAATAAAAATGCTTAAACATTTCTTGGTTATATTAATTGAAGGGAAGTGTAAGAAGTTGACTTGGCTTTCTTTGACCAGCAACAAGCTAACGAAAATGGACTTTGTTGAGCCATTAACCAAGCTGATAGGTATGTAATTATTTAGTTTTTGTTGAAAATAGATCATTCTGACAGCTATGCGATAAATATATATTTTCATGAAAGAGAAACGTTCGCCTTCATGGTCTAGTTGGTAGTGCGTTGGATCATGGATCACTACCACCTGAGTTTGAATCTCGGCACAAATTTGTTTGCATGTTTCCTATCATCTTTCAGCTCTGATGGAGTATTTATTATTATTTAAATTATTTCTTATTTAAATTTCCTCTTTTTAAACATGCCTTGTTGCTGTTGTAAATTTCACTTTTGTTGACACAGTAAGCTGAATGGAGGGGGGGGGATGAAACAACCTTCCGTTATAACCAGACTGTGATTTGAACCCAGGTGGTAGAGGTCACTAACAGAGCTGCCAACCATTACAATTTCTGTGGAATCATTACGATTTTCTGTTCTTCATTACGCCATTACGCCCATAGTTTTAAAACTATGATAAATCTGCATTTCCCTGTAATAGTTCCATATGGTACAGTTCTGACACTGTCTTAGTTGCACACTGTATTGCACAGCTTTTATGCTTGTTTTTCGGGGTGTATCCCCAGGCTGTCACTTGTTCAGCACAGCCTCTGTGGTGCTCATCACATGGCAGTTGCTCTAGACCACGTGGCTTGAAAGTCTGTTGTGCCAGTGAATCAGAATGGTGCATTTTGTGGTGGTGATGTATTTTACCTATGCAGCAGATCCTCTGTTTCGTACAATGTTTCTTGATACAGATATAGTGGAAATAATTGGCAGTGGTCCAGGGCCGTAAAGATCGTTTGCCCGGGACATGTATATTTTGTCTTCGGGCTAGTGAGTAGTCTAAAACAGGTAGCACGACCGAGCTACTGCCATTTTGAAGCAAGATATGCAGTAGTCTCTAGTTGTTTATTGTAGAATAATTTTTCGCTGTTTTGGAGCTCTTTGCAGTGAAAATATATCATAGTTTAAAACACCCACGCTGATACCTCACCAACTATCGCAAAAACACTGTTCCTGGTTGTAGGCTAGATTTTCAGCAGAAAATTGGTCATGATAAACGATAAATATTTATCATCCAATAGATTCCTGATCTGAAATAATGCCATAATATACTGCTGTAACCATTTCAGATGTCATATTTATGAATATTTACTGAATATAAGAATCTTGCTTGAAGGATGGGAGAGATTTGGTGAGCTGGTGATCTTGGCTGGTAAACGTCAATGTTTCATTATCATGGTCAAGTGATTCAAATACTTTCTCCTGATTGGCCAGTTGTCTTTGTTTACAGTAAATAAAAACACATGGTCTTGTTTATATGGTGGATTTTTCTGTCTCTTTCATTTTTATTTGTTTGATCACTGTGTTTTTTTTCATTTTAAGTTAATATTATAATAATAAATAATACAGCAATCCTATGAAGATTTTAGTATAGTGTAGAATATGTAGGGTAATGATGTACTTAAAGTGTAGACTTGTACATGATGACTTAATTAATTGTTATTAAATATGGGGAAATCTGATTAAATAAAAAAAGCAGTTGAATCTTTCACAAAAGAATACCTATAAATAGTATAATATTAAATTGTTTTGGTATCAATAAATTACATGGTTTTATGATGCATAGTGTCATGTTACCCATATGTCGCATTTCGTGCCAAAATGATTACTCTTTCCAATTTTCAAATGTTGGCAGCTATGCACTCTGACCAGCCGCACTACTATTTATGTCCATGAGATGCTCCAAATTGTTGGAAGTGATAATTTTCTCATATTTAATCCATTTCCTCAAATTATGAACCTTTTTCACTTAATATAACATTTAATAATTACTCTTTGACTTCAGCTTCACCATCTCAGATCATTAAACTTACATATGATAATATTGTTTATGTTCTTGTTTTGGGCTTAGTGATGCAATGATCATTTGTGATCCACATCCCAGTACGGATCTCTACAATCTGACACAAATTCAACTTCTTAGATGGCAATTATAAGTGCCACTTATAATTGCCATCTAAGAAGGAAGTTGAATTTATGTCAGATTCTAGAAATATTTACACTAAAGTGTGCAATGAAATGTGTTTGGAACTCTTGAGTAAAGACACTATTGCATAAATGTGTTTAATGACATATACTCAGACTAGAACAATTGGCTTATAATGAATGATTTTTTTTACAGTATTTTACAGTTATTAACAGTTTTTTTACCTACTTGGAATACCTACTCCGAATAGTTTATATTCCAAGTAGGATTGTCATGGAAGAAATATTTCTGAATTAAAAAATTAAATGGTAAATTAATTTGTGGATTTAATTGTTTTTTGTAGGAAACTTCAATTCTAGGTTTTTTTAAAAATAATCAATTCCAATTCTGGAATTGAATTGACCCCATGTCTGGTGGTTAGAGCACTGGTCAGTAAATCTTCAAGCCGTAGTTCAAACTCCAGTGAATCCCAATAAATCTTATGTTTGTGGGATGTTACCTCAGGAATCATTCTTTGGCTACGTACATCAGGTATTACCTGAACAAATGTAGTCGTAGTTAATGTAGTCAGTATAACCTTCTATAAAAAATCTTTTATCCCAATTTCAGTGCTGAATCTCAGTTATAACAAGATCAGTGACATGTCTCCATTGAAGTCATTAAACCGTAAGTATTTGGATTACTAATGTGAGGAACAGAAATTGACCTGTTTGCGAATAACTATTGAAAACTCCACATAAGCCATGTTTTAAATAACTAAAGGATTGCATATGTACAATTATGCATATATGTCTGATTTAAAAACATTGCCGCATATTGTTACTTTACTTGCAGAACTACAGGCACTGATACTTTCCGGTAACTGCATTAGTAATGTAAAAAGCCTGGAATCCATGACCCAGCTGAATACACTAGGTACGTGTTAGAACTAGAAATGTTTTATTTGAGATACTTAAGACGAGGGAGTTTCGATGGGGGCATTCAGAAGTATTCTGTTTTTAAGTGTACGTCAAAGAAACATCAAGAACCCGATCTTGATCACTAATTAAGGATGAGGTATTGTTAAGCAGCACCATAGTTGAGTGATGGAAATTGATATAGTGTGTATAATTGTAATAATTAAATTATGTTATTAAGATTGACTGTAAACCACTCTTTGAAATAAAACTATTTTTGTTTTATGTTTAGTCCTTAGCCAGAACAGAATTACTACTATTGATGTCAGATGTCTTGGTTCATTGACAAAACTACAGCTAGCACATAATCAAATAAGCGAATTTCCAAATGTTACGGTATGATAAAATATGGTCACCGTAGTAATTTGGTGCAATGTTTATTTTGTTTATAAAGTACCTACAGAAATTGTGGACGATACTGACTAAACCCTTTAGATGAAAGTGTGATTATTTACATTCTTTTGTTGTGTTATATTTCAGTTTAATGAAGATTTAAAGCAATTATCACTAAATGATAACATGATTGAAAGTGTGCCATCTGAATGTCTCGCTGATAACAGGTAATATATAATAACAGCATAGTGATGATGGAAAAATAATAATTATATGCTTTCAGAGTCCTAGATTCTGTTAAACAGTCTTTGGAGCTTTATAACCAAATTAACGTAATGTGAGGAATAATTAAAGAGTAAAATCAAACACTTAGTTAATTAATGAAAATAATCTTTATGTAACTTGCTAGTATCAAATAGTATTGAAAATAAGTGATCTAATGGCACAACAATCTCAAGGAAATATATTATAAAGGCTAAGAGCAGTATACTAAAAACACTGTCACAAAGTCTCTTTGTTGATGTTTTAGGAATTTATAATTTTTTCTATTTTAATTAATTGTTGCAGTTACCATATATACTCGTGTATAAGTTGCACTCGTGTATAAAATACACCTCTTTTTAGAACCAATAAACCCCCCATGGAGTCAAACCCGCGGATAAAATGCACTAAAATCAGCAATATTGATTCAAAACCAAAAACATTCATCATATCTTGTTTTCTGATTCGTGTGTCATCATGTCATTATACATGTCTTCGCCATCTTCGTTGGAGTGAGTGTTGGATTTGTCATATTGTTCAGCCCACAATGCATCATCTTCTGTGCCATCTGAATCATTGCTGATAGAGCACTTCTTGAATGATTTGGTAATGATGGCAGGGTCAATTTAATCCCAGGCCATTTTCATCAATTTTCGAGTATAAAAAGTGTGACTTATATGCTAGTATAAACAGTAGTTATAATTTTGGCATCCAGGAGATAATAACTGATTTACTCACTTAAAAAATAATATATATAAATATACTTCGCCAAATAAAGGTTTATAACATTTACTTTTCAGCATTTATGGAGTAATCCAGCTTTAACTTACTCAGTTTAACACTGAATTCATCTGTATTCAGTGAATTGGAACTTTTGATTTCATTTCTTAAACATTAATATTTATTTATTTTTTGTATTCTGTGCCTTCCAGTTTGGAAATTGTTAATTTAGGGAAGAATAAGATCAGGAAATTTAGGTAATTGTTTTTCTTTGATGTAGAAATTTATATATTTTACTACATATATTCTTAATATTATAATTAATATCAGTCCTAAGTATGTCCTATTTTAAACACATTGGACCAGAAATACAATATACAATGTATAACACTCAATATAATCAACTTTTTCAGACACATAAAACCACTCCGAGAATTATCAACCCTAAAACAGTTGAATCTGAAGGGTAACGAGCTCTGCGAACACAAGTCATATTACATAAAGGTTAGAAAGAGTAACTGGACATAATTTGTTTCTAAGCTCCCAGTGATATACTGAAATCTCACAACAATGCAGACTTCACAAGTGTCAGTTTTTTGATGAAATTGTATGTTAACTTAGATCACACACATTAAGAAAAAAACACCACGTCAAATTGCTAAAATAATTTATGTTTACTGATTATTGACTACTATGTAAGTTTGTAATATAATTGTATAATAATTATAATATTAAAATTTGTTAGACGCTTACTGTTAAAAATGTATTAATATCTAATATTTTTTAAGGTTATTACAATGTTCCCAGATCTGAAGACGTTTGATTCAAAACCAATAGAGAAAATAAAGTCAAAACATACACTTGTAAGTGATGAAAGAAACAGTAGATAATTTTGATTGTGTGATTGTTAGAAGAAAATAAACTTAAGTTGAAAATAACAGGATTTTGATAACTTAAACTGGTTTAGTCACATTTGTATCATTTCTAGTTGTATGTACATGTATATATGTCAGTGTTTTGTGTGTGTGTGTGTGTGTGTGTGTGTTCTTGTTTATTTTGAGATGTTTTTAAACTTCAGATTGAAACAAGAGACTCAGACACAGCTATGATGAAGAAGAAAAGGAGATTAGGTAAACAGACTGATGATTTCCAAGTTAATATTCTGTTAAAGTGTGTGTGTGTGTGAGAGAGAGAGAAGTAAATATAACTTCTATTAATACCTGCCTATTTAACCGATTTCTTGTATAATCCAGACTCAGATGATGCCACACAAGCTGCTGCTGAATTCGAACAGGAACATAAAAAACACAAGAAGTTAACTCACTCATCATCAGAGGAACCACCATCTCCTGATAAAGAACCTTTATCTGCTGTAGAAAGAGATGATCAGTTAAAAGCTAATAAAATGGATGCCTCTGCACGGAGCAAAAAGAAGAAATCTAAGTTGAAAGAGACAAAGGATATTAAAGTTAAGTCAGGTGTCATTTGTGTAAAAGACTTAAAGGTGAAACATCATGGCCATTCCCAGGATGTATTTTCTGTATTTACGAGAGATGACATCGGCGAAGGAGAAGTCTCCTCTTGGTAGTCTATCGACTTGGTCTGGACGCAGCATTTTACCTCGTGTTAAATGACGATATCTTTCTGTATGGCGGATTTGCAATATGAAACTGACTAATATTCAGAAAAGTTGTTCCAGAAAAAGAAAAGAAGCCCAGAAGATGATAATAGTAGTGTTATTTCCAGCATTTACATTGTTAACGTATTTGTTTTTGGTTGTCTCATTTCTGTAATCATTTGTTATTGGAAAGTGGGATAAAGATTTGTAATTCAAGTTTAACAACATTTGTACTTTTATCCCAAATACTGTATATGAATATATTATATATAATATTCTTCCTGTTATTGTTATTATTCACTGGTAAATATTATACTTTTGCCTTCAGTTGACTCGTTATGTGTATATGTCAACAAAGTTTGGCATCAGTTCAATGTAGAGTAGAATGTCTACACGTAACATTTGTGATCATTTGTATATTATTTTCATAAACTGAAGTACTCATATTTTGATGCCATTAAGTGTCTAAAACAGTTCATTAAACTTCATGACCAATCCTCATATCTTTTGTTCATTATTTCTATAAATAAATGTTTAGAAATTTAGCATTCATTTCTGGTATTGATCAACATTGGTTATTTTCAGCAGTATATATTAGGGATATGATATTGGGGGGTGAGGTGGCGGTATTATTACTGGTTAATAATGATTGATGTCAAATGTTGCGGACTTTTTTTTAATAACTGGAGAATATTACTGTTTATAAAAAAACCTAGTTGAGTTTTAAATGGGATCTAATGTGGGATGGACTGCATTCAAGAAATGAGTTGGTTTAAATGGTTTTATGTACATTTGAAGTTATTTTATAATAATTATCCTCAAATGTCACAGAATAAATGACACTAAAAATGACAATGGTAAAAAGTGGAGACATCTAAAAAGAAATTGCATCCTTTAATTAAAAAAAAAAACAATAGAACCTTTTAGTTTATAAAAATAATATTGGTTAAACTCACAATTATTTAATACATTTCTGATGACCAAGTTGTTGAGTAAATCCTTAATGGTTCTACACCAAAGTCTGAGGAAAAACTAGTGTTAAATACTCAGAATTAATGTCTTCTGTTCTTTTTTTCAGTTGTACCATGATTAAGTATTTATTTCTAAGTATTGCTGTGTCTGGAATGTTCGTGACTACAATTCTTGTGTAGCAAATATAATTTCAGGCCCCCCATTATGGTACTATGGTGAGCCATTTGATCAGTACTATAGGTTTTTTTAATTCAACTATTTCTGCTTTAGAAATAGTTTTAGTGACCTGATGTAAACAATAGAATCGACCTAGAAAATAGATTAAAAAATAGTATCCATATCATCATTCAACATCTACAAGTAATAAAGAGTAAAACAAACTTCTATGTAGGCCATTACGTGACCTTCAGTAATAATTATTTTTGTGTTTTCTCTTGCATGGAGATTTAGCCCAAAGTATTTGTGTTCGTTATGTTGCAGACATTTTAATTAATTAGCATTATAGCAAACAAACACAGCTTCTGAATAATAATAATATAGATTTAATAAAGTATCCTTTCTCAGTGGGATACCAAACAAAAACTCTGTTCAGTGAAGTTATTTAAATTAAAAACTCGCGTATTAGCCGATCCGGCAGATAAGTCCGGGTAAATTTTTGACCCTGGAATTCTTTCCTTCGGCATATGCCCAACGTATAGGTCGACTTCTGAAGCATTAGCTTGCCAGTTTTTAGCGTTTCCTGTCTATTAATATGCTGTTAATTAGTTGTTTTACAGCAATTGGTGAGCAACGTTTGTAATTTCGGTAAGCAACTATTGTATTTTGTGTGTGTGAAGAAACAACAATGTCTTTGATCAGTCATTTATCTTTATTCCGCGATTAAACCATTGTGAGCAGTGACTTCTATTGTATCGCTAATCACCCGGAGGTACCAGTAGGTAAGGCACGTATAGATAAAGAAATGTATATTTGGGTGTCATCTGCATATAAATGATGGTTTAATTTATGCCTGTGAATAAGATAACTTAGTGGTGTGGTATATAGAGTAAACAGTAGTGGTCCAATAACAGAGGCCTAGGGAAGGCCGCAAAACAAGGGGGATACATTTGAAAAACAGTTTCTTATTTTTATTGCGTGAAACCTATTTATTAAGAATGAGCGGATCCAAGTGAATGCTGTGCCCGATATGTCATACAAATCAGAGGCGATCTAGAAGAACAGAATAATATATGGTGTCAAAAGCTGCAGATAAATCTAATAGTGTTTCTGTGTCCATATGTCGTTGTGAAATTTCAGCAGAGAAGTAGAGTGAAAAAACATTAGACAAGACATTGCAGTTTACGTGAACGTTCAAACGACTGGATACAACCTTTTCTAATACTTGATATGAAAGATAAATTAGAAATAGGTCTAAAGCTGTTTAGGTCATTGGGTAGTAAACGTGGTTTCTTAATAAGAGGATGTACAAGGATGGGTATGTTTAAAATGAGAAGGGAAGACTCCAGAGCTTAGTGATAAATTTATCAGAAATGTAGGGAGAGGATCAAGTTCACTGGGTTAATTGGGGGATGATAAAATCAGTTTAGCAACTTCAGTAAGTGGGGCTGGTTTAAACACTGGGCAGGGGTGACGTACAACTTAAGTGAATTAGTTGAATCATGCATGAGCGGGCAGAGATGCCTTTCTATGGAGAGTCCTATTTATAGAGTTCCAGAGTTGACGAGGATTGTTGGAGATCACGTTTCTATAAAAGTCAGATTTAGCTTTACTCCTGAGTCTATTGCAGAATGGCACTGTACGTGACTGTTTCCTTCATATGCTTTCTAAATATAGGCGACGCACTTTGGCATTAATAATAACAGGGAACATCCAAGGTGCAGGTGGTTTGACTTTTCCAGATTTTGATCTGACAGGTGCGTGTTTGTCAAGTTAAGATTTAAGTGTAGTATGGTATTGTTCACGTAATTGTGATAAGTCAGCTTTAGGGTTGATGATTAGTTCAGATTTTACTACGTCATCATTAAAAGCAAGAATGTCAATGTTGTGAGTACCCCGATAAAGAATATTGCACTTATGCTGGTAGCACACTACAGCATTTTGGCCGTCAAAGTCACCCGCCGACTTTTTTCCCGGCGGGTTGTCTTACGGCCTAGTGTGCCCATGTTTTTTTTCCGCCGATTTGCAGCTGCCGGGCGAAATCCGCAAGGATCAAAATATTGTGATATTATCCGCCGACTGTTTCTCACCGGGTGGAGTCCGCAGTCAAAACCGTTTAGTGTGCTTACGTCTCTGCGGGGTTTTCCGAAACCCGCCAGCGCCTACATCGAATGACCAATCAAATCAAGTAGTCGTGTCACATGATATCCAAAATGTCAGCGCCCATAGAAGAAGCAGGAGAACATGGAGAAGGCTGGGATAAGGAAGACGAGGGCGCACTTTCAAATTTATGGCAAGCAAGCCATCCTTTGTATTACAAAGGCTGGGCGGCGTTGAAGGCGGAAATTGTGAAGAACTAAAAGATCAGGGTGATGGCAATGCATTCACACAATGGTGTGCTGCGATGGAGATGCGTCTCCTCTTTCGTGATCCGTAGAGCAATTAATCAACATAAATATTAGAAGTAACTTGGCAACATTCCGACATAGTTCTTGTATGAGAACAAATCGTCCTCTTGGATTTCCCTCATAATGGTGTTATACGTGCCATATAACGGCATATGGAAGATGACGTCACACACACGCTAACATGATGTCAATCGATTTGACGCAACAACCGCCCGCTCGTCCGCAACGAGTGAGCACACTGAATTCTCCCGGCGAGTAAAAATCGGCGGGCGGATTATTTCGTAGTGTGCTATCAGCACTAGAGTCAACTGGATTATGCTTAAATTTAATTTCTGCTATGACAGTGAAATTTATCCGATAAATCATATGTGGCAATTAGTGTATGAATATAGTTATCATTTATTATATGTTCCCTTTCACGATTGCGTGTTAACATATTTGCATGACAGTTCTGCACTCGCTGTAGGCGGTTTGTCAGAAAGAGGGGAATATTATATAACGATGCATTGCCATAGTACACTCGAGAAATTACAAGAGCCTGGATGAAAGTCATGCATGTCTCATCATTTATGTAAGCTGTGTGCTTCTGATTTAATAATTACTTTCAAGAGAACTGTTTCTGTTGAATGACCTCTACGATAAGCAGACTGATAACTGTCATGGGGGTCATTGCGATCTAAATGCTCCTGTGTAGGCCTTTCTACTACCTTTTCAATCTGTCTGGAAAGGAAGGTTTTATATATAGGACGATAGTTTTTCAAATGATCTTACTTATCCAACCTAGATCTCTTGACACCGGAGTTATGGTGGCTATTTTCAAACACAGCGGCATCACTGACACATCGATTGATGAATTGATAATGGCTATTATCAAAGTTGATCCATACATATGTTTTTTTCCCTTCAAAATCCAAGGGAGCAGTGGATCTAAGTTACATGACTTGTTCGGAGAATTGGTGATTATCTCCTTGACCTTAACTTCAGAAGTTAGTCGAAACAGCTGGAACATTTTCCCCATTAAACATAATAACCGGATCCATGTTGATATTGAAGGTATTATTTGGAGAATCAGAAATAATCTTATTCCTGATGATTATTGGTTTCCTCATGAAGAAATTGCTGAACTTGTCCGCCAGGAGTTCAGCAGAGGTAAACTGTGGAAGATTTGCATTTGAGTTATTTCCCAATAAGTTTCCAGTTAATTTGAAGGGCTCCTTTTAATCTTTTCCACATTCCTCTATCTTTGTTGAATCGAGGCACTTCTTTTCCCCAAATAGTATTATATTCATTGTTTTACTGAGATCCATATATATTTCATTTATATATAGTCCAGCGCCAGGTTCTCTCTGCTTTCCTCTGAAATGTTTATAGCAGCTCTAAGCTTATCAGAGTACCAGGGAGTTTTCAGTCTCAACGTGATAATTTTTTTGAACAAGGTGGAACACGTCGATTAATGATACTTTGGTTACCTTTGTCATAGGCTTCTACCAGTTCATTAACTGATCCCTCATATTTACTCAGTTGTTGAGACGACTGTAAAACCTCCACAAATTCTGTAATGTGATTCCCTGGAGCTGACCAAATCTAGTGTATGAGTTAGCTCCTTTGTGAGTTGCACCATTGACGTGTTGAGTCAATCCGTGTTAATCAAATATACTGCCCAAAACGTACGATCTTCAACATCAGACTAATTATCCACATTTAAATCACCAGTTATAAGTCCAATTAAGTATCCCTTTAAAGTTCGTGATAAAAATAAGTTTAGAACGTTAATGAAATGTACATGATATTTTATAGGTAAGTTATCCTATTAATTATTAATAATGTAAATAGTATATCCAATACCTAAGCTATTGTTTACATTCACGAATAAATATCCAAAATATATAATAAGAATAAGAATCTATTAAACAAACACATTTTTGTATAAAATAGTCCGTATTGAAGTTGCAGCATTATCTCCTCACACTAACAGTAGTATAGCATGGAGTCCTGGTGCAGCAGTACTGAACCTGAGATATGGGTGGACAATAGAATATTATTTTGCGGAAAGGGTTTTTAATATATTTTGAATTAATTTAAAAATCGTTATAAAAAAAACAGATTATTGTAAAACTATTAATATGCAACTAGAAGAAAGTAAACATATAATGATAGAGCAGTTTAATAACAAATGATCTTTGTGGTACCAAGAAAAACATTTATATGGAAAACATCTATCAGCTCTGAATAACACGGGAAGAATTAGATCAGTCACTCTTAAGGTAATTAAAATACAACTATACAGCTGTACGTGTATCTGATCAAGCCCGTGACATGCCTGAACGTGATTGCATATTATGCTTTTAAATGCATGTATATTATACTTATAGTGATGAATTGATATGCTGATGGCACAAATAACTTAATATATCAGATGCATAAATTAATCTTTGTTCTTCATTGTTCGTACAACCGTAATTAGGTTTCCTGATATAGTCATGACTATCAATTAAATGTATGAGAATGAAGTATGTGATATTATAGATGCAACGTGGATGTTAGAAATTCTTCTGAACTTCTGAATATCGTAATAGTTATTATGATGTTTATGAACGTTTTTGTCCCTGGTATTCATTAATAACGTTATTCACGGAGGAAGTGTGTTTGGTGTGTCTGGAATGTTCCACAACAAATCTATTGTGATTATCTGGTCCATCGTCATGACAATGATAATATTGATAAGAAGACTTCCTTCATTCTCTCATCACACAATTCACAGAAAATAAATAATATTTTGCGCAGAGGATTTTTGAATATATTTTTTGAATTAATTTAAACATATCTTCGGTGTTTTGAGGATTTTCATTGCTGGTAAAATATATGTTTGTATATTAACAGCTATTTTAAAAATGCATCTTAACAAATGTTAATGTTAATCTTCTAAAACTACAGTATTTATTTTGTGGGATTAAAAATACTGAAGAGATGCCGTGAATAACTGAAGAAAACAACTTTTACTGATCAGTTTGAATATAATATTGTGAACTTTTATTGTTTTGTTGTGAACTTTTATTGTTTTGTTGTGAACTTTCATTGTTTTGTTGTGAACTTTTATTGTTTTGTTGTGAACTTTTATTGTTTTGTTGTGAACTTTTATCGTTTTGTTGTGAACTTTTATTGTTTTGTTGTGAACTTTTATTGTTTTGTTGTGAACTTTTATTGTTTTGTTGTGAACTTTTATTGTTTTGTTGTGAACTTTATTGTTTTGTTGTGAACTTTTATTGTTTTGTTGTGAACTTTTATTGTTTTGTTGTGAACTTTTATTGTTTTGTTGTGAACTTTTATTGTTTTGTTGTGAACTTTTATCGTTTTGTTGTGAACTTTTATCGTTTTGTTGTGAACTTTTATCGTTTTGTTGTGAACTTTTATCGTTTTGTTGTGAACTTTTATGTTTTTGTTTTGTTTTTTTTGAACTTTTATTGTTTTGTTGTGAACTTTTATTGTTTTGTTGTGAACTTTTATTGTTTTGTTGTGAACTTTTATCGTTTTGTTGTGAACTTTTATTGTTTTGTTGTGAACTTTTATTGTTTTGTTGTGAACTTTTATTGTTTTGTTGTGAACTTTTATCGTTTTGTTGTGAACTTTTATTGTTTTGTTGTGAACTTTTATCGTTTTGTTGTGAACTTTTATTGTTTTGTTGTGAACTTTTATTGTTTTGTTGTGAACTTTTATCGTTTTGTTGTGAACATTTATTGTTTTGTTGTGAACTTTTATTGTTTTGTTGTGAACTTTTATCGTTTTGTTGTGAACTTTTATTGTTTTGTTGTGAACTTTTATTGTTTTGTTGTGAACTTTTATTGTTTTGTTGTGAACTTTTATCGTTTTGTTGTGAACTTTTATTGTTTTGTTGTGAACTTTTATCGTTTTGTTGTGAACTTTATTGTTTTGTTGTGAACTTTTATTGTTTTGTTGTGAACTTTTATTGTTTTGTTGTGAACTTTCATTGTTTTGTTGTGAACTTTTATTGTTTTGTTGTGAACTTTTATTGTTTTGTTGTGAACTTTTATCGTTTTGTTGTGAACTTTTATTGTTTTGTTGTGAACTTTTATTGTTTTGTTGTGAACTTTTATTGTTTTGTTGTGAACTTTTATTGTTTTGTTGTGAACTTTTATTGTTTTGTTGTGAACTTTTATTGTTTTGTTGTGAACTTTTAGTGTTTTGTTGTGAACTTTTATTGTTTTGTTGTGAACTTTTATCGTTTTGTTGTGAACTTTTATTGTTTTGTTGTGAACTTTTATTGTTTTGTTGTGAACTTTTATTGTTTTATTGTGAATTTTTATCGTTTTGTTGTGAACTTTTATTGTTTTGTTGTGAACTTTTATTGTTTTGTTGTGAACTTTTATTGTTTTGTTGTGAACTTTTATCGTTTTGTTGTGAACTTTTATTGTTGTGCTGTACCAGTTGTAATTGTGTAATATTTATTATTTGTTTTATTCACAATTTTTTTTATATATGCTGCATCACGAAAGCTCATCGAAGAGGTGTGTTTGTTATCATCATTATTTGGCTACTATTAATTAATTTTCTTGATATATTTAAGGCATCACTTATATAATTATTTGTATATAGGGTTTTGATGACGGATGAAAGACTCCCTAAGCGTCATGATGGCGCAGTTAGTTCTAGCATACGTATGACTCATAACCGAAGGGTCGTGGGTTCGAGGTTGAAATGTGAATCCGACAGGACGTGATGGCTATGTGTCCCAGTAACGTTTTGCACGTATAATGGTAGCATGTGTTGTATGCTCCCTTGGGAGTTGATATATGTGCTGTATCTGTATATTGAAATAGGTCTGAGTCAGGTATAATGATACCGTAAAGTACATTAGAACACTTATCTAGCTGGATAGGGCGCTATTTAAATGCCACGTATTAAAACTTACTAGTATCATTATCATTATTAAATACTACAGTTTAGCAGCTCTAAGCTTATCAGAGTACCAAGGAGTTTTCAGTCTGAACGTGTATTTGTTTTTGAACAAGAGGGCGCACGTCGATTAATGATACTTTGGTCACCATTGTCATGGGCTTCTACCAGCTCATTAACTGTCCCCTCACATTTATTCAGGTGTTGAGACGACGGTAAAACCTCCATAAAGTTTTTTATGTTTCTGCTACGATACATTCTGTATGTGATTCCCTGGAGCTGACCAAATCTAGTGTATGAGTTAGCTCCTTTGTGAGTTGCACCATTGACGTATTGAGTCAATCCGTGTTAATCAAATATACTGCCCAAAACCTACACTCTTCAACATCAGACTAATTATCCACAGGGAAAATTTTAAATCACCAGTTATATTCTAATGTTTGTATGTGTACTTTACCGAGCTTAAATAAATTATCCCCAACGATTCAACTATCTTAGCTATTTTAACTAGCTTATTGGCTCGGATGATGGTTAAGCGTTCCAATAATAACTGGCCAGTAACCGAACCACTTCTATTTTATAGCTTATAAGCCAATACGAGTCCAACATAATCAGGATCGCTCCACACAGGACACCAACTACGGTACGATAGGGCAAATTAAGCGAAGTAAGACATTTATTTTATACCATTGTATTTTCAGACTGAAACTTTAGTATTTAATAATAATAATTATAATACGTGACATTTATATAGTTCCCTACCCAGCTAGATATGTGTTCTGAGGTGCTTTACCGTATTATTATTCCTGACTCAGACCTGTTTCAATACCAGCACATATCATATTCCATAGCGTTGCACCTACAAATCTTATGGATTTCTTTCCATGGTGCATTGTGTTATAATTAAATGGTATAATAGTATGACTATTTCTCAAGTCATATGATATTTCTCTGAAATTGAACATTTCATATAAATACCGTGGCCCTATCTTACTAACAATTTTGTACACTTCTAACAATATTTTTTGAGCACATACAATAGTGGTTTGTTGCATTTTGTCTTAATTCTGTATATGATGAGGAATATTCTTTAAAAACATAACGTAAGGCCATAATTAAAATACGAGCAAACCTAGTGAACTCAGTTGTTTTCCTGCCTTCTTGCAGGTTTCAGAAATATGTACATTAAAGTTTAAAGGGCGGTCTAGTTTCACTAATTCTAAAGGTTCCAATAAAAGTATCGCCTACTTTCATTGATTTACCCTGAGGACTGTGCAGCATTGTGAAATAAAATAAATTCAGACTTATCAGAGTTTGGCTGAATGTAATTTTCCTTGAACCATATTAACATGAGATTTGAAGCCTTTTCAAGATTAGTGATTACATCATCTACATTGCTGCCATGGCAACAAATAGAACTATCATCAGCATAGTTACAAATATCATATTGGTCAGCAATTAAATACAACAGATCATAAGAGAGAACATTAGATATAAAGGGACCAAAATGAGAAGCCGGTGGAGTCCCCTTGCTTAAGTAAGACCAGTTACTAGGTGCACTTCCAACTTTAACCCTTTGCTGGCGGCTTGTAAAATAATTTGCCACTGACATACATAAAGTTCTGTCAAAACTGTACGCCTGTAATATAGAGATAACCAGCTTGTAAGAGAGACAATCAAACGCTTTTGAGAGGTCAGTAAAAAAGTCCACCACTTCTACAGGTTTTTCTAAACGTAATTTACTATCTACCAAGTGCATCAATATACCTTGACAGGAGTGACCTTTCCTGAATCCAGACCTATTTTCGGATAATAATTTTTCAACAAACTGTTGCATTCGATCAGTTAGTATTCAAAGATCTTGCTCATGCATGATAGGACACTCACAGGACGATAATTATTTTTATTAAGTGTTAATCCCATTTAAAAAATGGAGCAACTTCTGACCTTTTTAGTACATTTGGAAAAGACGCAGTTTTTAAATATCGATTTCTGATGTATGGGAGTAGTTGACAAAGAATATGGGCACCCACGTTTACAAGTTTTGGGCAGTACTGGGTATGGAATGGTACCCTGAAGCCTTCTTAGCATTGAGTTTTCGTAGTTCATCATACACCTGTTCTACAGTTATAGTTTGAAAAGAGAAGGATGCATTATGTTGCGATATATTATTTTTGATATATAATATACGGTCATCAAACGATTCCCTTCAGATATAGCATCTTCACAACCTATCGATCTTGTAATATTTACAAAATATTCATTTAATATATTTCTAACATTCAATGGATCATGTATGATGCTACCACCTTCCCTAAGTATAACATTGTTTGATTTATTCCCACTCTTATTTGAAATTAAAGGTTTAATCAATTTCCAGAAATATTTACCGCCATTACATTTGACTGTGTTGACGTAACTGGACAACGTGATTACGATGTTTATGATACACTACCCAGTTAGCAGATGTTCTGTTTTTGTAAAAGTTTCTCCTATACATCTTTTTTACATTGATAGCTCTACATAGGTCACTATTCATAAAAGGTACTTGGTTGTTTTTTTTTATAACCCTGTTCTTAATTGGTGCACGTTCATCCATCATTGACTTAGTTAATGTTTCACAAAACGAATATGAATCATTAACATCTTCAAATATATCTGATACATGATATGAAGCTTGTCCAAATTCCTCGACAAACATGACCTCATTAAACGTTTTATAACTTCTGTACACGATATAGTGCGTTTTGTTTTAAATGCAAACATTTCATATGGTGAAAATCGTTCAAATCACATCAATACATACAATGTTTTGCAGATTTTTAAGTAATGTTGGTGTGTCACCTTTGCAACAAGCAGGACTAGTTACAATATTTGTTGCACCATATACAGCTAATACATCACTTATACAGTTATTAGAATTTAACATATTTACATTTAGGTCACCACATATAATATATTTAGAACCATATTTGACACAGTCAGTATAAGAATATGTTGCATTTCAATATGAAAATGTCCATTTGTAACAGTTGGCTGTTTATAAACACTTCAAATTAACCACTTTTGACCTTGAATCATAATTTCCGTAACAATGTATTCTATTCTACCAAATCACAAACATACCCTTCCAAATCATATCGCCTTCTCCGAGGTACATCGTTTTTGAAATACATCATCAGCCGTGCCATTTCTTTGACCAAAACATTTTGACGTCTTAGTAACTTGGCCTAGTTTGTTGAGGATTTTGCAAATTTACGACACAAAAACACAACGTGACCTTACATCACCGCATGACCTCACAAATACTATCATATTACGCGGATTTAATAGTGTGTACATAATCATGATGATATTGATCCAGTGACAGTCCGTATTTCCTGCTGGCACGTGTTACAACCTCTTTCATGGCCGCTCTCCCGGTATTTTCCATACATGACGTCACTCAGAAAACAGAATCGAGGAAAGTACGACATCATGTTTCGAATACCTACGCCGTAAAGATCCTCTAATCACTTGTTTTGACAGCTATGGATGTTAGTTGTCTGATCCAAGATCGCACATTGATAACCCGGATTATCAAAATGTATATAGTAAATCCCCTTTCAGGAAGTTTTCCAGGGGTGTATTGAAAAACAAGGACTATTCCGCGACTTTCCAGGAGTGATATTATATTCCAAAATGCGTGCGAATCCTGATGTAAGGAGACATCTGGATGTTGGTCCTACTATTATGATGGTCTCAATATTTGTAGTCATGTTATATTCTGGATCACGGTTGACAGTGGATCAAAAATTGTTATTCACACCTCAACTTACCACGCGTCCCAATTCCAAAGACAATGTGATGACATACGGTGCCACGTGTGGAACCAATAGTACCAGTAGATGGCGCCCAAAACACATCCATCTCATGCGCATGAAATTAGCGATTTCTGGGCCCCATACATGAACAGGTTTGGGGGGGGGGGGGGTGCAGGTTTAGGTGAAATTACCTTATATAACACATTACTAAACCAGCTATTAGATAATATAAATAGTAAATCATTCAGGCATTTATCACTGAAATATCATCAATTATTACGATTTTTTGTAACTCTCTTTAAAAATGAGAAAGGTACAAATTATTTCCCTCCCCCAATAATTTCGTTAATACCAGAATAATCTGTACTTTAACAGCACGGCGCCTGTTTCTACAACAACAAAAACAAACTTGGTAACACGCAATAACTACGTGCTTTTAAGGATCATTGAAAACCTACGAATTGAGCAATAATTTTAAATGCTGGTAATAAGATTACTTTTATTTTCGAGTCCCATTAGCAATTATTGGCGTATTTTGCGGCCATTTGCTTCGGTCTGGAGAGGGTCATAGAAATTATCATAAAACTTATAACCTCCACCTCTAATCTTCTCAACCGGAAATAACTGTATTTGTTTTCTTAAAATGAAAACGACATCCAAAGTTCAATTGATTGTAACACTTTGGTTGATGAAACGATAGTCACAAATGAGACTTTAATGTACATAATATTCTTCCCCATAGTTAGAGTGTGCAAATGCGATACAAAGGTGATACAGTTCAAAGGCGATATACTATTGAATATTCTTTTATTTTTTGCTAATAATGAAAATCCATAATAATATTGCTTTTAAATACTAATGCCACAACTTAACTAATCTTACCTGATCCAATTTGGGTCAACGATGTCTCAGATAATAAACTGATCACTTTTCACGTTTAAATATTTATGTTGAATCTATTTAAGTAGATACGTCGTCAGAAAATAATTGTTCCAAGGCCTTTTTATGATGCCTCGTAAGTGCATTGTTTATCAATTGACAGATTTATACATATTTTTTTAAATATAACTCTATTCTCAAGAACGTGATTACATATTAAAAACATAGAGTATCTCAGATTAGTGACGAAAAATCGTAAGCATGTAGTTCAAGTGTAGTTTAATTTTATATTGCGTTTTGAATGTTTATAGTTTTTAATAAGCTACGGGACGTTAATATTGCTTAATTATAACCCAATTAACTAATTGCCCTTCACAAATTTGTTGACGTCATCTCGCGTAATGTTATTTCGGGGGAGTGTGTCATAAAAATATTATTACCGCTTATTAACCTGAAATAAAATTTCAATCTAATTATTTTCCCTTTTCCCAATTATTAGCGTAATGGAATGTTCTGTGTGTCTAATTGGACAGGTTTTCTGATGAAGCCAGCTGCGACGAGTTGACTTCAGTTGCATCAATCCGATCAAAGTCGTTTCATCCCTGTTATCTATTTGTCTTCCTTGTGGTCCTAGGTAAGGCTTGATCACTCACTCATTCTCTATATTCAAACGTAGAACAGATTTTTTTTTGTACACCATTGATATATTTCTATGACACACACACGCGCGCACTATTTGTAAAAGCGAGATGGCATTAAAGAAACAGTTTTAGACTCGAGATGGACTAAAGTCGTTCTTTGTTAGTAGCATCATTCGAACTGATACGGTAAAGATTCTACAATATTGTTGAAGAGTTACTCTGCTGGTAAAGACAAAATGTGTGTTCATTAACAAATGGTGAGGAAGTATTGTGTTCCTCATTTTGTATGTTTCTTTGCCATGTGCTCGAACTGGTCCCAAGGGCAAAACATTCCCTAAGCTGTCCAACTAGAGCTCTGCCGAATAAGAAGAATGGCTTAGTTTCCTCAGAATTCAGCGATATTTAGCCCCATTGGTTTTGAGTTTAAATTACATTCGAGTTACAATATTTAGATTTTGACTCCTTTTTAAAAAAAACCCTGGTGAGAAAATGTGAAATGGCGTTGTTTACTTTATTACGACAACTTTGGTGTATTGTTACAGTGTATTGTTATTGGTGTATTGTTACAGTGCTAGAAGTCTGTGGCCAACCATAGCTGTCAATGTTCACTCGGTAGGACTCCGTCATATACGTTAACAGCTGCATTATGATTAGGAGTTCTCAGTCGGAGTAATCCCATTATGATGCGGTCAATTAGCGATTCCACGGCTTTAAAGATATGCATCCCAAAGGAATGATAAAAGGGCACATCAAATAATTGATTGCCGGACCAGCCATGAATGATAAACGTGGCTTTACATAACTGTATTGTGAGTATATCAGGCTATGGACATCTAGTTAACAGTAAAGATTACACACCTGATGTGAATTAAACCGTAAATGTATGATTAATCTCTACCGTGTATGAATTGGGATCCGTTATTAGCAATATATGGCCAATGTACTCCAAATTAAAATTGTAAATATTCTAATAAATACTAGTATGCACTAGTGTAATCTAATTTTACAGTAGCTACCTGGGATGTTACTTTCACATTAGGCAACTTGGTGGGTTTTAATTTTTTTTATTTCACGGCCAATAATAAAGAAGAATTAGCATTCAGTTATTAGAACAGGCTCTAACTGTGGGAAAGTTAAGTCCGTTAATTATTTGGCTAATATACTCCGAGTTACTATTTAAAGTGAGAAAGCAGCCAGAGTGACAAGGATCGTTTACTTTAAGCAATAAGAACGAGAATTATCTTTCCCCCCCAGGAAAACACATCTCGTTGTTCTTTCTTTGTCATATTAGATAATAAATATTGCTGTTTTATGGCCACTTTTGTGCACAAGGTAAGCTAAATGGCCCGAGCGACCTCCAAAGGTAATGAGGCGAAGTCAAAGATGAAACACCCTTCGGATATGCCCACGCCGCAATTCGAAATCAGGTGGTAGTGATCTGTTGTCCAACGCGCTACCAGCTAGTCCACGGAGGTGCCCTAAAACTATAAGAAGCTAGACCGGATATCGTATGGAAATCGTTTCAGTAAATTCATGACTTCATTTCAGAATCGATATCTCAGCCGGCTTACTTACTGGTTACTGCCGCAGGCGATGACGGACGCCTCCGTGGTCTAGTTGGTAGCGTTTTCGACCACAGATCACTACCACCCCAGTTCGAATCTTGACGTGGACACATCAGCCCATTTAGCCTACCATGTGCACAACAGTGGCTGTAAAACATCAATCATCATCGCCGCAGTCAATTACTATTCTTTCCGAAACCTACTGATCTTTTCAGCGGAAATGTCTTTCCGGAGAACGGGCGAGACTCACTGGGGCAGCAGTTTGTTGTGTACTAGTATTCTCTTACACAGATCGAATAAAAAACAACGTATTAGCAAAGTAATTGCGTACTCTATAGTGCTGGAAATCCTATCATTATTTAAAGATTGAACTGTCATGTTATTGTTCTACTTGATTACATTTGTTTATAAGGAGGGAGGGAGGGAGGGATGTGGATTGTCAGTCATACGTGTGTAAGACCAAATTTATCCTCGTTGTTAATTCCCAACACAGAAATTAATATTACATTTCAAAAAAAAGGGAAGCAATTTTATTTTCATCAGAGTAGATTGTTATTCATGTCCTTATCAGGACGTCCCCATTTTGAAAGCGTAAACATGTATTCCATCCGAATGACATTCTGACCTCGCCTTCAAAAGCTGCATCATCCGTCATGACACAATTCCAATCATCAACGTAATATCTCACAGGTGAATAAATGTCATACAAAAGCGGTGACATTTTCGAGCGGGGTTTGTATTTGATAAATCGCTGAAGCTCTATGCATAAAGAGCGTGTGCTGAAAATAAATCCGACATTTTTTCTAATCTGTGTCGTTCGTTCCAGTTCGTTCCGTAGTTGGCATGATAATTCTACTTAAAACGCATTCCACTGAACTGCTCCTAGGTATCTATCATGTAATGATAAGGATGACAGATTAAGAAACCAAGTGAAGACGACATCATAGGACACCCACATACAGCCAATAGCTCACTTATAGCAGATTGCCCATGAAAATCTGAAAGAAATCAATCTTAGAGAACATTTTATTTGTATGTCGGTTTGAAAACAACACATTTACTTATCTATTGTAGGATGATTGGTAATGTATTTTTTATTTACATTATAATAAAAATAATAATAATAATTATTATTATAACAATATTTTTAAACAGTATTCTTATCATATAATATATAATGTTCATAAGCGCTTCAAAATACAACACATGTAATGTTAAATATGTAAAAACAATATAGATCATAGTAGATAAAATAGATTTACTGTTAAATGAATCGTCACAACAAGCTAATTAGTATTATTTAAAACAATACGGTGACTAAAAGAAATCTTTACATTGACTAGGATGAACAAAATAAGGGATAAAACATGTTATATTGACACACTGTTAAGATTGAATTGATATATTCAGCAGTGGTAATGAACTAGAACACACAATCAGTTTAACGGACGATGTATTTCGAAGAGCGAGTGCTGCATAATTAAAACGCATACATCCTACTCCGAATGTTTAAAACTTACAACGTTCCTGTATTCAGGGATGTGGGATTCCTGTCTGGTGCGTATAACCAGAGGTTTGTATGGCATTTCACAGGTAGCCGATGGAATTCCCTAAACACAAGCGTGATATAATTATATGGAGCTGTTCTGTTTGAGAGGTGATCTGTTTTGTTCTATGGCTAGCCAAGTGTATTCATCATGGTATCCAGGCATAACAAAGGTGTGGATATATATATATATATATATATATATATATATATATATATACGATGTACACATTAAAATATACGCTTCATTAATTGCTTCGTTTCATAACTCCGTTTGGTAAATAACAGCTAGCTTGTTCAAATCATTAGAAGTTATAAAATGTTCACACACGGTTGGACACGCTCTCTCTCTCTCTCTCTCTCTCTCGCACACACACACAGAGAGAGAGAGGGAGAAAGAGAGAGAGAGAGAAGCGCGTACGGGGTGAGGGGAAGGGATGTGCTTAAGACGAACCCGGTGAATGCAACCAGGATGAAAACCCTCCCACACCTCATCCAGCTATTCTGGCCACGCTGCCCGATAGAGATACCCCATTACGGGCCCAAGAGTTTCTCGTCAGCCTTAAGACGCCGACCGAGCCAACTATCCCTATAATAATTACCTACACTTAGAGCCAGATACACCGATGATCGCCACCATCACTACCACCTCATCGTACGACTAGCCAACAGCCAGCCGAGTATACCATCGTAAGGCACTCGATTAATTCCACGGCGCCAGAGAACCAACCCGACGGCAGGCGTCGCTATGAGGAGCGAGTACAGCGTCGGTGGACACTAATAAGCTACGGTAGTGTTCTGAGTAGTGTTCCGAATGTTTTTCTTCTTTCTAATACGGTCACCGAATACTACTAGCTCAGTGGATACTCGGCAGAGTTTTGTATCTTGTTTTGATTGCCCGTTGGTCGTTATAATGTGATGGACAGTCGGAAGAAGGTATAAATTGCCGCTACGTCAGCGACCAACCTATACCGCCACGGGAATGGACTTGCTGTGAAGAAAGCGCCGTTCCGTTAGATTATGTCGGTGTGCGAGTACACGCGCATCGCTGCCGGCGGATAGACAGACATTTGTACAGTATTGATCAATAACATAGCTAACCGTATACAAGTAAATACGGTTGCCCCATTACTGACAAGGAAGACGATTTAGTTAGAGTTGTAGTTTGGTTGGGGCTAGATGGGATGGCAGGACATAGGTACGCCCTTGGTACGCTAGATTAACGAAATATTGCGGTTTATGACTTAATGAGGATAACAGGGGCGAATCACAGCTTTATCTTGTCTGTGAGATGTAGGATGTAGAAGTAGCCTCTCGGTTGTGTCCCAAATGTGTTCAGGGACGAGGCTAAAAAAGCGCTCATTCTCTCATTCACTCTCGCTCACTCTGTAACTCACTCACGCACTGACCCAGCCATTCAATCACCCACAAATTCACTTACTCACTGTAAAACGTAAACTCACTGCCAACAACCATATATATATATATATATATATATATATATATATATATAATAGACCCTCTTTGTAACACCACATTTGGGACCAGAAATATATGACGATCTAAAAAGGTTGACGTTCTAAAGATGTCTCACTTAGAAAAAACAAGGATCAAAATCAATTGACAACACAACATATTTTGGTTATCTACGTTGCTTAGCTGCATATTAATGTCGGTGTACATTAATTAACAACACTGCTCACACTCGCATTCACACAAACATAAATTAGGATTTGGTAAAAAGTCGGTCTTGACAGCCTGTTTCGACGTTAGTGAGGAAATGTTCTTCACAATGAGTACAAAACTTGTAATGCACTTAATGTCACATTCACCACGATTGGTCTCCATGAATCGTAGTAAGACACTGAGTGCATTCCTTGCTTCTGAAACTGTGGTTTTCGCGCATTTCGGAAAACCCCAAGAAAATGCCCTGTTCCAGGTGTGAGTGTTTTGTTGTTCGCTGTCGTTTTGATGCATGTACATTAGACGTGTCTAGAGAAATGGGGTTTTCCTTTGCTAAAGAATGTCGCCAATAGTTCTACGTTTAGCATCAAAACCACACAGGAAAACAAAATTATCAGCTATTGGTTGTTAACTAGCTTTGGGGTGAAGATAATGTAGCACTTCTAGCTTCGGAGTTATACAGAAAGATGTTCGTTTATGTCTACGATATTTCATTGTAATGACAAACACTTATATGCTTATGGTATGATAACGCATTGATAGAACAATTTGATTAATGGGTAATAACATGAATAAAGCTTGTGGTATTTAAGCGATATGCAAACAATACAAATTGGGTAATGATTGCAATTCAACAAACCTATTCATTATTCATACGACCCCTTTATCCATCGCATGGCCTCAGCCAAACCTTGGGTTGCTTTGGGGATAATTGGAAGCCATTGAGTGACACCTGTAATTGTGAAACTGTTATTAGGCTTTGTGTAATATACGTGGAAGTGGGTTTGTTTTGTTTTGTAATTAATTTTATGAAATACTTTTACTCGTCGTGTGATTGACGAAATAAAGAGGGAAATGGCAGATTAGGATCTGGTATTTCTTGACGATAACCGAATAATTAGGGGCGTTATAAAGAGGATGTTATAATGGGTCGAAATCAGTTCGCAGTGTTTTCGTGGTGATAAGCGATGGTGTCATAATAGTATAATTTTAATATATTTACCAGAAATACATAAGTGTTACCCATGCGGATTCTGCTGTGATATTTTGCAATAGAAAAACTGCTAAGTCATATATGTCATACGAAATTCTATAAAACAGAAGCTTCATATTGGTTGTCAGACACACAACTCCATCATCATGGATACCTACTATACACTATAGCTACTTTCATTGATATTTCGAGAAAGCAGACATTATTGCAAATAAATGCCGTGTTATTTTGAACATCAAATCGTCGTCTTTTACATAGAGGCGGACAGGACAGTATGTGGCTTAAACTGTCCAAACCACGCTTTCAAAAGGGTTAATGTGTTGTACTTAAGATGTCATCAACATCGTACGATTATCACATACTGACGAAATTAAACCGACGTGCTTACAGTGTACGAAGAATGACTTCAGAAGCGGAATGTTGTAATTTTCCTTCAATTGTCATATATGTATAGTAGCCACCTACAGCCCAGACTGCAATACATCTGGGATTTTTTTAGGTGCCACAGGTAGACAGCCCTTAGATCAACATACAACCATATTTTATCTGCTACTCGTTGTATTTAATATTATGTATATTGCCGAAAAAAAGGTTTAATATCAACATCTGAAAGAACAGGCAATGCTCGTGTATTCAATTTGGCGATGAATGTACACTCTTCAAAATTGATCATTCTTCCGTCACTGGCCTGTTAAGTGTCTTTAAACGATGATAACTCCACTGATAATATAAAAACATTCTGTTTAGTGCCCATTATAATAACATTACAATTTGTCACCAAATCCCCTCCCTCGAGAAGATCTATTGGAATATGTCGTATACGACTCATAGCAATGTCTATCACAAATCAAATAATGGGATATGATGTGTGTGTGTGTGTGTGTGTGTGTGTGTGTAATGGGGTATCTTTTACTGACATGCATATCTCTATGTGTCGATTTCAAAATAAATTCAGTCACAACAACTGGCAAGGATTACTTCACCATCTTTGATCTTACAATGTGGAAGCAGACCTAATATATATATATATATATATATAGAGAGAGAGAGAGACTGCCTTTGAGTAATCATCAGTCAACACACAGGTCCAACAGGATGAAGTGGACTATTAGAGCCATTGTAGTTTATTGCACAAGTTAGGACTGTTCCGTACATGGCTCTTGTTGAAAATAGACCAAAATATCTCCATCTTCTAGTATATATAACTCTCTCTCTCTCTCTCTCTCTCTCTTTCTCTCTGGTGTTTTCTCTAGCTTATTGTCTTCCTTATTGCATCAGTGTAACATAATTAAGACGTTGTGTTGTCTCTTCATGTTAAATGGAATATCATAATTACGCTACACACCACGAGCACTATCCGTAGAGTAGTGTGTATGTGTTGTGATATAGCTCGGTTAGGAGGCCGACTGATGGACAAGATGAGAAGTGGCACTGCTGTGGAACAATAGACTTGTTCATCTGTCCGACATCATTATGTCTTCGGTATCATGTGATCTTGTTATTATCTACGATAATCATCTTCTATATTCGCTTTGACTGTGATCAATTCACTCTTTTGGCATCTTCATCTATTCTTTTAGCTATCCCATAAACAGTATTCTATAGAGTGATTTATTAACTTTATATATATATATATATATATATATATATATATATATACAACACCAATATATTACCACAAGCAATAGCTGATTCTAAAGCGGTGTAACAATATATTGCTATAAAATACACAATTCAAAAGATTAAAACAATTTCCGTTCAGAGTTGTTAGCTGCATGTCGCATGGAGCTTGTCAATGCAGGAAGCTGATTGGCTACATCTTAGCCACTAACACCAGAAACATCAACACTAACAAGCAATCTTAAGGGATTACCTGCTGTCATATGATTATATTCTTGTTGTGTGGATTGAGTATGTTTTACGTTCATTAGTAGCCATCCCTTTACAAGACATCATAAACCGGACTTTCATCTGTATTCCATCGTAATATGTATTTAGATTGTTGTTTTGTTTCGGACTGATTTGTATTTTACTCGTCGGCGTTTTGCTGTTTTAAACAACAAAATCTGTTAAATAATGTTTACATTTCTTCTCTAGATAGTTGATCAAATTTATTGTGACATCACGGATTCCGACATTGGTGAACTAACTAGCAGAATTACACAATCACGTATATGAAAACAGACCTTTGGGTTTACATCTCTCCACTTATAATTGTTCTTGTTAACAACTAATAGATAATCTTGGCATTGTGCTATTGATTTCTTATAATATTATAACACTTGACACGTATTTCGATTGTGGAAGAAAAACAACAAAATTATGCAGAGTGAATAAAAGTTTGGAATAAGAACATTATTATGCTTAATTTTAATGTGTGTGTGTGTGTGTGTGTGTGTGTGGGGAGAGAGAGAGAGAGAGAGAGAGAAGTCGAATACAACAACTACTTACTACTACTATATCATTACTCTAATCAACATAGTTTAGTGTATTCTAAACATGCTGTGATTTTTTAGTGTTACACCTTTATATATATATAAAACATAAGTGTACCATATTTATGACATGCACTGAACGAAGGTGCTAGAAACCAAGACTTTAAAAATGGAACACATGCACTGCCACGAAAATACTCTACTAAATTAACTTAACTCTGATATACAAATAAACAAATATACTTACCACTGACCTCAAAGAAAACTAGACAGAACAATCAGTGATGTTTGATTGGGTCACCATGACCAAACAGCGCTGACTTCCGGTAGGGGCAAAAAGCAACGTTGAAGCGGCTGCACTTCGAGTATTGAACCTATGAATACGGACATTTGTTGTGATGTGTGCATTATAATATTGTGTGTGCAAAGAACCTGTATTACTCCTGTCATATCTGTAAATGTCGTTTTATGCAAGTTCGTAGATCTAGTCTAGTTGGGATAAAACGCCACAAACGAGGTTGTCGAACAGGCTAAATATAATGATAGTTTAGCTAAATTTCCGTTAAAAAAGCTTTAACAGCTATTTTAAATGTGTTCCTTACCTATGCAACCAACAACACAACAAAAATTCATCAAGTGTATAAACCTTTATTTAGCAGTCTGCTTTCCTTTTTCCCCTCACCGGAAGTTGGAACCTGTTTGCCATCTATTGGCGGGCGCGCACAGTCTAGTTTTCTTTTAGGTCAATGTTACTCTGGCATAGAGTAGTTATATAGGAGTTCAATAATATTCCCTTCGAATTCATAATTTTCACGCAGGACACAAAGCCAAAGTCAAGTGATTACACACCATTGCCAATGTTTGAGTCCAAAACGGACGGCATAAGAAAGCCAAGGGACCAAGCTTGTTAATTAACTGTCTCTGGGGGGAGTTCTTCACCCCAGGAAAAGTTACCTAATCGTAGACATCTAAATAAAACAAAAAGATCGGCCATTAGATGATTAGGTGCATAGGCTACAACCGGCTGAATAGCTATAATAATATAGCCTGCTTAATCCGACCAAACGTTTTATACGATCTAGACCAGCCAGTGTGACATAACCTCGTCATCTAAGCCTCAACACAACGAATGGAGAGAGAGAGAGAGAGAGAGAGACGCGGAGAGAGAATCGTCGTGAATCGGAGCAAATTGATATTCAAAAGCGCGTATCAAACGAGCCTAGCCAACGAAAATACCCCGCCTAATGAACAATAGCCTCTATTAGTCTCCGGGTGTTAAACTTTACATCGCCTAATAATCAAAACAACTTCTTACCTAATTGGTTGAAAAAACCAGCCGAATTAGCGATGTCGCCAAACGCGACGCGGCGAAAATATATTTATTCGACTCGGGCCGGGTCGCCTCAAATGTCAGCACCGAGACTTCGGCGGCCACGTTGGCGGCTGGCGACGATATATCCGTTGTATCGGTTGCCGGCGTCTTGCCGCGGTGCGATGCCGAACATTGCCGTGTTTCAGCCTAGATTACGGGCTCGCCGAGCAAATTGCTTGTGATTGGCTTATTAAATAGGTCAGGCCTGGGTCAGCGCTACGGGGCCCGACTGGCTAATGTCCTGTTACAGATTTCCGACTTGATAAACGAAATTCATTACGTGAAATAATAACTCGTGCCTATCTCAGGTCCGCTGTGAGGATGACGTCGCCGAAGGTGTTCGCTTAAGTAGCAGACGGTAATGCTGACATCATTGACTTTTTGCCGAAGTAACCAAAATATCTCTTACAGGCTGATGAAGTACTTCGAACGTTTGTCTTGTCATTGTTTTTGTTCTCTCGGGTTTTTTGTTGATAATTATTAATACAGACACTACTTATTTTCGGCAAATAATCTTTGCGAATACAGGTCTGTTTAGTGAAGTGATTCCCGCCGAAGCGTAAATCCGACATTAACAGACGAACGGAGAATTTTAGCATTCTTCGGTAGCACAGCTGATTTGGTACGGGGTTTTAGCTATCAAGGTCGTGAGATCGGATCCAGATGTTACCTATATCGATGAGATGTTTCATTCTATGTCAATAACCTTATTTTCCGAAAGTATCCCTCTCAGCATTGTGTTCCAGATTTTATTGATCAGCGCCGATCCCAAACATAACAAACACTCGATCAAAGCTTTTAATTAATGTAAGTATGCAGCCAGGTTATATAGTGTCAGTTATCGTAAATTTACTATCTTATTTGATGTATAATCGATATTGTCTTCTCTGTGACGAATTAAAAAAATATGTTAAGATTTTATCCAAGTTACCTATTTCAGTTTTAAGGCAGCGTCATATTTTCAGCTGGAATTATTGCTACTATAAAAAGTAGAGCACACACGCACACGCACACACAATAACAACAAGAAAAACAAAAACAAACAAATCAACATGTAGCTGTTTTACAACAACTGTTATGCACATGACAGACGGTTGAAACACCTCTCAAACGTAGCCAGACCAAAATTTTAAATATTGGAGGTACTATAATTAATATTTTGTAATTAAAAATAGCAGTCAATGGACATATAGGCTAAAGCTAAATTCGATTAAAACTGTTTCGATTTATCAACTGAAAACGTGGAACTTGTTGATGAGTAATTTCTAGAATGCGTATATTTTGCCGATGTTTATGTAACCTTCTAGATGCAAACATCGTTTCGCACAGTAACCCTCCCCCACCTTGTTTACACAATATACTAAGCCCACCATGAACATAAAACTTTGCCACGTATACCACCGTCAGTCGGTATTCGGCCATTGTGTTCGTCTCCCACTCCATTTCATTATCGCTTCTCGGACCAGGGACAATACCTCACCAAACACGGCTCGTCCATGTCACAGCTATTATTACTTCCAGTTTGACTTCAATTTGCAGTCGTACGTGAGCGGGATGCTAGTGCCGTGATGGATGACCTGACCTTGACCTTCCAATGTCGTAGATCATCTCCCGGCGACGGCACGCTGCCCACGAAACAAAGATGGCGTCGATGCTATCTGTTTTGGCTGGGAATCAAATCGCTGCCGCATCTCGCGCGTTTTATCTCGAAAATCTCACATGTTCCGGTTTGCGCGCGTTCCACGTGGACGAGACAACGACGGGGCACCGCCAATCTTCCGAGTACTATAAACTATTGTCTGACATAGATGAATGACATTATAGCTAATTGGACGCGCAATTAAAGCAATTACGCCGGCATTAGCTCTGCGTCCCACAAAAGAAAGATATAAAAAAGGGAAACTTCTGGCGTCCCAAAACAAGTGAAACGCGAAGTTAATTGCTAACGCAGGACAGGCCACTCACGAATGACATCAGAACGAAGACGAGGCTCCTGATAACAGTCTTGTTATAGTGTTCATACGAAAACGAGGCTGCGAATGGTAAACGACGGAACGAACAAACACACTCATATAAACGAATGAGTAAAGAAGTAAACAAAGATACCAGTTCTATAATTTGTCATTATTATTATTGTTGTTGTTGTTGTTGTTTACAGTAGCCGTAGTGTGGAATGTGGTGGTGTCATAATACTGATAACGATACAGTTATAAACATTAGTAGTAGAAGTAGTGGATCTAGTAGTAGTAGTATTAGTAGTAGTAGAAGTAGTACTGAACTTATCAATATAGGAAATAATGCTGAAACGGTTCTTTTTTTAATTGGTTCACCCTCCAATTTGAGTAAATAAGAATACAAATAGAAATTTAAAAAAGTTGTTTACGTTGTCACTAGTTATCTTCATCTCCTTAAAGCTTTTTCACCCCCCCCCCCTGTAATTTCCATCGTATTACAGCATAACCCCACCCCCACACCCCCCACACACATTTATACACATCCTCAGTCCATTTAATTATGTCTCCTAATTTCATTAACAGTTCCATCAGCCACGCCGCACAATCTATGACAACAAGTTGTCGTCGTGTCCTTTATCCGCCCCCCCCCTTCTCCCCATCCGCCCCCCTCAATAACAACACCAATCGTCGGCCATGCAGGTATCCGGCTCACATTAGCCGCTGCCGTCTATCGAGCCCAGATCCGCTCCTCCTGGCTGGCTATCAATTAGTTTCGCTTACACCCTCATCTCGTCATTTATGGCCGCCCGGCTGGTACGGCGTTGGGCCGCCTTCTTGCCGCCGTCTCGCCGCACCATTTCGCCGAGTACCCGTCACTTTGTACTCGGCCATAGGTAAACTTCGCCGGCCGGTGTGCTCTCTTCGATAACGCCTCGACTCATTAGAAGGGCTTTTACTCTAAGCCGCTCAGTCTGGCCGAGCTCTAAGTAGGTCCGGATGTCGAAGACATCATTAAGTCGGCCACGTAAAGTCAACAATAACCAGAGGATCCGCTTAAAGGTCGCGCTGGCCGTGTAATAATATTCCGAGTGGCGCATGTCCGTCGGCCCGCGCTCGGGTCGCGGTATTTATTGTCCGTCGAGCGGCCGGTCGCGTAATGCGGATAGCTGTCGCTCGGCGAAAAGAAGATGGAGCGAAAACGAGAAATAACAGCTCGGTTCGCTTAAAAAAATTCCACCGCTCGCAGATGGCCCCTGACCTAGTTCGGTTCGCACAGCGCATGCGTATCGGGTCAGGTTGGTAATATTAACGGCGGGGTGTTGGTTGGTGCTGAGAACTTAACGGCACCGCGTTACATGTCGGCGCATCGGTTCTGGCTGATTATTAGGTCACGATGTGTTCGCTCTAAATACCGTGTTGCCCCCTGGCGGACGGCGAAAACCGAATACTGCCAGTATATTGTCCGCAACACGCAAATAATTCGCCGTATTGACATCGATTCATATACACGATGAATTTATTGGATTCCAGCCCGAAATAAGATGTAACGCGCTTTATTACTAGCTGTATACGGTCGGCCAAAGGAGTACCAACGTTCCGTTGATGTTTCGGTGACAGTCAGCCCTTTGGGTTCGGTGGCAAGCCAACTACGAATGGCGACAACCTGTAACATCGGCAAAGTGCTTTTAGTATCTCGGTGTTATAATATTTGTTCGTTGTACGGAGAAGCCGTGGGTGAGGGGTGGGAGTAGTACTGGTCTCTATACTCCACGGGAACGTTTTTACTTCAGACGAAATGTCCACTCACGTTGGTCATAACCAGTCTGCTATATCAACTGTGACAATAACAACGCTACTTCTGACATTTGGTGACATTTTCAGGGAAGTATACTGAACTAGATGATAAATGGAACGCTTTAGATAACAAATCAATCCATATATATATATATATATATATATAAATATATATATATATATATATATATATATATATAAATATATATATAAATATATATATATATATATATATATAATAGACAGAGAGAGAGAGAGAGGAGGAGAGAGAAAGAGGGAGAGAATACTGTAATAGATAAATAGACAGATATATTATGAACCACGAATATTATAAGACAAAATTAAAAATGCAAAATTCGTCAATCATTCCATCAAATAATTCTTATGAATGAAGTCGAACTTTCGGACATTAGTCAATGTCAAGGCTGTGCATACTTCAAAAACAATTGTTCTAACGAAAGCCCATTCTGCAGTGTGTGGCGTTTTAACGTTTTTTTCTGGCAAACTTCAAGTATGTTTTATGTCATTTGTTTCTAAGCAGGTAAACCTATTGTTGTGAACTGGATAAAACACTTTATGGCTTTATTAACTAAAAAGATAAGTGGTTATTTTTTTAAAAAGATTTCCATCTAAACAGCGTTGTATTCATCATTTTTAGAAAGGTGTGGACTTATCCATTTTATCCATATATATATATATATATATATATATATATATATATATCGCTAAATGGATTATTGGCATTGAACAACAGCATACGTTAAATAATAATAATAATAATAATATTAATAATAATGTAAAGATTTTTTTACTGTTTTGACACATATCGTTTTCTTCTTTAATTTTCTCGCAGGTTATTTTAAAACATCAAAACTATGTCTTAAGATTCAGAATACGGATTGTGGTCATTGGAGAAGAAAATTAAAGATATATATATATATATATATATATATATGCGTGTGTGTGTGTGTGTGTGTGTGTGTGTGTGTGACAACAAATTATTATCTCCGGGTATTAGAACGGGGTAACTTCAAAACATATTTACTGCAGCTTTATATCGACGTCGCCACGAAAATATGTCAACATTTTAACGACCATCTGTCGGTTCTCCCCCTCCCCCTTTAATTGATAGTAAATTTCATCGTATTGTTTGTGTTCGTTGCTGATGGCGAGGTATCATCGATAACAGACATCAGAACTATGAATAATAATAAGCTCGGATAATTAAAGATGATCGGATAGGCTACACATGGGCGGCCATCTTTTTCGTTTGTTTGGTTTAACTATTGTTTTTGTTTTTTGTAGACGCCTGCCAGAAGTATTATTTTGTCGAGGAACGGAATAATTATATTTATGATTAATACGTAAAATGAGAAGCCAAACATTTATTGTGGTTACATGGCCCCACTCTCAGGGGCACATTACACATAGATTTGCTCGTTGGTTTTATTTTTACGTCTTCGTTTCCAGTCCAGGATGGTGCCGAGGGCTTTAATTGTTCGCGACTTCATGTTCAGACCCTTCGGGTGCAGCTTTGCACTATGGCAACATCTTCAACCGCCCCACGGAGTATGCCGTATAAGGAAATCACTGATATGCGCGCAATCTGAACATTATAGTCAATCGTAATCAATCGCAGTCCAATAGGCGCTCATCTACATGGCCGAATTGCCCCGCGTACGCGTTAAAAATCACAAACCATTGATGCTGGATCCGAGCCGAGAATCCGCCGCTTTCGGATCCAGCACCTTACCACTGGGCTAGCTACCGCTCACCACCACGATGACACGTTGCCGTGATTATCAGTTGAAGTATTACGACATATTTGTTCTTGTCACCTTCATTTACCAACATTAGCCCAGTCGATAGCGTCTAACCGTATAGGTCCCCGATTGTCAGACAAAACATCAAAGGTTCGCTGATGATCTCTAACGTGTCCACAATCTTTACCTATCGACCGCCGATATCGTGACGCGAGAAATCCTAATAAACCGGTTCTGTCCACAAACTATCGGTTCCAGGCACCGGGCCACCTTGGTGTCAGATCGCTTGCCAGATACGGTATAAATCACTGGAGATGTCGGGAAGGGCGGCCTGCTCCGCGGGGAAATCCGGACGTCGAAATTCTGGATAACGGTACCCTGCGAGAACACGGGAGAAAAAGCGACGACTTGGGGTAGCACGGTGCTTTGACCTTGTCGTGTGACCGGATACAAACGATCCAGACTGACAGTAGACTCTCTGTCTAGGCGAATTATGGTCAATCATATAGAGAGAGACCAAACGTTGCCTCTGTTGGTAGATGACGCCACAGAGGCTGACACGACAATATCACATTTGAAATGTCCATGGATCAACGTTCGGTGTCTCCGAACACCAAAATTGCTGATGTTGAATTAATATATATATATATATATATATATATATATATATTTTTTCCCTGGTGAATCCCTTAGGCTTATGTTATACTCTATTCCCACACACAATCTAAAAAAAACTAAAAATATATATATATATATATATATATATATATATATATATGTTTGTGTGTGTGTGTGTGTGTGTGTTTTTTTTATGTGTGTATATGTAGCATAAGAATTCCTCGTTTTAGTGAATCATATTTACGACCGAGAGTATATCATATAGACGTACTACGGCTTGAATAATGTAATTCAAATATTTCAGTTAATCTAGATAATCTGGTTATATGCATATTACCAGAAATATTCCGGTTATAAGTCATTTTCCTTTAAACCGCACCGCAGCAATCCGTTGGCAACGCGGTCCGCACGATATATGAAGGGAATGAACCGTACACATCCTAATATGCTGCGACAATCCGGTTATTCATGTTTCTGTTTCCGTACGGAACTCTTGGCAACAAAATGCACATAAGGCATGTTATTCAAATTCGTTAATCCGGCAGTGCGTAACTTCATTTTGTCGTTTCGCGCGACAACTATCATGAATATTTGAACCAATTCAATGTCCCAAATTGCGGTCGGTGGTTTCACAATTCGTGCCCAACAGAAGAATGTGTTCGAACTGCTCAGGGATCCCTTATGGGTCCTCAGTCCTATAATGTGTTTACTAATGATATGTTGTTTATATTAGAAGATGACGTTGATGTATACAATTACGCTGATGACAACACATTTGTCTGTTCTGGCTATGATTATGAGTCCGTCAAGGATAAAGTAGTACGCAATGTAAACAATGTGATTACATGGTTTGAGAGTAATATTATGATGGTCAATCCTGATAAGTTTCAATGTATTGTTTTTGGCAAAAATGAAAATTTAGATAGTTTTAAGATAGGAAAACATGATATTGTTCCACAGAATAATGTCAAGATTCTGGGGTTAAACTTAGATAGTGAAAAATTTTTATACTCATACATCCCAAAATTTGCCCGAAAGAGGAAATCAAATTAATGTACTGGCTAGATTATGTAATGTACTTGATGAGCCAAATAAGTTTTTACTTTATAATATTTTTATCGAATGTTATTTTAATTATTGTTCTGTTGTATGGCACTTCTCTAGTAAATCTAACACATATAAAATTGAAAAGCTTCAAGAAAAAGCATTATGATTTATTAAGTTGGGCTTCAACAGTTCCTATAAATTATTACTAAAAAAAAAAAATATTTTTACGGATTAGAAAGTTTATGGACGCTGTATATAAAATTTCACATGACAAGTATCCGCTGTATCTAAATGCTCTGATTAAACAACAAAAAATTACAAATTAATTTAAGATCTGATAATAATAATGTATCCCACAATATAAAACCGTCAAGTATGGTAAGAATTTTTTACCTATTTCACCATTTTATTGGAATAAGTTGCAAATATAATACGAAATGCCCGAAGCTTTAGTAGTTTTAAGACCCTTCTTCATGATTTGGGGACCATCCTTAAATGTGGATCATGCCTACAATGTAATATTATTAATAGGTGAAATATTTTATCAAAAAATAAAAATTTTATTTGTATAAAAACATATCATATGTAATGTTCATTGCATTTTTTATTGTTTACATTTTTTATGTCGATGTAATAGTGATTGTCATTAATGTTATTGTTTACACTTATTTATGTCGATGTAATAGTGATTGTACTAATGTTATTGTTTACACTTATTTATGTCGATGTAATAGTGACTGTCACTAATGTTATTGTTTACCTTATTTTGTCGATGTAATAGTGATTGTCATTTAAAGTTATTGTTTACACTTATTTATGTCGGATGTAATATACTTCACTAATGTTATTGTTTACACTTATTTATGTCGATGTAATAGTGATTTTCACTAATTTATTGTTTTCATTTTTTTTTCGATTAAATACATTTTTTTTTTACACTTATTTATGGATGAATAGTGATTTTCCTAATGTTATTGTTTACACTTATTTTTGTCGATGTAATAGTGGGTTTTACTAATTTATTTTTACACTTATTTATGTGATGTAATATGATTGTCCTAATGTTATTGTTTACACTTATTTATGTCGATGTAATAGTATTGTCCCAATGTTATTTTTACACTTATTTATGTCGATTAAAAGTGATTTCACTAATGTTATTTTTACCTTTTTATTTGATTAATTGTTTCACTAATTTATTTTTTACACTTATTTATGTCGATGTAATGTGATTGTCACTAATGTTATTTTTAACTTATTTATGTCGATGTAATAGTGATTGTCACTAATGTTATTGTTTACACTTATTTATGTCGATGTAATAGTGATTGTCACTAATGTTATTGTTTACACTTATTTATGTCGATGTAATAGTGATTGTCACTAATGTTATTGTTTACACTTATTTATGTCGATGTAATAGTGATGGTCACTAATGTTAATGTTACGCTTTTATCGACTCTAAATACATTTTTCTTACTCTTACTCTTACTCTTAGGGTCAATTAGTACTTATGCCATCACATTGAGCGTCGTTATTAATTGGGTTGTACTTTGTGTTGTAATTAGATCAAGGTCTAGGTTATGGCAGCAAAAACATATCGTGATAAAACTAGTTAACTTTGTTTACTGGAACAATTATTAATGCCGGTTTGATCTAGTTTATTACCTGTGAAAAGGACACAGCTGGACAGAAAAGGCAATAATAAGCCGCAGGTTACGTTAATCTGGACGATTTCAATGTGAACATAAGTATGCGGATAAACGATACATGACTGTATTATCCAATTGAATTTTTTAATAAACAGAAAGAGCTGTTCATTACAGGAACACGGTGTTTAGGTTACTGAGACATGTTGACAGCTTTAATAAACAGAAAGAGCTGATTATTAGATGAACACGCTTTTTACTGGTAGGTAGTTAAGAGATGTTGACAGTTTTAATAAACAGAAAGAGTGGCTCATTACAGGACCACGGGTTTTAGGGCATTAAGATGTGTTGACATCTTTGATAAACAGAAAGAGTTTATTATTACAGGAACACGGTATTTGAGCTCTTAAGACACGTTGACAGCTTTGAATAAACAGAAAGAGCTGCTCATTACAAGAACAAGGGTTTTAGGCTGTTAAAACATGTTGATGGCTTTAAGAACACAGAAAGAGCTGCTCATTATAAGAACACGGTGTTTAGGTTACTGAAACATGTTGACAGCTTTAATAAACAGAAAGAGCTGCTCATTACAGGAACAAGGGATTTAGGCTGTTAAAACATGTTGACAGCTTTAAGAACACAGAAAGAGCTGTTCATTACAAGAACACAGTGTTTAGGTTGTTGAGACATATTGACAGCTTTAATAGAGTTGATCATTACAGGAACACGATAGTTGTGCTTTTAAGACATGATGACAGCTTTTAATAAACCGAAAGAGCTGCTCATTACAGGAACAAGGGTTTTAGGCTGCTAAAACATGTTGACAGCTTTAATAAACGGAAAAAAGGGATGTTCATTAATAAGTAAATTTGTACTTGTATCAACAGCAGTTAAATGTTTCTGTGACCAACATATATATTTGACAAATTATATTATCATTTTAAACAGTTCACGATTACAGAAAAAGCTTTCTTAATGAACACAAACTTTATGACACTCTTCCAATATGGACTAATTGTTAAAAGCTCTTTTACACTATACAACCAACAGAAAACGAATAGAAAACTGAAAATCTTTAGCAATCAACGTCTTGTTTAGACAACTGCTAACACACACGCGTATGCCCGCACATGCACGCACACCACACACACACACACACACTCTCGTAACCAATATGATAGTGCATATGATCAAAATAAATATATCAAATTGATATAAACCATCATACGTGTGACATTACAATTACATAACTTCTCTGCCATTTTCCCAATTAGAAACCTGAGTGAACGAATGAATGATTGGGTGGGTGGGTGATCGAGTGAGTAAATCAGCGAGTGAGTACTTTATTTCGTTTCTGCACTGGTCACATCTAAGACAGACACCAAGGGAAAGATCCTGCAAACACAGGTAATCCTACGATCCGAACCCTGACTTGGTTGGTTTAAACACAATAATGCTCTCTATCCACTGGACTCCGTGTTCCTAAAACAAATAGAACATCTAACTTCCGTCGTTAACATTCCTTATTTTCTTTCTTATATAATTAAGCTATAACAACTATTCCATCGTCGGAAAGTGTGAGAGACTTCCGCTTATTCTTTGGCGTGAAAAGACGCAAATGTTTCACTACCCGGAAATCCACACACACACACACACACACACACACACCCTCTGACGTATAACAATGACAGACTCCGCCCACACCAGTAGCACCTTATCCCAAGCCGATGGCCGCCATCAGATCGTCGTAATTATTCATGGTTCTACTTACGCAAGTCCCAAACGCCCCCCCCGGCCCAATCTTCAACGACAACATATATAGCGAGCCCATCACCAGAGAGAGTGTATGTTTCTCGAGTGTCAGACTCTAGACAACCACTAACGCGCTGACGGTGAAAGACGAACCGTCGGCTTCAGTGTGATAGAGAAGGGACAGTAGCAGCCATTCCAGGACCACTATCGTCAAAGTTTACTCAATAGAGTAGATATAGTCAGCGGCCGATCCTCAAGGATCTACATCGTGACGAGTGTGTGGGCTCGTTGTTGGTGATCTTGGTAAACGGTGAATGTTCGGGAAGAACATGAAAATTCAGGTATCAACCGTTCTGGCGCTGATCACCGCCTTGCAGCTGGCAGGATTGTGTTTCGGCGAACCGGAACTGGATCAGGAGGTGGAGAAAAGACGTGGCTGGGGCAAGCGAGATCTGGCTGACAACGTACCCGACGGCGAATTGGATAAGAGGCGAGGCTGGGGCAAGCGCTCGGCGTTTTTGTACGGCAGCTTGCAGCGACTGAACGAACTGGAGAAACGTCGAGGATGGGGCAAGCGGAGCTCCGAACTAAATGACGATGACGACGAACAGCTGGAGAAACGTAGGGGCTGGGGCAAGCGTTCCGAACTCGCTGGTGACACGGATAAAAGGCGCGGTTGGGGAAAACGGGTCCTGGACGAGTTGGACAAGAGGCGAGGCTGGGGCAAGCGGTATTTTGACGATGTCGACGAGCTCTATCCGGAGAAACGTCGTGGATGGGGCAAGAGATACATCGGCGACGATGGCCTGTACGCCGATGGCGAAACGGTGAAGCGCCGCGGCTGGGGGAAGAGAAGTTTGCAAGATGAGGAAGTAAACAAACGACGAGGTTGGGGAAAGAGGAATGTTGGCGGCGAAGAAGAAGAAGCAGGGCTCGACAAACGCCGAGGCTGGGGTAAGCGGAATAATGGATGAGGAAGACGATGTGGATAAGCGAAGAGGCTGGGGCAAGCGAACCTTGCCCGAAGATGAGGAAGAATTCCACAAACGTCGAGGTTGGGGCAAGAGAGCTCTTGACGAAGATGAAGAGGAGGAGATGGCAAAACGACGAGGTTGGGGTAAAAGATCCTTGGCTGATGAGGACGATGAAGTCATCGACAAACGACGAGGTTGGGGAAAGAGGAATTTGGAAGACGAGGAACTCATCGAGAAGCGACGAGGATGGGGAAAAAGAGGAGGACTGACGGAGGAGGAGGGGGATGTTAGCAAACGACGTGGATGGGGAAAACGATCCATAGATAATGACGTCATAGATAAGGCGGCACAGATAGAGTAACAAGTTTTTTGCCTCCACCAAAACGAGGCAAAAGGTGAGTGATATTCGTCATTACGGCATATTTCATTGTAAATGTTCTTCCAATAACAGATGGTGTATTCCATACAGATTGTTATTACCTCAGTCGTGCTTCACGCGTAATTCCTAATAACTGAGCACGATTCTGTTATCTTTAATGTAGAAATTAGCTCTGGATGAGTCATGATGATGAAGGTTATTATTATTATAATTATTTAATAAGTAAGGAGACTTTATTAGCACAAACTGGCTAATAATAGAAGAATACCTCGGATAATCTAATTTATTGTTGAAATAAGATGTGAGAACAACCTGGCGAATATTTTATAAATATTTTTGAAACAATCTTTGCTATCCCAAATATATTTTTATTTCTTATTCTTTGTGGATAAAGAAAAGTCTTGTAATGTCTAATTTCTGGACCTTCTACCGATTTGTACTGAACTGTACCGAAGGTCGACAACATTATTAATGTTGCGTTTATTTGCTTTTTTACGACCAAATTATGATTAGTTGGTCTAAATAAATCTCTTAAAGTTACGTGAAATTGATTCTCATATCTTTGTGATCAAATGCCGCCTTAGATTGTCCTTTTGTTATAACAAGCGGTACATCGAAAAAGTTCCATTTACAGAAATATAGAACAATTTTTAGCTATGTGTACCAACATATGTTTAGGAAGAGAATCAAGACTAATTCAAATTATAGTCTTCCCACACGTGTGAAAATATTATTGCACATCCGGGTATCGCTTTGTGAATTGGTACGTATTGAATCTGAACTCTTGTTTCTGTCAAATAGAACTGCGTTCATCCATAAAATTATATGGTTGGCCCTTTAGTCTCTTTCTAACTAAATACGAGCAGTGTAATCCGATCACACAAACTCTATATTCAATGTACAAAGTTGAGAAATAAAACACATTATGTTGGAAAAGGATGGAAAGGCGAAAAAAATATTCTGTATCTGTGTACCAATTGTTGCGGCGATATGCGATATGTCGTATTTGTACATAGGGAATTATATTTGATAAGATTTGGTTTTGCTGTCACATAGAATAGACTTTTAGAGAAGGCTTGATATGGAAATTTACCGTTAAGTTCTCTGGTGAATCATCATCCACTTGTGATCTATATGCTGATGCTGATGCTTTCTATACAAACATGCGATCGTGCATGCGTGAGTCCATAACCACAACAAACACGAATATACTTAAGGCATATGTTTATCAAAACTATTAAAACAAGAAATAAAACAAAGCTAACAGTGCCACAAACTATATTAAACACTTTAGTGATAATCTAAATAGTTTTTTTTTTATAAATGACCTAACGGCAATATCGAATTCTAACATTATCTGTGGTTGTGTGATGTTTCGGCAAATGCTCCTAGTTAGTTGCCCATCGACCTAATGACTCAGTTTCGAAAAAGGTCAAGGATAAACCAAGGCACCCTCTCATTCAACCCGTCATATTTGTTGTAAAATTTGCTAAAACTCGAAAAAGTTTACTTACACCAACAATTGTTTTACCTCTAAAGCTATGCACTAGACGACTGGGAGTGGTTGTCATATACTCTCTAAGTGAAGACATGTTTGGGTATTCCTCTTTTATATTCCTTAACCAATTATCACATATTCAAGGAACCAAAACGATCATACCAATGTACGACCAGAGTATAATTACCAGTATGTTTGGGATTATATAATTATAACTTATTAGACTCTTCCAGTTCGCTAATATATATAAAGTGTTCTTTTGCACAAAAATACAAAGTTTAACTATAAAGAGTAACTTTAATATTGGACTATTGCTTATTTTGTTATATATATATATATATATATATATATATCAGTCAATTACGTTCCCAGTTGTAGTGCCCATCATTTAAGTTAAAGGATATTCTGAACCTCTACCCAACGATAGACCAAGATACAGCACACACCTCATTTCTCCAACAATCCAACTTGTTCTGAGTACTTCCTGACAAAGTGCATCTGCCATTTTATTGACCTCATCTAAAACCTGTTTTTAAAGGCGTTATTTGTTAAAAAGAAAGGTTATCACTGTTATGTTGAATATTGAGGGAAGCAAACACACTTCTTGGTACAGCACACCGCAATGATAAATCATTGCTGGTCAGTATTTCCTTCTTTCATTTCCTAAACATTTATTTTATATTCCAGGTTCAGTGCACAATATTGAATTCCGAAGAAAAGATCGATTCATGTTCAAAGTAGATGGGAAGTTGACAAAACTACGAGAACCTTTCGAACATGAATACAACGACAAGCGTTAAACTAACTGAAACTAGCCACAGCATGTCATGCGCAGTTCTATGTGCTATATTTGGAGAGAGTAACTTATTAGAAATTACATAAACTATTGTGTTTTGACTCTGTGCCGTTGATGTTGTCACTAAACAACGGTAATTATATATTTTACAGGTCATCTCTATTTTTCTTGCATAAATATATTTACAATACATTTTGATTAGATTAACTCTGCATGGTATGAAGATTATTACTATGTGATCGTTTCATTTATATGGCTAAATATGCATGCGCATGCGCAAGAATAACCTTTACATGGTCAATAACGAATGCCTTAAATTGGGATCAAGTGAAATAAAAGTATACTTACTGGTAAATATTTAGCGACTTTCATCATATGTGTGTATGCTCGTGTATAATTTACAAATCACACACACACACACACACACACACACACACACACACACACACACACACACACACACACACACACAAAAAAAAAAAACACACACACATACACACACACACACACATATATATATATAGTTTTTACCCACAAACCTGTAACACCTTAATTCAAATAATAGTAAATAATAAATTGTAGAGATTTTATTGACCTAATATAGCACTTAATACAATAAACCATAACATGTAAATTTCAAAACTATTGATAGGATTAATGACTTGATTGGTTTTTTGAATTAGTTGAAAGAGTTTACAGAGAAGTCAGTATCAATGGAGTTAGTTCAACTGATGTGCTAATATTATCTAGCGTTCCACAAAGATCTGTTTTAAGTTCCACGTTATATCTTTATATAAACCAATAGGAAATATTTGTTAAACTTTGAGGTTTACATTGTTTGTTTCAGCTTAATACATCTTCACTGAATTTAACAAATAAATTACAACATTTTCAATCATAACATTGAGAACCTTCACTGAACGTTGATTTCATATAGTATTAATATTAAGATTATATATAGATAAATGTTTTATGCTAAATGTGACTAAAAAAGTCGATGGTTTTATATATGGAGTTTTACGATACGTCAAAACAGTCATAGAGACAAGTTCACTCTGATCATTTTAAAGCAGGAGTGGGTAAAATACATGTATGCAAACTACAAATGAAATCGGTTCAATAATATATTTTCAAACATTATTACAAAACGTCTTAACTACAAACATGACATAATAATTGGTACAGACCAAAACTTTATTTATATAAAACGTGATCAGCACAAAAATACCCACGTTCTACAAGACATATTTATCACAAATGGTTTCCTACCTACGATTACAAAGTTCACACGCATAACCCATGAAAGTGCAACACTGATTGAAAATATTTATGTATCCACTAAACGCAAGCCATATATCCATTCTGATATTCTTGATGTTAACATTTCAGACCATCTACCTGTAATTATATGTGTAGGTTGCGACATACGCATCAACAAAAATAAGCCAAAAATAACTATGTCAAGAAATATTAATGAAACTGCAAAATCGAAAATAAATACTTTAAAAAGTACCAGCTTTTGATGAATATTTAGCATTTTCAAATAAACTGAATAAAATTATAAATAATGAAGTGAAAGAAAAATTAATTGTAATATCTAACGTATCTCTCAAATAACATGAGATCCCTGGATGACTAATGTCCTCATTACATCTCGTAATCTTAATAAACCATTCAGGAAACAATTAGCAAAGAAAAATCGCATCCTCACGCTATAAATATCTATTACAATCTTAAACGCAAAAGAAAAATGTAATTTTTTAATAAAACATTTGGTAACTATCGCCATGACATTCGCAAAAAATAGGATGTAATTAATTCACTAATTGGATGAAAAAACGACAAATCAGGAATATTAGAAACATTTAAAATTAAGAATGACCCCAAAATGATCCAAAAATGATCACTACTGAATTGTGGATGTTTTCACAAATATTGGTGCGCAATATGCAAATAACATTCTAAATTCTCGGCTGACTTCTTTATAAGGCCAAGAGACCCGTATCAAATACAAGATTAATATATCATTAATTAAAGATGTCAAACATTAAATTTCTCTTCCATTAACATTATTGATATACAAATCCCCCAAAGCTGGCATAGTTACCGATGTATTAAACTAAGGATAAATAATTATTTTGTACCAATTTCTCTATTGTCAACTATTTCCAAAATATTTGAAACAATTATTTATAAACGACGAATTTACTCGACAACCCACGGCATACGCGAATTTTCAAATCCGACAATTACATCCTTTGAGGGGAAAAAGCAACCTTGGCGTATTTTTCGACCTCTCCAAGGCTTTTGACAATATTGATTATAGTATACTACCAAACAAGTTAGAAAGACACGGAGTGTGTGACACGACCCTGAAGTGGTTCAAACATTATCTGTCTAATAGGACGTAATTTGTTTAATAAAAAGACACAAAGTCATCAACTCACATAATCCCATGTCGTGTTCCACAGGATTTTGTGTTAGGGCCCTTCCTTTTCATAGTCTAGACAAAATTATGATCTTCCAAATTGTCTCGAGTTTTCTAAAGTCGTCCTATTTCTGATGACATAACAATTTATTTTACATCAGAAAATATTCCGACTTAAAAAAAAAACCTTTGGTATTGAATTATTATCAGAATGGTTTCGAGCAAATACACTGAATATAGTGAAAACAAATTATGTTGTATTTAAACACCAGTCTATGCAATTAAAATAGGAAACAGCGCCATTAAATAGAAGAATGTTATACAATTCCTTGGTTTGTACACTGATGCTAAAATGGAATGATATGAACACATGAAATACATTAGTAATAAGTTAAACAGTTCATTATATGCCATAATGTGTACATTAATCGTTTATTCAATCAAATAAATTTGAAACTTGTTGATTTATATAAACTGGAAATAGCAAAGTACATGCATCATTTAAAAAAGAATCCCGTCTCCTCTCACAACTTTCTTTACATCAAACGAAACCCATCCATACACGTGACATGAAACAAAACCCATCCATACATATGACATGAAACAAAACCCATCCATACACATGACATGAAATAGAAGGAACAGAAGGAAAAAAACCTCCCCATGTAGTTCACATCTACACCTCAATGAATATCGTATACAATTCCAAAATAAATTATTTATAAGAATACAATTAAGTCATATAGTAATCCGTTTAAAAAGAGAATTAATATAAATAAATATATCGTATATCGTATTGTATCGTACAGTACGCCATGATAACGGTATGCAGTAGCCCAGATGTCAATTTTTAATAGCAATTAAGCTATCAGATTTAATAGTAGTCGCTTCAAGACACCTACCTGTTGTAAAAACTGACCTTTGAAGACAGTGGCAAATGGCGTATACATTTTGTAATTATATACTTATTGCTGTTTCTGACTCCACAAAGTGGAAAAAAGACAGAGTAAAATAATGTAGATACTGGAAAGAAACATTGCATGTAAACACGGTAATAAACATGAAACATGGTGACTAAATTACATGTAAAACAACACAAAATGGGATTAAATTAACTAAAGTTAATTTGGAAAATATGACAATTATCACCATGACTAAAATTGATTATAGATGGCCGATTAAAAACAGACGATAATAGAGACATTCCCATTGATAAAATATCACTGATGATTTTGCTGGGAATAATCATTTTGTTAGCAACATACAATGACAATGAATCAATTGTGAGATTTAACAAAGGTGTCGAGACGTAAACAATTCTATCGTACAGAAATATAATATTCCGATTTAAAACATCTCGAGATCGTCGTAGATTAAGCGCCATCAGAAGTTCAGTTGAATGGACATGTTTATTTAGTCCCATTGGTAGCTTGATCAGATTATCTTGTTTTAAATTCAGTCTTTTTACATTATTATTGTCGATAGAAATACATCGTGTACCATAAATTAATACAGGCGTACAAACAGACTTGCAGAGAAAGGTTTTTATATTACATTTTCCATTATAACTAAAGTATTTCCAGTTTCTCACCAACTGTGATATGTAAAGAGCCCGGCTACCACCGCCTCTATGGCCTAGTGGGTAAGAGCGTGGGACCTTCTCGCTCATGGTCATGAGGTGCAGGACGTCGGAGGTTCGAATCCAGACCGTGGCACGATAGTAGGAGGGGTTTCTCATCCAACCAGGCAACTGGCAAGGTTTTCTCCGCCGTATATGCCGTATATTGTAAATTCTAAATGTGTTTAGAATTAGTCCCCGTGGTGAAGCAGTAAATTACAAATCATATGCATCTCTCTGATTTGAGGTAGTTAAGCAACGTACAATAACTGCCTTTCGATCATTATTTCGGCTATTATTAATCACCTTAATATCAAAATCAAAAGGCGTATTTCTACTGTATTCGCGACATAATGTTGATCACACGCGGTTATTTTAAAATATAGCGACAAAATTCTACCCTTTTTGGACCCTTTTGTTCCGTTAGAGCTGACCCCATATTTACTTTGCCACTCGATAAATGCCCTAAAGTTGGCACACCATTTTTAGCATAACATCCAGTGATTATTGGGAATTTTATCAATAATTTAAAAACTAAAATGTGTGACAAATTCTATCAACATACTTTTCGGCTTCTAGGGTACAAACATAAATAAGTGAACCTTGATAGTTACTGTAACTTATATTATCAGAAAATAGTTTGGTGTCTAATGATGAAAGTGCCATTTCCAAAATCTGAATTCGATGTGACATATTTCAGGATCAGGTATCACCATACATTGTAAAAGTTTTGAGTATGTTGTATTAAAGGTAATCGGTCTGTAATTGTTGGTTGACGGAAATTTATTTTTATAAAACTTTGGGAAAATGTTAATGGTATACATGTATTTGATATTATAATTATAAATAATGTAGCTAGCATATCACATAACCTTTCACACTTTCCATATATCAAATGTCCAGCCAGTTATGACGTCTTAGACAGGTGAGGCATTATGACGAAGTTTATAGATTTCTAAACATGCTGAATTAATATTATATTTATCTCGGTAACTCACGTATACGTGGCGTATTATTTCGTTGTCAATCGGGCCATAGATAGAATCCGATGCATTATCTTGAATAATGGAGTCGTAGAAATCTTTGAAATGACTGGATTGAAGATTTCATATTATCTTCATCTCTTCATTCACTTTATTTAATGTCCAAAGGACCTCGTTTTATTATTGACTTATAGATGTTGTAGATTGTCGAAGTGTTTCTTAGAGCCATTATCTATCGACTGTCTAAATGTTTTCCTGAAAGCTTTTTAACCTTTTGTAAATACTCTAAACGAAATATATGTAATTTAATATGAAATTTCTTTTTGCTGTCATAACTTTATATAGCCAGATGCTCAAATATATAAAGCTAGATAAAATCAACTCTGTTACAAGAAAAAAGTAGATACAAGTGGCAATATGTTTATTTTGGGTTGCTTGAAGACAGGAGAAAAGCCGTTCGACTAATATTCAAAAAAACAAATGTCAGAACAACGTCGATTTCTCATTTGTGTTTTGAGAAGTAAAAAATGATATGAAATTTTAAAAGTAAAATATCTATTATTTAATGATGATGATGATGGTGATTATGATAATGATAATAATAATAATACTAATTGTAATTTCATTCATTCAAATTCTCACGTTCAATCATTAAGACGGTCATCAATTAAATAATCTGTTTATTATTAACTATCGACAATGAACAGGGATATCACTAGACTAGAGAACATCTACAGAACACATACAACTGAAAAGATACAATGTAAACAGTACCGAGTTTCAGGACAAAAACACACATAAATCAGCATATAATCTGGCTACTGGACACATGGCTACCGCACTATTTGAGATATTTGATTACCTACTTTGAACGATATTTTTGACAATAAAATTAACACCGCATTACGCAATCATGTATTATTATTAAACTATATATATTAATTCACAATTGTAATTGATCTTACCTCTGTTCTTGAAGCCAACTCAATAAAATAAATAAAATAAAATCTTTCCCATATTTCATATCATATGTTGCGCGAACCGCGTGCCAGCACCTTTTTTGTCACCAGAAAGAGTTCCACAACTAATTTTACAAGTCAAAAATAAGAGTCAGCACCTTACAATCTACCCAAGATATCCATATCATATAAACATGACTGCCATGCAGTTATAATAATAATAATAATAATAATAATAATAATAATAATAATAATAATAATTCAAATAATAATTCAAATAATTGTATAGCATATTATTTAATATGTAAAAGATTATTATAAGGTGCTTATCAAGGTATATAATATAGATATAGCAGATTTACATCTTTGCATAAAAGTATTTTTAAAGCAACTAAATATATAACTTATTTAGATGAGACAAGCCTAAATAAAAATAATTTTTAATCTTCTTCTTCTTCTTGAAGGTATCAGGTGTCTTCCACTTCCTGATGGTCAGTAGACGGTTGACTGCAATCTTTCTGAAAAACCTATTACCGTATATCACGCCAAGTGTTGTTTTTTTTGGTACAGTTAAGAGTAATTCAGACTCAGACATCAGAGACCAAGTTGGCTGATACGCAACAACAAATTCCTCCAAGGACCGAGGGGCAGTTCCATCAAGTACCTTGTAATTATACACCAGGATCTTGTACTGCACCTATAAGACCTATTTTATTTTGTTCCTTGGATCTCTTCCAATATGAAAAATGGATGCCACCATCGCCAAATTGGGATGGTCTACTTGAGTGACGTCATTTTCAAAATGGCGTCAGCGAAATTAGCGAAATAACATATTCGCCTGTAACTCGGCTCCTATGATAGATAGAGACAAGATCTTGGTATTTACACCCATGTTTCTGAAGATGGGGAACCTAATGATGACAATGAAAAATTACTATCACTCTTGGTTAACTCGGAATTCAAAACGGTTGTCATTGAAACGAGCGAAAATAACATTTTCTGCCACATTTTGACTTTCAGGATAAGTAGATAATAAGTAGATAAGCCTTTATTATAATATATGTGATTTAGCCTGGTGTTATTTAATTTCTTGGAATTCAGAATGGCTGCCAGTTTGCCAGATTTCGTATTGTTGTCAGTCATAATTACACAATAACTCGTTCCATTATGTGGCATTTAACATCCAAAATGGACATATTTTAAAATAAAGACCTGTATTAAAAGCTAAAATGCGATGTAACTCCAACAAATCATCGAACAAAAGAAAAGCTAAATGACAGAAGAAAAACTCGTCTTGACTAGAATTATAATGACAAGAAATGATATGATGATTTTCACAGATGAAGTGAATTATTGTCACAATTTAACAATTAATAAAAGTAATGCTTCAAAATAGTAAAATACTACAAGTGTCATTTCATAATCTTTCATTGTTCATCACGGGCTACTCATGAACTCATAATAACCAGCTAAGTATATATAATCTATATAATCACATCTAAATCAATCCACATTAGTATCACACGTGTATGGCTATATATCAACTTCTCACATATTTGGCAGTTGACGAAAAATAATAAATAAACGATACTATTCAAAACATATAACAAATAAAGTCAGTGCATTGTTAATGAACATATAATATATTGCAAAGTTCATAGCATAAATTATCTTTTCAAATCATGGGACTCATCAACAATAAATGTTTAAGCGTCATTCCTATCACTCCCTGACACTATGTTTTCATCAGATGTCAAATCATTCTGTTCAGTTTCACTATCAGATGAGGTGATATCGTAATCAGTCATCTTCACAAGCCTTTTCCGATACTTTGCCCAAATCAAGCACTAGTGTCTCAAATATCCTTACCAGGATTTTGGGACGTACATCTCTCATCCAAGGATCTTGTTTCACGCCTAACTACTTTGTCGTCTTCTCCATTTTCAACTCGTCTCCTCATCCAAATAGTTACATTTTTCGACATTTAATTTTTATGTTCAACAAAATTCTACCAAGTTCACATTTCACGAATTAATTTTTAAAATGTATATGGATATATACATACACCTGTATCTATTATGTGTGGGTTTGTGTGCGCGAATTGGTACCTGTGAAGTGAAGTGTTATACAAAGAATTAAGCCACTGGCTTGGTTATTGCATTCTTATTCAAAAGCCAAGTATAACACGATTATATTCATTAAAAGTTAAATATATAAATAGTAGACGGAAATACAACTAAAAGCTATCAGTAAGTTAATATTTAATATGTTGTGTGATTAAACACCTCACCGAGCAGAAGTACAAATACTGACTATAATTAGTTTTAATATTAACAGAAAAGTATACACCACTCCTACATACTATGCCAGTCACAAATCAAAGTTTGATGAAGTAATTTACTACGTTTTTCTACCTTCCTCGGCAAATCTACTCATGAAATGATTGGATATTCATGGATATGATATATCATAGCATGGATATTTAATGTATTCCTAGGATTATTTTGTGGTTACTTAGTAAAAAGTTGGTTATTTGACAGAAAGTTCATTTGGTCACGCTCCATTGATTACATTTACCAAAACCTAAATAAGGTTAGGTGTGACTGCTGACGTCATTTGTTATTGACCAACATTTAAAAACGGAATATGGCTTCTGGTACTAGAAGTTCAACCTCCATGTCTGAACCACAGAACTCTGACCCTTTTGAGGTAACTGTTCAGACGCTCATCACCACCAATGAGGCAGGTAAAACTCCTATTACTTTGGAAGCTATGGTCCTGTTATTACGTGGCCAGGGTCAATCCCTCAAAGACAGCTATGAGAAGCGTCTTGCGGAAAAAGATAGTCAGATAGCTTATCTGACGGCCAGAACCCGAGACCTTGATCTCAAATGTGATAGGCTTGATCGGCTCGACAGGAGAAACTCTATCAGGGTTCGTGGCATCCCCGAGTCCGAGGACGTACCATGTCCCGAAGATACGGATCAAACGGTGATTGATCTGGGCACGACTTTAAACATTAGCATCACCAGCATTGACATCGCCAGATCGCATAGAGTCGGCAACCGTGACCGTGACAGAGATGATATTTTGGCAAAATTTGTTAAATTTGAAAACAAGATCAAATTTATGAAAGCGAGAATAAGTCCGAAGGCGAAAAAGCCAGGAGTTTATATAAATGAAGACTCGACGAAGCATCGTATCCTTTTATTCGCCCTGGCCAGATGTTTGAAACGCGAGAAAGTAATATTGGACACTTGGACAAAAACAGGCGAGATAGTCGTGAAGCTACGAAACGGGGAAATCAAGCAAATTGTGTCTGATGAGATGTTACCCAATCTGTGTGATAACATTATGTATACGTTATTTGATATTGAAATTGGAAAAAAAACAAACTACTACTACTACTACTATTATTACTCCTCTAATATATTATCATAATCTATGTAGATAAAAGTAAAAATGTGTGATTGTTTGAGTTATACACAAACGGCAGGTGGCAGCACTTTCTTGGTGGGTGGTAGAGGTCCTCCCGTGTTATTTCAGTTCTTAATAGCTCACAGTAACATTTATCTTTTTATGAAAAACACACACGTAAATAACCCTACATACGTACACGGTTCACATAGCTAACACTGATAACATCAAATCTATTAACAAAGGTTCAACGATAAAAAATAATATAACAACAAGCTTCATTGTGCTCGCAGAACGCATCCTTTAAGTTTGTAACCAAATAACTTTAGTTGTCGTTTACATAACGATAATACAGCAACATATTTCACCAATTGGTTTTGAGTATAAACATTACGTGCGTGGTCTCAGTACCGACAATTGTGGTATTCCAAAATTCAAGTAATCACCTTCTGAAATACTCATTCCTACACCAACGCACTGAAATACGAGTCTTGCCATCGAGTACAATATACGATTCTATTATAAACTTCCATTTCCGGTTTCTTGACGTTGACACGATATCCAATCTTGTCTATAGAGATTTCAATTGTTAGATATTTAAAACAAATTCCATTATCACTTACTCTCGGACCCACCGTCAGAGGGGGTTGTTGTCTTTTCTCGAAGTTTAAAGTTGTATCGAGAAAAGTCTTAGATACTATTCCTACCATCGAAGAACAAGTGAAGTACGTCATAAGGCAAAATTAAAACCTATTCAAATTGCAGGTACTACTGTCAGTGCAACAACTTTACATAATTCTGAATATGTTAAAGAAATAAATGTGAATGAAGGTGATAGAGTAAAAGTTAATTAAAGCAGAGCAAATTCTTAAGATATATTGCAATATGTTTTTGGTCATATTTAGTAAACGTATCAAAATATTCTTGATCATATATGTAGTTTTCAAAACTCAAATTTTCTTTTTTAGATTCAAAATCATTTAATAACCCAGACAACAAAAATCCATCGGTACGATGTCGGCCCGATATCGGTACGAATAACGGACCGTTGTCGAAATGAATGCAGGACCGACTTCGGCTATATTGGGTGAACATAGGTCGCCTAATTCAGCAATTTGTCTACATCATCTTATTTTTTTGAAGATATAGAGATAAGAGGTAAAGTTTATATCAAACATTCAGTTTTTAATTCATTAAATAAACTTGGTAATCAATTTGTTAATCCAAGAAATGCTGCTTCAGTTTCTTTAAGACAACTTGATGCAAAAATAACAAGTTTTGTTATATAAAGAAAAATAGGATTTTTATTACAAATTTGTTTTCTAAAGTAGAGGTAATTAAAAATACTTTTTATAAAAGTTTATAATTTAATTTAAATAAATTAGATTTTGGAATTTAAGCTGCTGTTGTTAAGATAAATAATTTAGCAATTTTATGAAGATATTGGTTAAATCTCGAAATTTCCAAAATATATGATTGCATATAAATTTCCAGTAGAAATAGCTAAAACCATACTTTTAAATGTATTTCCTACCATCGAAGAAGATGTGAAGTACGTCATAAGGCAAAATTAAAACCTATTCAAATTGCAGGTACTACTGTCAGTGCAACAA